>CM062290.1:251850580-252213285 GCA_031216915.1 Pictodentalium vernedei | reverse complement strand
AAATCGGTTCGAAAATGGCTTCTGAATCGTACGGACAAAAATGTGTGGAAAAAAAAAAAAAAAAAACCCAAAAAACTAGACTTTATGATTCTGGAGAATCATGGCTTTTCCCGATTGGATTCCATGATTTTTCTTGACCCCACACTGTCTGACGAATTGTTTTTAACTGTCTCACTAAAGTTCCTTCATTGATGTTATGAGAAATGTGAGTATAGTAGTCTCAAATGACTCGTTTGGGTTTGATAAAAAAATGTTTAGGTAAAACCCATCATTAATGGTAGAATGGGTTAATATCAATATCAATGTTTCCCTATCAGTTTTGCGTCCCGTAAAAGAAGTTACGTTTCTCTGTGGCATTTCCATTTGATGTTGTTGGTGTCCAAAAACAGACTACTTCCTCGATTTTTTTTTACATTTAGCAGCCCATGAAGGGTTAACAAATGCCTACCAGAATAATTGATCCATGCAACTTGTCATATGACACCAAGACCTATCAACGGCCATTTTCTCTTGAAAACCCCACAAAATGTTTGTAAAGAAATCCAGGGAAAACGATTTTTTAAGCTTTTGATGGATATCCCTGTTAACCTCCCCCAACAGGGGTTAACGCTTGGCTTTTTGAATACCTTTATTACTTACAAAAATGGTCCTCTGTGAAATCCACTTCAAACAAAGGAGACAAAGGAGATTATGTTTATCTCTCATGTATACCATTAGGTGCTGTGCGTGCCTGAAAACAGTCCCATGTTAACAACATCACGATGCTTGTCAGTTTGTAGATGGTTAAAAAACGCTCACCAGAATATTTTGTCCATGCAATTTGTAATGTCACATAAAGACCTACGAATAGTCAATTTGTCTTGAAACCCTACAAGTTACCGTTAGGGAAATTCACAGAAAATGGGAATTTAAAGCTTTCAAGGGATATCCCTCTTTAGCCTGCCCAAAATGGGTTAAGACGTCGACTTTTGAATACCCTTACTACTTACAAAAATGTTTCCGTATAAATTGTACGCGCTATAAAAGAAGGCACTTTTCTTTGTGGTGTACCCTTTGGGTGCTGTTGGTGTGCAAAAACAGCCCATTTTTATCGCAATTTTGACCTTCAGCAGCCCGGGAAGGGTTAACTAATGCTGACCGGAATATTTTGTTCATGCGACTTGTAATGTCACACCAAGACCTGCAAATAGCCGATTTTTCTTGAAAACCTACAAGATGTTGTTAGAGAAATCCACAGAAAACGGGTATTTTAAGATTTTAATGGGTATCTCTCTTAACTAGCCCCAAAATGGGTTAAGACGTCAAATTTTGAATACCCTTACCACTTTCAAAAATATTTTCCGATCAATTTTGCGTCCGATAAATGAAGGCCCCTTTCTCTGTGGTATATCGTTTGGGTGCTGTTGGTGTCTAAAAACAGCCCATTTTATCACAATTTTTATGTTTAGCAGCTCGGGGAGGGTTAACTAATGCTGACCGGAATATTTTATCCATGCATCTTGTAATGTCACACCAAGACCTCAGAGTGACCAATTTTTCTTGAAAATCTACAAGACTCGTTTAGAGAAATCCACGGGAAAACATGAAGTTTTGAGCTTTTTTAGGGTATTGCTGTTTAACCAGCCCAAAACGGATTAACACTTGGTTTTCTGAACACCCTTATTACTTACAAAAATGATCCTCGGTGAATTCCACTTCCAATAAAGGAAGTTATGTTTACCTGTCGAGTATCGTTTGGGTGCTGTGGGGGTCTGAAACCGGCCCATTTCATCAAAATTTCGATGTTTGGCAGCCTGTGGAGGGTTACCATATGCATCGCCTAATATGTCGTGTGTATCAAAGGTTGTGTCATAGGCAGGTCTAGTAATGATGAATATTTAAAAAAAATCCTAAAGACGTGTTTCGAGAAAGTGCGGATAAACCCCAATTTTGGCAGTTTTTTGCCAATTCTGGCAAAATAAGGGTTAAATCGAAAATTCCGCTTTAGTACATTTTTAGATTTTTTGCCACTCTATGGGTGTGCCAAATTGTGTGAAAATCGGTTCGAAAATGGCTTCTGAATCGTACGGACAAAAATGTGTGGAAAAAAAAAAAAAAAAAAAAAAAAAACCCCAAAAAATAATAATCCGTAGAAAAACAATAGTCTTTTCCAGAGGGAAAAGCCTAAAAAAAAAAAAAAAAAAAAATAAATATACGTAGAAAAACAATAGTCTTTTCCAGAGGGAAAAGCCTAAAACCACCCCCCCCCCAAAAAAAAAAAATAATAATCCGTAGAAAAACAATAGTCTTTTCCAGAGGGAAAAGCCTAATTATTCATGAGAGATTTTTATTATGAGCATGTTTAGGGAATAATTGACAAATGCATGTTGCCCAAGCGCTGTGAAATTTGTTACTTATTCCCCAGTTCCTTATTCGACTTTCTAAATTTAGCAGAAATTCGAAAAATAAATGGCCTTCTTGGGTGGCGCCCTAAAGACACAGGACTATTCAAACCCTCCCACCCCTTTTTAGGGGCCAGATTGGACCCTAAAAGTGACCAAATGGTCAAAATCGTAATTATTGACGGAAATTCGTGGAACAAACGGCCTTATAGGGGTGGCGCCCTAAAAATACAGGATTATTCAAATCCAAAGGTTCACTCTCCCACCCCTTTTTAGGGGCCAGATTGGACCCTAAAAGTGACCAAATAGTCAAAATCGTAATTATTGACGGAAATTCGCGGAACAAACGACGTCATAGGGGTGGCGCCCGAAAATACAAGATCATTCGAATCCTAATGTTCACCCTCCAACCCCTTTTTAGGGGCCATATTGGACCCTAAAAGTGACCAAATGGTCAAACTCGTAACTGTTGGCCGTAATTCGCGGAACAAACTGCCTTATAGGTTGGCGCCCCTAAAATGCAAGATTATTCAAATCCTAAGGTTCGCCCTCTCACCCCTTTTTTGGGGCCAGATTGGACCCTAAAAGTGACCAAACGGTCAAAATCGTAATTATTGACCGAAATTCGGCGAACGCACGGCATTATAGGGTGGCGCCCTAAAATACAAGATTATTCAAATCCTAAGGTTCACCCTCCCACCCCTTTTTAGGGGCCACATTGGACCCTAAAAGTGACCAAATGGTCAAAGTCGTAATTATTGATGAAAATTCGCGGAACAAACGACGTCATAGGGTGGCGCCCGACAATACAAGATCATTCAAATACTAAGGTTCACCCTCCCACCCCTTTTTAGGGGGCATACTGGACCCTAAAAGTGACCAAATGGTGAAACTCGTAACTGTTGGCCGTAATTCGCGGAACAAACGGCGTTATAGGGTGGCGCCCTAAAATGCAAGATTATTCAAATCCTAAGGTTCGCCCTCCCACTCCTTTTTAGGGGCCAGATTGGACCCTAAAAGTGACCAAACGGTCAAAATCGTAATTATTGACCGAAATTCGGCGAACACACGGCGTTATAGGGTGGCGCCCTAAAATACAAGATTATTTAAATCCTAAGGTTCACCCTCCAACCCCTTTTTAGGGGCCATATTGGACCCTAAAAGTGACCAAATGATCAAACTGGTAACTGTTGGCCGTAATTCGCGGAACAAACGGCGTTATAGGGTGGCGCCCTAAAATGCAAGATTATTCAAATCCTAAGGTTCACACTCCCACCCCTTTTTAGGGGCCAGATTGGACCCTAAAAGTGACCAAATGGTCAAAATCGTAATTATTTGACGGAAATTCGCGGAACAGACGGTGTTTTAGGGTGCGCCCTAAACTGCAAGATAATTCAAATCCTAAGGTTCGCCCTCGCACCTCTTTTTAGGGGCTTCATTGGACCCTAAATGTGACCAAAGTCAAAATCGTAATTATTTATCATAATTCGCGGAACAATTGGCGTTATAGGGTGGCGCCCTAAAATACAAGATCATTCAAATCTTAAGGTTCACCCTCCAGCCCCTTTTTAGGGCCACATTGGACCCTAAAAGTGACCAAATCGTCAAAATCGTAAATGTGGGTCGAAGTTCGCTTAACAAACGGCGTTATATAGGGTGGCGCCCTAAAATGCAAGATTATTCAAGTCCTAAGGTTCACCCCCCCACCCATTTTTAGGGGCCAGATTGGACCCTAAAAGTGACCAAATGGTCAAAGTCATAATTATTGATGGAAATTTGCGGAACAAACGGCGTTTTTTTTTTCTCTCTTTTTTTTTTTTTCTTTTCTTTTTTTTTTTTTTTTGGTGTAAACCCTGGGAGCAATTAGGTGGATTCACGGCTCTAAACTGTATTTATTATTATTATTGTTATTATTATAGGGTGGCGTCCGAAAATATAAGCTTATTCAAATCCTAACGTTAACCCTCCCGATCCTTTTTAGGGGCCAAATTGGACTCTAAAAGTGACCAAACGGTCAAAATGGTAATTATTGGCTGAAATATTGAGAACAAATGGCCTTCTAGGGTGGCACCGTAAATTACGAGATTATTCAAATCCTCGGGTTCATCCTTCGACCCTATTTATGGGCCCCACTGAAGCCCTGAAACGCCCAGTTGTAAAATGTTACAAAAATAGGTAAAAATCATCAGATATTTTATTGCTGATAGATTGCATCCTAAGAATAGAAAATTGACACGACGTCATCCCCAATCGGACGCCATATCGGGCCATACTAAGACCCCGAAAAGGGTCAGTTACAAAATATCAACAAAGTTTGTGAAAAGAGCTAGATATTTTGTGGTTTATGAGAGGCAGCGAACACTAAAAAGATTGACATCTCGGGTGCCCCAATCGGACATCATTTAGGACCATGCTAAGACTTCCAAAAGGGCCAGTTACAAAACATCAAGGACACAAATGGGTATATTAGAAACAGTTACTATACTTGGCAATCATCGCTGGATGTTCTTGGCGTTGATGGGGACCCCTTTGGAATAGATGCGATTGACAGTTCAACTGGCCCGATAGAAAACCTTTTTTGGGACCTCTATCTGGGCTTTAAAATGGTAGTTATGTGTTGATAGGGGCTGGCAAAACCGGACACGGGGGATATCAGCAGGCATTATCTACAGTAAAAGTCTTCTCCGATGGAACACATACAGTGGTCATTTCTGGATTGCATCCTTCTGTAAACCCATGATATGGCATTACAGATTTGCTTAAGTTACTGCTAACATTGAACACCTCAGTGGGACAATTAATAAATCCGCCAAGCTGTGTTGTGTAAAAATAGAGATACAGTCCAATATGAAGCACCCACTATAGACGTGTTCAACTTCAGAGACCATCACCACACGCATGTGCTTCTAATATCATATTCTGGTCTGGCATATGCTGACCAAAAACATATTTATTTACCTATTTACTTGTATTATTACTTGTAGTGTTGGTACATGTCTGTCAATAAGCAGATAGGTTGGAATATCAGTTATGAGTTGGGCTTTTATCGGCCACTGTCGGGTGAACACCTCATTTATGGAAGTGAGCTTTAGTATCTGAAGAAGGTATAAATAATTGCTTTTGCTTGATCTGTTCCTTATGATCAGTGTTATTGTGGAGTGATATTTGTGTGTAAGGCGACATCAACCCCCTCAACCGAATCAATCCGCATATAGCCTGATGAGCAAGCTTCTTATTTTTATTTTATCAAACCTTGTTTGATTGCATACCTCAGTTAATTTGTACTATCGGGTTGGCGTCATTGTCGAAATCCACTTTGACTACTACGAAACAAAGATGTTCCAGTCGTATTCAACCTTCAGTGGATGATAATCTTGTAAAAATAGTTGATTGCCGCATAATATATTTTTATGTATTTAATAATATAATCATCTCTGAGAAATGCAAATGGGAGGAAAAACACAAACGACTGGAACAAGTGCGTTCTGACACTATGGGATCACCCACTGACCCGTCCCCATTATGCATTTATTTCCACCACCCTTCACTTATTGAGAAAACTTTAAAAGGAAAGATAAGTTAAAGAATTCTAAAATTCTTTTACTGAATAAATTACATAAAAATAAAATGATACAAACAGTGAGAAACATAAGAGAGGCATCTGCTAAGTACATAAAATAACAATAGTTAAAACATATTACAAAACCCTTCACAAATCAAAACAACTCTCCTAAACAGTTAGATAGCTTTTGGTTTACAAACTAAAAACAGTCCACTATCATAGCTGTTTTAATCTTTTTATTCTTTATTCTATCAGTAACAATATACATGTATTTCAAGCACTATCTTTCTGTTTATTCTTGATACCCCAATGATACCCACCCAAAGCCTTAGGAGCCATTATAACTGGGACCCCATGTGCACACTTCACCAATCCCTGTGTGTGAGCTCCCAGTGGTGGGACGGGAGGGGATCTTCAATTCAAATACAAACTGTCACTTACCCCTAAATACAAACTGTCACTTACTGTTTTTAACATCTATCATTCCCAGGAGGCATCAGAATCGATTTCAGTGCTTCATAATTTGAGAAAAATATACATAGAGGGGCCTTCAGACACTCAACCGTGGCGGGGGGGGGGGGGGGGGGTACGCCCAATTCCATGGGTCGGTCCTTCGAAATATGTCAGCGTTATATCGAACTTGCCCCCCCCCCCCACATCCCCATTTCGAAAATAGAGAAATCGATTATATATAGTTACATACAGTATAGCAGGGGCGTAGCCCGGATTTTATAATTGTCTGTGTGTGTGGGGGGGGGGGGGGGGGGGCTAGCCAATTTGTTTTCGTTCTTAAAGTATGTGTGTGTGTGGGCGACCTTGATATTTGAAAAGACTCGGTGGGATTTCGAAGGTCCCCCTCAATTCTAACTAGGACCTCGGCCATTTCCACTCCTCGTACTTGAAGTAGGGGGGGGGGGGGGTGAGGCAATGGCATGAAGACCAAACAGAACATTTTGCAAAACTCCGTGCTTTAAGTGTCAATATGAAGTAATTTTAGTGTGTGTAGCTCCATTTGGGACAATCATGATTTGGGGAGTTTTTGTTATGTGAAACATGGTCATGATCACCTTACCCCCCACCCCCCCCCCCCCCCCCCCCTAAGCCAGGCGGCTAGGCGACTGATTTCTGTAGACCACAACGGGAAAAGTACAGGGAAATATTACCGGAAAATAGCAATGTCTTTTTTTAAATGCATTGTCGAGTTACACCCTTGTGATAAATAGAGACTGTTGCGTTTGTTTTCCTCAACAAAGACTAAGACTAAGGCAGCATTGAGAGAAATGCCTTGTAGCACTTTTAGGAAGGGGGGGGGGGGGGGGCAAAGTGTTATATCGTACACAATTCATTGTTTGTTACTTCCAGTCTCCTGCTAAACACATTATTGTGTATCATACACAATATGTATAGTGGGCGAGGGGAATCAAGAACCAATTACTTCATGCCCAATCTGTGCCAGTATCTGTGAGAGAAAGGTAGTAAGGATTGCGCCAAGACATCAGCTTCAATGGTAATCGTATGTGCTAACTGGGCAAGAAATATAAAGAAGAAAAAATCAGCTTCAATGGTAATCGTATGTGCTAACTGGGCAAGAAATATAAAGAAGAAAATTAGATGTATACGGATTGGACACTAGCCGAAGTGTAAAGAGACAGCGGGTGGGCACTCTAGGGAGCAAAATTCACTAACCTTATATAAAGTGAAAGAAATTACTTCTGGGTAATAAGTTTGTTTCATTTTATATAAACTTAGTGCAGTCTGAAATTTCAAATTCTGAAGCACTGAGATCGATTCTGGCGCCTCCCGAGGAAAGATGGGGTTAAAAACAGTAAGTTGCAGTTTGCACCTGGGTCCACCTGCCCTCTCCCACCGCCATCACTCGATGGCCCACCACTGGAAGCTTATACATAGGGATTGATGTATATATCAGTGTTAGCAATTTGTTGAATGATGTGATGATATTTCGGCATCAAAACTAAAATTATCGCTAATTACAAAATGTGTGAGTGAGTAAAAATAAAACTACTTCATCTTTGACAATATATTTGACAAAAATATCATCTTTGATAATTATAAGTCAATCATTACAAAATCCTATTTCGTAACAATCGTCTGGTTACTCAACAAAAATCTTGAACTCTATCACTGGGTTTCAGTTGCATAATACAATCCGAGATAATAATGAAGGACACGATGAAAAGCAATGTGCATCAAGTGGTCATTTACAGACAAACAACACTTATTGTTTTTCCAATGTTTGACCGATGTGGCCCCTAAAAGGGGTGGGAGGGTGAACCTTAGGATTTGAATAATCTTACATTTTAGGGCGCCACCCTATAACTCCGTTTGTTCCGCGAATTACGGCCAACAATTACGATTTTGACCATTTGGTCACATAAAGGGTCCACTGTGGCCCCTAAAAAGGGGTTGGAGGGTGAACCTTAGGATTTGAATGATCTTGTATTTTTGGGCGCCACCCTATGACGCCGATTGTTCCGCGATTTCCATCAATAATTACGATTTTGACCATTTTGTCACTTTTAGGGTCCAATCTGGCCCCTAAAAAGGAGTGGGAGGGTGAACCTTAGGATTTGAATAATCTTGTATTTTAGGGCGCCACCCTATAAGGCCGTTTGTTCCGCGAATTTCCATCAATAATTACGATTTTGACCATTTGGTCACTTTAGGGTCCAATCTGGCCTCTAAAAAGGGGTGGGAGTGTGAACCTTAGGATTTGAATAATCTTGCATTTTAGGGCGCCACCCTATAACGCCGTGTGTTCTCCGAATTTCGGTCAATAATTACGATTTTGACCGTTTGGTCACTTTTAGGGTCCAATCTGGCCCCTAAAAAGGGGTGGGAGGGCGAACCTTAGGATTTGAATAATCTTGCATTTTAGGGCGCCACCCTATAACGCCGTTTGTTCCGCGAATTACGGCCAACAGTTACGAGTTTGACCATTTGGTCACTTTTAGGGTCCAATATGGCCCCTAAAAAGGGGTTGGAGGGTGAACCTTAGGATTTGAATGATCTTGTATTTTCGGGCGCCACCCTATGGCGTCGTTTGTTCCGCGAATTTCCATCAATAATTACGATTTTGACCATTTGGTCACTTTTAGGGTCCAATGTGGCCCCTAAAAAGGGGTGGGAGGGTGAACCTTAGGGTTTGAATAATCTTGTATTTTAGGGCGCCACCCTATAACGCCGTGTGTTCGCCGAATTTCGGTCAATAATTACGATTTTGACCGTTTGGTCACTTTTAGGGTCCAATCTGGCCCCTAAAAAGGGGTGGGAGGGCGAACCTTAGGATTTGAATAATCTTGCATTTTAGGGCGCCACCCTATAACGCCGTTTGTTCCGCGAATTACGGCCAACAGTTACGAGTTTGACCATTTGGTCACTTTCAGGGTCCAATATGGCCCCTAAAAAGGGGTTGGAGGGTGAACCTTAGGATTTGAATGATCTTGTATTTTCGGGCGCCACCCTATGACGTCGTTTGTTCGGCGAATTTCCATCAATAATTACGATTTTGACCATTTGGTCACTTTTAGGGTCCAATATGGCCCCTAAAAAGGGGTTGGAGGGTGAACCTTAGGATTTGAATGATCTTGTATTTTCGGGCGCCACCCTATGACGCCGTTTGTTCCGCGAATTTCCGTCAATAATTACGATTTTGACCATTTGGTCACTTTTAGGGTCCAATCTGGCCCCTAAAAAGGGGTGGGAGGGTGAACCTTTGGATTTGAATAATCTTGTATTTTAGGGCGCCACCCTATAAGGCCGTTTGGTCCGCGAATTTCCGTCAGTAATTACGATTTTGACCATTTGGTCACTTTTAGGGTCCAATCTGGCCCCTAAAAAGGGGTGGGAGGGTGAACCCCAGGGTTTGAATAGTCCTGTGTCTTAGGGCGCCACCCAAGAAGGCCATTTATTTTTCAAATTTCTGCTAAATTTAGAAAGTCGAATAAGGAACTGGGAATAAGTAACGGATTTCACAGTGCTTGTTGCCCAATTTGTTGATCTTCAGCAAAGTGTGAATTTGCGAACATAAAAACAACACCATTTTTGCTTCGGAGTGAATTTTTTTTCAATAAAATAAAACCACTTACCTCATTTTGATATATCAAAACATGTGACAATCCATTTCTTGAATGTTAGATGGAAAGGGAAATCAGCACCGTCTTCCGGGTAATGACAACACATTGCTACTCACCTAATTTCGTTTCAGATTTCTCTGCGAACCGGCGGACTTTTAAAGTTTTCGAAATTGGGGGTGTGGGCTTGAACACTGAGAGGGCACCTTGTTTTAGATATGCCAAAGTCAGTGCCATTGACATTTCATCCAAATCAGAGACGAACGATCTGTCTATGAGAAACCGTCTACCACGCAAAAAGTGCCTGACATGTTTCACAAACCCAACAGTTCGAGATAAGTAGTACAGTAATTTCTTTGGTGCCTATTCAAGGATTTAATTACATGTGCTATGATACGTTCATCATTATCTTGAACCTGTGAGTGAACGGCTCCAATTCCTTCTGAGCAAGCATTTGTATCCAAAGTAAACTCGCCCTCGTGGCAGGGATATGACAAAACTTGAGACAAAGTAAGCGCCTGTTTCAACTGATTGAAGGCGCTTTCACATTTAGAATCCTATTTGAAACAAACATTCTTTTAGGTCAGATTTAGGAGACGGCTGGCCAAAGTGGTGAAATGTAGAACAAACTTTCTATAGTTGCTGGCAAAACCCACAAAACTCCTCACTTCAGATAGATTAAGGGTAGAAGGCCACTACATTACTGAAGCAATTTTCTTAGTGTCACAATTAACAGCTTGACGAGTTACCACATGTCCAAGGAAGCATACACTTTCCTGAAATATTTTACACTTCTTAAGTTTTAACTTCAGATTTTTCTTAAAAACAACACCTCTTTCAAATTAGCTAGAGGAATATCGAAATCAGATCCAAAACTAATGACATCATCGATAAAGCAAAAACATCGTTGCCGTTGAATTCCAGAAATAACAACTTCCATTAGACGTTTAAAAACTGCTGAAGCATTTCAAAGACTGTATGGTGAAACCTTAAAATGGTACAAGCTAGCTTCTAGGAGTAGTAAACGCTGTTTTATGCCTAACGTCCTTCTTGGTCCGAATCTGCCATTAGCCTCTGGCTATGTCAACTGTAGAAAACCAATCTCACCATACATAGTTTTCAAACATTCATCAACTTCGAAAAAGGATAAGCGTCATTTTTGTAACTGCTTTTAACCCTGCAATAATCGACACAAAAACGGGTACTATCATAAGGCTTGGTTATTAAAAGAATTGGTGAGGCCTTAGGACTATCACTGGGTTCAATTATGTCATCTGCGAACATTTTATCCATTTCAGATTCAAATGTCTGCATTTTATGAAATGGCAAATGCCTTCATTGTTGCTGGATAGGCTTACTGTTCCCTGTATCTATCACATGTTTTGCAAGACTAGTTCTCCCTATTATATCTTCAAAATCCATGATCAGCCTCCTAATTTCCTGTATTCGAGTAGCTGTTAACTTGTCAGAACAAGAGTAAATCAAAGGTTGCAGGTACTTGGGTACACCCTGTTTTTTTATGACAAATCCTACCAAATCAACAATTTTCCTTTGAGCAGTTTCAATAGACTCGCCAAAAGCTTTTCTTTGCAATATATCAAAATCCTCAGAGAGAAATTCTGACATGGTTCGTAACTGTAAACAACCTGATCCAGACCCAAATGTTTCCTTAGTTTGATGAACTGGTCAGTCAAATTCATTATGGAAACTTTGTTTAGGATTAAATAAAATCCTTGGTGGGAAACAACCTCTTTCCATGATATAATCACAAGGTTCAAGCATAACATTTCCTGAGGCCAGAAAGTCTATCCCCAAAATACCAGCAATACCTTTAATATTAGCTATAATGAATTTGTGGCCAACATCAACTCATCCTTTGTAAATGTTAAGTTTACTTTACCAGTCACCACAAGACGGGCCCCATAAGCAGTATTATAGCTTACTGATACATCGGAGGGTCTCAGTTGGACATTTCGTAATAATGCAAATAAAGTTGAGGACAATTTACTATAAGGTGCAATAGTGTGTCAGTTAAGACTTCTGTGGGTATCCCTTGCATATTACACTTTGCAAAGAGGCAGGAAGATTCAAAATTAATAACAGTTTCAGCAGACCATTTGTTTTAATTGATCTTGCCTGAGCTCCTGGTCACAAACTTAGTCCCATCTAGTTTTCGTGCTGTTGTAACATTCTCCTCTTGAAATTTTGCAGAGCTTGCACCTCAGAGCAATTCTTAATTTGATGACCTGTCTTCTCACAAAAGAAAAACAAGTCCCAAGTGATCTTGCATTGAAACCTCGACACCTGTTTGGATCTTTTCTATCTTTGTTCGCACTGAACTGTTTTGAGAGATCAGAATCAGACTTTCTACCACACGAACCTGGTTTATTGCATTCTACATTTTTAGGCTTCAGGGCAAAAATATTGTCTCCAGAAACTTCATCATCGATCCTAGGCTTCTTAAATTGAGATGATCTACCCACAGAGGCTTCATATTCCTCTGCTTGACTAATAGCAGCCCCAAGAGTGACAGGGTGATGGAACTGTGTATGGTTCTTCAGATCTAAATATTCACGACCATCTATAAACCGATATATGATATAAGTCTGTCTAGAACTGAAGGACAACTGGGTATTTGCCATTGAACAGAACCTTCAAAGTGAGTAAATGACATCCGCAATTGACTCGCGAGCCTGGGGTTTTATGACCATAATTCAGCCCTGTAGGCTGGTTCTCTTTCTGGTGGATTGAATGCTGTGCCAACAGAATTTTTCAGGACTCTATAATTCCGAATTTAACCTGGCCCTAAATCACCAAGCATTTTCTGTGCAGCTCCTCTCAGCGAGATAGTCAATTGCTGTATCATTTCATAATTAGTCCAACAATTCCACTGGGCTACTTCCTCAAACTGCAGTATATAATCCTTCTATTCAACACTTTTACTATCAAACTTATCAAGCTATTTCTGGTTTTGGGACCTGTTAAAGCCATGCATGATGGTGACTCCCAGAAGTCTGATAAGATCTTACTTGGAATATATCTCCCAAAGGATTACAGTCTTGAAACTGTTCAGAGAAGGGAGTTGAAAAAGGGTGGTTAATCTTTTCTCTATTCAAAGAATCATAACAAATCTTCGGACTATACCTAGCTGGCTCAAAATCAGAAACAGCCTTTGAGACTTACGTGCAAATTACCTGGCCTTTGAGAAGAAAATATTTCTTCCTCTAGCACCCCAAGGGTTCGAAGACTGGAATTTACATGATCATCAAAAGCTTTTGAAAAACAGATTGCTTATGAGTGTCTTCTAACAACAGCTTACTATTCATTACCCCCTTTTCACTGTTATGCCATCTTTTGTGCCTCAAAATGTCATCAATTGACCGCCATAAAAGCCCATTTAGAAGTATTATTAATAATCATTTTCCACTTAATTCGAAACATATTGGAGAATTTCACACAAAACTGACTTGACTGTGGGGATGGGTGTACGACATTGAACAAAAAAAAATTGTCCAGTAATTTTCTCCTAAAATTGACTAAAATATCCATTCACTACATAATTTATTCATATTGGAGTTTGTTTATGGAACATTCTTTAAAATGAAGCTTAGTATATATAATACTGTCTAATGAGTCTTAATAGCTAGGTGGGACTGATTTTTCAAAATGAAAAAAGTGTAAATATTAATTTTTATTTCAACAGAAACAAAAACGTCTGATTTAACAAAAACCAAAAAAAAGTGTTTTTGATAGTTAGCCTACTATGAAGATGCCATAACAAAAACACAAGGTTTGCTCTTCTTGAGCTATACCAATGACAAGTTCCGATTTATTCAACTAATGTTTGCAACATACATGGTTACGGTATAACCGTATAAGCAGTAGTAAATTAGTTATGGGCACAGCGGGTCCAGTGCTGACATATGCCTGCATATGCCATGATTTACAGAAAGTAGACTTTTCGAAGTGCATATCACTGCATATCAGAGACAAAATTAGGAAAAACTTATTTAAATTTGATTTAAAATCAAAGGTTTCTGGGGAAAAGAATAATTTAGTTTCATTTGCAAGGTACACACCAAGCTTTACATTTAGTTTGTCTGATCTGAATTGCTTGGGGTTTTACGACTCTTTTCAATAACTATGGCTATATGATGCCTATATCACGACATTGCTAGTTCCCAAGATGAAGGAAGAATTACTCAACAGATTCACTGGATGGCCTAATGAATCCACCAACCACTGGAGGGGAACTCAGAAGCTCATCCACATAGAAACCTCAATATAAGGGTGGAACAAATTCCCCAGAATTTGCTAAATCAGTATTGTGAAATGTCTGTGTGAACAGACAGGCCATCGCTGCGATGTATTAACAACCTGGCTGGACCTATTATACCCGTTCCACAAGGGGTTAAAGCTATACAGTAATGTATCTTTGTGAACTGATGAACTTTGTGAATCTGATAGTCTTGAAAAATGTTTTTGATAGAGTAAATGTAAACAGAAACATGTTTGAAGATATAAAAATTGAATAGTGCGTCAACGGGACATAAATTATGATGCAAACAGGGAAGTCCCCTTCGCATACAGTTTTGTATGTGTGCATTATGCATTTCAAGCTGGTGTTCGAGTGCCAAAGGTTTGTATATAAAATCTATGAGAAAGGGCTGGGTCCCCAAAATGTCATAGACAATTTATGCACGAAAGGGTGGGTGGGTCAAAAAATCTGCAAAATAAACATTTCCACCTATGTTCATGCATTGTTTCCGCCCCCACCCCTGCATCTCCATATGAAAATGGACCACTGATTCTTTTTACTGGAACTGAATTCGAAAGATCACAATTGTAACTGAATTCGAAAGATCACAATTGTTTTCAACCTCTCGGCCATCAACTCCTTTTTGGGAAGTGTTGGCATTTTGTTGACCATAAATACAACTTTCCCTTAAAATAGGACCTATATTTTTTTCTGGCTAGTGTATGCTCATAAGCATATGGATGTCCAATTTGAAATCCCTTCTCAGAACGCTCACATTCTCTACTTTGGGGTTCACTTGTGCACATACCGGTACTATGGCCTGGTTCTGTGTATACCTAGTCACCATTGGCCATCTACCAAGTAGCCATCACTGCACCCGACCATTAGCACAGTCCCTGAACGTGGGGTTTTAGGGCGAGCCCCACACTATCATGACCCAACAAAAATGGCAATTTGGCTCCTTTCCCCCTCACTGTTCAGATAACATCCACTCCACTCTATGAGGGGATTGGAAAGAATCAGATATTATCTCCACAAAAGCAGACAAATGAACTCTTGGGGTAACTTTCAACAACATCAAATCTCTCATCAGTGGCTTCCATGTTTGGAAAACCTTCCATTGCTTCTTCTTCAGGGACTATAAATGTGCCAACCTTTAACAACATATAAAATTTATTCAACAACAGCAAATCAAAATACAAAATCAAGTCACCTGAGGGATCCCGGACGAGTCCCCTAGTGTAAAAGAATGAGTGTCCTGTGAGACGTCACAATATTCTACATGTAAAATGGGCGGCACCAATGACGACCCAGTATACCCGTTCCTACATCCCCTATGTATGATCCCCAGTTTGTATATCTAATTATGAGTGGATGTTTATTAAGATATTAGGCCAAATATGAATGAATACTGGCAGTATGAGAAGGAAGTATGACAAACAATTTAAAGATAAAAAAATAGTATAAGCCAAAATATGAGAAACTAGATTTGCAAAAATGTTTCACATCCTACACGGTTTACCATGAAATACCAAATAAAAATACTAGTGAAATTGTTCAACCTCTGCATGTTGCCTTTTTTTCTTCTTTTTTACCTCTGTATATTGGCTAAGAAGGAAAGATAACCAGAAAGCCCTGACTTCGAGAAAATTATGTGACCTCTTGATTAGGAATAGATACACTACAAGTGGTGTTGAATTTTGGAAAACTACAACAAAAACGTATGGATAACGTTCCACCAATAGAACGATCTGAGAATGTATAAAGGGAGAGAATTGGCCACTGTTACAGCGTCTCCTGGTATTCAGAATGTGCCTCGAAGGAAGAGGGCGTGAAGCTGTTTTATCTGATGAGAAAGCTGCGATTCTATACGTAGTAACTTCTGGGCTGTCTGTATATCGCCCCAACAATGAGTAGTTCCTTAACGTTGCATTCCAAGCAGACTGCCATGAACTCGACAGTCTCAGGCTGAGAGGAGAACCTTGAGCATCATCAATGAAACCATTCGGAAAGTAAAGGACGTTAACGTGATACCAACAATTGATCACGCGAAGTTTGATGTTGCTCAGGATTTAATCCATTGGGCCACGAGAACCGCCAATATTATGTACGATCACTGGTTGAACCATCTGGATTTAAACTAAGTAAAGGCAAAGGTAACAACCGCCTAACAGATGTGGGATTAGGAACTAATGTGGTTAACCTGTCTGGCACCAATGACCTGACAACCCAAGAGAAGTCTCTTTTAACTTTTGTACCAGCACCTAAGCCTAAAACTGGTAATCAAACAAATATACCATCATATAACTGTAATTTTCTTAGGCAAATGAAATTAGCAGACCGCTTTAGAAACTCCAGCGGTCGGACACATCCTTTTACAGAATCATTTGGTTGGTCACCTCCAGATAGTGAAGTAGATCCAGAAATTATTGACGCTAGCAAACGTATCCTCCAAAAGGTGTTCAGCATGAACATACTCTCCGATAAAGATAATTTAACAGCTGGTGAGCTCTCACAAAACTTCGAAAAAATAAGAAATTAGTCATTAAACCAGACGACAAAGGTGGGTCGGTGGTTGTTCTATCTCGGGATAATTATATAAAGGAAGCCATGAGACAACTCAGCAATACTGAACATTACAAGAAAATAGATTCACTTATTTGGCCAAGTAATGTCGAAAAATTCAATAAGATCTTACAATTTCTCCTCGACGAAGATCACATAACCAAAACAAAACAACTGAAATATTTAACAGCTAAGCTCAGTGCTCAAACAAGACAATTTCACATCCTACCAAAGATCCACAAGGACCGTTCTCCATGGATGGATGACGTAACTCCGCCCGGGGGGCCAATTGTATCAGATTGTCATTCCGATCTTATGCGATCTCGGAACTAATTGATTATCATCTGAAACCTATAGCAAATAGACATCCGAGCTATCTAAAAAATCCACAGGATTTCATGTCAAAAATTTCGAAATTGAAAATATCGAAAAATGCAATTCTGGCTACTTTGGATATCGACAGTATGTATACGAACATTGATATTGATAAAGGTGTTAAATTGGTTAAAAATGCATTTGAAAAATATCCGGATGCAAAACACCCGGATGAACAAATTTTGGATCTTTTACAGCTGAGCTTAAAAGGTAATGACTTTCAATTCAATGGAGAATATTTTTTACAAATAATGGGTTGTTCTATGGGCGCAAGATTCAGTCCTAATTTTGCAAGCATTTATGTAGCGGAATGGGAGGAAAATGCCTTAAGCAAATGTGCAAAGCATCCTCTTGTCAAGGTGATAGCTAAAAGTTGCGATTTTATTGTATGAAAGTGTAGATATTTTCGATAATTTTTCTGCCTGGGTTGGATGTAAAGCGTGGAGATAGGTATGTAACGGACCCCGAAAACCATTTGTCATCTAAACAGGCAATCAATAACTCAAACTTTAGTAATTAAGTATGAAAGTTTAATATCCATTATGGCGCACTTCTTGAACGCCAAATGGGCTTCTGATAACAGATCAATAGTAAGAGAGACAATATTCTCTTCTGAAATAATTATCTGGGTAATTAAAGCCAGTTAAAATCTAATTGTAGAATACAGTGCATCACATATGTTCTGGACACACACCCATATTACGCATCTATCCTGTCTCCGAAATGTGAAAAGATACCAAAATGCGAGTCTTTCAAGGGAACTTTAAAGCGAGTGTTAAATTAAGATATATCTAAGCGGCCAAGTTCAAGAGAAGCGATTAACTGAGAATAAATGTTCTGGCTGTCTATATAAAAATCGAAGGATTTCTCGAAAAATTCATTCCAGCCAATTCCAGTCGGAAGGTGTGTAAGGCTGTGGGTCGTTGCGAGTAGATGTGGAGGTCCCATGCTATAGGTGAGAGAAGGTGCCGCATCGGTGCGAAAGTAAAGGCACGTTGTGATGTAGGGGGAGCCACAGAGCTCACATGTAGAACAGGAGCAGTCGCGGGCCAAGTCGGTGGCCATATATGAGAATAGTGAAGTAGAATTCTGATAGGCAGTTGGCCTGAGGCACTCAGAGAAGGTCCGAATTTAGCCTTGGCCGTCGAGGGTCATAGGCGCCGAGATTGAAAGTCCGCGTGTTGTCGTAACCCTGAGGGTTGTAAGGAACCGATTGTAGTTTGTTAACGGTTGCGAAAAAGTAGTGGCAAAGTAGCCAAAGAAGTAAAAGCTGTAACGTTGAGGTCTGGAAACCGTATTAAGAGCTTGAGAAAGCGCTGGAGTAGCTCGCGGGATTAGATAGTTTTAGGTGGTGCGAGAATTGGTAATGTTGAGAACACTTTGCAGAATATTATTATGTAAGCTTTGTTAAGTATTATCCGAAGGCGAAAAATAACTTAACCCCGTAAGAGCCAGACAAGGCGCAAAGTGATCGTGAACTGTGGTTGACACCGATTGAATTGTGATTGAACTGTGAGAACGCTGATAGAGTCACACAAGCAGAGCATTATATGAGTTAAGCCCGAATGACGGCGAAGTTAACCCTGCGAGGAGGAAGCAACGAGAAGTGAATAGACACTTTGTATTTGTCACAAACCGTGAGAGGATGAAGATGATATGAGGTTGATCCAGCGGACACAGCTAGCTGTGGGAGACGTCGAGGGCCCTAAAGAATAAGCTTTTATCTGCGTAATTAGTGTTTTCTTATGGATAATTTTGTGAGTAATTTGTTTGATATTATATTTCTTCGTACATGTAAATAAATAATCTTTTCAGTGAATTATCGTTGATCACCCTTTGGCGTTGTTAGCCACAGGCACCTTCAGGCATTCTAAGAGTCCCAAGCGGATAGGGCATTGATAAGGTGGCAAGGTTTACGTTCGAACCGGGGTTCAGACGACAGTCACTGGCAGTCGACTGAGCACCGATAAGACCATAAATTGTCCTCCATCACCCAACCGCGTAATCCTGCGACACCTCTCGTATATCTCAGATATTTAGGTGACATTTTTTATTATTTGGGAACATTCAAAAGAAGATTTTGATGAATTTTTAGAAATTTTGAACAATCATGATCCAAACATTAAATTAAAAACTACTATCAGTGAAAGTTCTGTTGACTTTCGCGATGTGACCGTGTATAAAGGCAAGCAATTTCAGGCGTCCGGTCATTTAGATTATAAAGTATATTTTAAGCCAACTGATTCACATCAGCTGGTGCACACAAAATCATTTCATCCTCAACATACATTTAAAGGTATCATCAAATCACAGCTCATTCATTTCCACCGCAATTCAAGTGATAAAGTAAATTTCAACGAGGCTTGTTCTACTCTATTTGGCGCCCTGAGATTGAGAGCGTACTCACTGCGCTTTTTGCGCAGCCTGAAATCTCAAACTCTGAAAAAGCTCGAAAGTCCAGCTGAAACTACTGATTTCGAACCACTGATAATTCAACACAACAGACCGTTGCAGACTGGTAGTGGCGCGGTATTTAATTGCAAAAAGCCTCGTTGTAGATTGCATACTTTTATGCCTGATTAGAAAGAGGAATTTTCCTCCGAACAGACGAAAAATCATTATCAGATCCGTAACCCCCACCGTTGTGATTCACCAAATATTATTTACCTTATCACGTGTAAGCGCTGTCGGAAGCAGTATGTTGGTCAAAAGTCAAAATCCTTTCCAAGAACGTGCTTCTAGACACAATCAGGATATAAAACATAATGCTGATGCGCCAGTAGCACATTGTAACCTTCCTGGCCATTCTTTGGACGTTTTCGAAATCCATCCGATTGAACAACCACCAATTAAAGACACATTAGAAGAAACGGATGAATTTAGAAAAAAACGTGAAGCTTTTTGGATCAATACGCTTCAAACCCTCTGGCCATATCAGAGGGAGAATGCGAAAGGAGATCCATCATTCCTTTCACATACCACAGAATGAATATCTAAATAGCAACAATGTTAAAAGATGAATTCACTAAAGTCACTCAGGGGTCATTGAGTGCATTTTTAAGAATTGCTGGAAATCGAATTTTATAACCCCTTAATGCATTAAATGAAAGTCGAAATCCACTTGGGGTTCAAAATATGGGTCAAGGTCACTGAGGTCACTAGTACTTGGCCATCTATGTTTTCCAGGCCCACGAGGCTTTTAAAGCCATTTTACTCCCGAAAATAAGTATCCATAAATTCTATTTCTGTATAGTTTAGTTTGATGCTTTCACCATTTTCACACAGATTTGAATTTTCTGATCACAGTAAATGTTGTGTCTCTAGTTTGAAATAAATAATTTCGGAACAGATTGTCGCTGCAGTTGTCTACAACCTGAGTTATGCGAAGGGTTAATATTTAGTCTGTAGTCCTTTAATTAGTAACATAATAAGTCTAGGTCTTCCGGTCTCAAAGCATTCTTGAGATTTGCAACTGTAATAAGAAGCCAGTCATTCTATCCATACTGCTTCACAGAATTCAATTCAAATTATTCTCCTTATGATGTGGCATTGAGTAAACATCGAAGTTAGTCTCCATCAACCCAAGGCTGTTACAGCCATTGTCAGTAAATGTATGCGACTATACTCTACTGAGATATGCGAGCTGGAATTTTTATCCAAATGGACAATCTTGACAAATACCTATATTTTTAAGGTAGGCTCCTTAGTTCTTATTCTTAATCGAACTTCTGACAATGTTTAGTAAAAGACAAACACATCAAACGATTTTATTGCTCGTAGCGGTGATAGTAAGCCATCTTTTCTACACACAATAAATAATCTGATTCACAGGATAGCTATAGGGTCATCAATGTGGGGTGTGTGACCAGTTAGATTTCTAGCTGAGGATGGGGTCCCAGCACGACAAACCATAGGTATGTCCCGAGGTCCGCAGGCCCATCTTGGTGGAAAGTTCGAGTGAAAGTATCTCCCTCCCGATGGTGGGAGCTCCGCGGACCCCTGACATGGATTCTGAGGCCTCCCTCTGGCTTAAATCTAGTGATTTTATCCACGAGAAAAATGCATTTTACCAGGTAGGTCCATGAGTTTTCCCTTACTCTGACCAAGCTACGCAAGGACTCTATACTGACAGCTATTTAGCTAATACCTACTCCCTCCATCTGACTGCCAGGACGCAAGGACTACAGACTGACAGCTATTCAGCCAATACCTACTCCTTCCAACTGACTGCCAGTCAGCTGAAAAGAGTAGGTATTGGCTAAATAGCTGTCAGTCTTTAGTTCTTGTGTAGCCTGGTCACTATAAGGTAAACGGAACGACGAACTCGACAAACCGGACCGGTCGCAGATTGAGCCGGAATTTCGAAAAATTTTGTCTTCAGATTGGAAAAGTCGGATAATTTGATCGAAAATTGGAAAATCACTTTGGCTTTGGCTTTGACTGAAAAAGTTATCAAATTTGATTGATACTATTGAATTTTCAACTTTTGCCATTGAATTCTACATCGCAGAACTTCCAACTTCTGAAATTTTAGGCGATAATTGGTTGTGTGTGGGTGTGTGTGTGTGTGTGGGGGGGGGGGGGCACCTCCTTTGGCTACACACTAAAAACTAAAGTGTTAAAACTGACACTTTCAGGGTGTTAAACCCGTTCTAACTCTTAGGGTTTGATTTTAACACCCAAAGTGCAATGTTTTAAGCACTCAGACATTACAATCGTCAGACATCTGAAACTTGAATGGATGGCACTTCCCATGTGTCTAGCATTGGTGGTTCTTCCAGAATCGTCCATAATCTGATTTGCGCTTGGTGGGTACATAATTAAAAGGACGTTCGAGCCTGATCCGCGTCATCTGCGTTGTTTCCTTTTAAGTGTCGCGACATTACACTTGTCAAGTGGTATTATTCTAACACCTGTCAAGTTCTGGGATATCTACACTTGAACAAAGTGCTAGTTCAGCACTTAGTAAGTGTTAAATACAGCACTTCAAGTGTAGTTTTTAACACTATAGTTCTTAGCGTGTACGTCACTTTTGGTTTATTTGGCTTGTGTAACTCGCAATATTTTGTCTGGTCATGACTACAATCCAACATGCAACAAAAAAGCCGATATTAAAATTTTGTCATATCATTTTTAATAGCCGGTATTATTTCGCGTGGATTTTAATGTCGAGAAGTAAAACGAAAAGGCTCCGAAAAGTGAGGTTTTCACTTGTTTTAAAATGACTAGAACTCCTGAACTCCAATTTGTTTCATGGGCCTGTTTGATCACAGATGGGGCAGGAAGCAGGAAAGAAGATGTTCTCCTAGAAGGAAGAGTGTTAACCGTGCGAGCCCGAACCCAGACGAGAGTTAAACTTTTCCGCCAGTGTTCCCGCATAGTTGACCGTCAGTACAAATTTGAAACTTAACTCAATCAATATACTTATTCATCTATTGACTAAAGTGAATTTTTTGATTTGATTGGTTGACAGATGCGTGATATGCGACCATATTCATTGAAACCCACGATACGTCCGCGCAGCCACTGACAAATTTCCCATACCCAGTGGAAGCCTCGTTCCGAAATCTACAAATTGTCCATACCCCGTAGAAGACGCGTCATTCCAGTTTTACAGTGTACATGTATTATATTTTAATTTTTTATCTCCAAAATATAGCTCTTGACCCCTTATTGGAATGAGCTTTTCAAGTACCCTCCGATGTGGGGTTCATAAGCTATGTTTTTGAGACAAAAAAGAAAAAAAGAAATTCAATAATTTTTTTATACTAGTCATATCGGCATATTTTCACAAAAACTCTTTTGCACAAAAATTCCACAGAAACCTGTATGGCTCAACAATGGAAGATAAAAGATCTCATGCTGTGTGTGTTCACACATGAAATAGATTGTACTTCTAAAACGGAAAGTCAATAGATAAATTCGTTACCCCGTGTCTGATCACGTGGTACGGGTTTTTACCTACCCGAAGCCAGCCGTATCCCATTCGTAAAAACCCGTACCACGTGATCAGACGCGGGGTAACTAATATTAACCCTTTACCTAAGAAATTAACCGAATCCTCTGGCGTAATTTACAAATTAAGGAGTTGGAGAAACATTTTTTTCAAAAAACTTCAACAAAACCAAACTTGTGACGCTTCATCGGAACGAGCTCGTCAAGCTCGTTCCAGCGAGGGGGGTCACATGATATTTTTTTTAATTGAAAAGTGTTTTGAAAAGATAATCAAAATAACAAAATTCGAAATCCTATGCGTTGGTAAAGGGTTAAAATGGTCACATTTTTTTCAATTAGCGGTTTTCAGAGAACATTTTGGTATTTGAGCGACCCTGCGAGCAAGTTAGCTCAATGGTTATGGCACTGGAGTTCAAACCGAAGGGACCACAGTTCGATCCTATCCAGGGATAACTGCGTTGTGTCCTTGGGCAAGGCAATTACCTCCGATTGCCCAAGTGGGAGCACGCCCGCGATGTGTACTCGAGCGTACTGCACGTCGATGGTGCACTTGCCTTCAACCAATTCAAACTTTGCTTTTGTGAAGCTAGTTCGTTGGGGAGTCTGACAGTTGCTCGCCGCTGCTCGGTGGTTCTCTCCGGGTACTCCGGCTTCCTCCACCCGTAAAACTGTCCCACCCGAGGTGATCTTTCCTATCGAATGGGTCGTTAAACTCCAATAAAAAAAAAAACGAGCGATCCGCAATTTTTCCGACAGACACTGACGGACAGCAAAATTTCCCGACAGACATGGCTATGCGGGGGTGGGGGGGGGGGGGGGGGGGCAGGCCGGGTACCCCCACTAGCTTCAGTCCTGTTACAGTGTCATCCTTCTAGAATATTTTCTTATGAAAAAGGAAAAGAAGGGATAAGGCCGTCAACAAGGTAACTCCTTGATAATTCTGCATCCTCTTTCTGAAATATTCGCCAAATATTGATGTTATTCTCGTGGAGTCACAAAAGGGTGAAGTTATTTCCATTTCTTAATTATTGCACCATTGGAGAAAAGATTTCCCATGCAAATCGATTTGGGGTATCACTGAATAAAGTGGAGAAGGGTTGGTTTAGTGAGATATCTGGCGACATCTTCTTGTATCACAGAATAGAATAGAATAGAATAGAATAGAATAGAATAGAACTTTATTACAATAAATCACCCGCACTGGGGCAGATTGCATGTATAATAGTACAATATTAATATAATTAAGAACATTTGATACAGCATCATTAGCAATAGAATATCCTGTCATGTCTCAATATAGTCCTTTTATAATATATACACACTAAAATCAGTTGGGTTAAAAATCAACCCAAATCGACTGGGTTGAGTGAATATGAACCCAATTGGGTTCACATTCACTCAACCCAGTCGATTTGGGTTGATTTTTAACCCAACTGATTTTAGAGTGTAATGAGAAATATATAATGATATTTTGAACACATGTATATACACATGCACACATCTGCACACACACACACATCTATACACGTACACTCCTGCACCCAGACACACCCTTCACACCCCCCCTCCCCCACACACACATATGTATAGTATGAATGTATCTGATATCCTGATTATAGAGCAAACATTAACTCTGATACCGCCAGGCACTTCTACCATGCAAATGTGCCTTAGGCTGCACTTTGAAAATAATAATTGATTCAGTCCCAAATAATGAATATGGACTTTTCAATCTGAAACAATTAAACTTCCATGGAAGATGTCATCAGGCTTTAAAGGGTCAAAAAAAATTTCATGTTCTTGGTAGTTGTGTTTTTAAACATTTATATGAGTTCTATGATTTTTCCTTCTAACTACCTGCAAGTCTTTTTCCATCAACAATATTAGAAACCTCTTTTATAACTGTTCAGTCAGAACCACTCAATGCTGGACAGTTCATCCCAGAAAGGAAATTACCGTGCTGAAGCAATGCTGGAATAAATGTATTGAAGTCGTGGGAGATAACATGGAAAGTAATGTAGAACACATCTTTATCCAGCCGCGCTATCTTCGTGAGTCCACGGACTTTTTGATACATCCTCGTAGTACGCATCATTTTGAATAAAATACCAGCAAAATAGTAAAATATCCAAGTTTGTGAACATACATGCACTTTTCAGAAAATGAAGAAACCGTTCCGGAAAACGTGTGTTGGCTCCACCCATGCTTGTTTCAACCATTGTAAGATCCGCCATAACATTCGACAGTTGATGCGATTGGCATCTGGCGTTCTGGGATAGGCGAGGATGACCAAAATAAAATAATCATTCTCGCACCGTCTGTATTGGCTGAATAGCTGTTAGACTATAGTCCTTGTTTGTACGGGAAACAGAAGGGTGAATTCGAAAAACCGGACTGGTCACAGATTTGAGTTGGAATTTCAAAAATATTTGCCAGCTGACTGAAAATGTCTTTTTTATCGAATACTAAAATCACGGGTTGAAAATTTAAATTGACTGTTCGAAAAAGTCTGAAAAGTTGAAAAAATAAGGAAATTGATTTCTTTGAATTTCCAACTTCTGGAATGTATACCTTCGAATTTCCAGCTATTGAAAATTATAACGGCCATTGGGAGACCCCCCCCCCCCCCCCCCTCCCCCGCACACATACTTGCCTGTCTACTTCTGACATATGGTCATGGTGTTGACTACATCCTAAATTGCTCCATTCCAATCCTAATTGCCATGATTGTACCATTAAAATATCACCACCTTGTCCATGATGATCAGTGCCACGTTCCGTCACACGCACTTGAACCGTTTACCCAACGAATCGCCCGCATCCGCCCGCGTAATATGCAAATTCAGCAGTTGAAAAAATATTATTTTTCAGAAAATTTCAACAAAACCATATCATGTGACCCCTCGTTGGAACGAATACTAAAATCACGGGTTGAAAATTTAAATTGACTGTTCGAAAAAGTCTGAAAAGTTGAAAAAATAAGGAAATTGATTTCTTTGAATTTCCAACTTCTGGAATGTATACCTTCGAATTTCCAGCTATTGAAAATTATAACGGCCATTGGGAGACCCCCCCCCCCCCCCTCTCCCCCGCACACATACTTGCCTGTCTACTTCTGACATATGGTCATGGTGTTGACTACATCCTAAATTGCTCCATTCCAATCCTAATTGCCATGATTGTACCATTAAAATATCACCACCTTGTCCATGATGATCAGTGCCACGTTCCGTCACACGCACTTGA
Organism: Pictodentalium vernedei; assembly: GCA_031216915.1. NCBI lineage: Eukaryota > Metazoa > Mollusca > Scaphopoda > Dentaliida > Dentaliidae > Pictodentalium > Pictodentalium vernedei. Next base: position 252,186,852 of record CM062290.1, on the reverse strand, counting down.
ACCGTTTACCCAACGAATCGCCCGCATCCGCCCGCGTAATATGCAAATTCAGCAGTTGAAAAAATATTATTTTTCAGAAAATTTCAACAAAACCATATCATGTGACCCCTCATTGGAACGAGCTCGTCGAGCTCGTTCCAACGAGGGGTCACATGATATGGTTTTGTTGAATTTTTTTGAAAAGTTTCAAAAAATTATACTTAAAATAATAAATTTTGATATCGTCTGCGTTGGGTAAAGGGTTAAAACCGCATAGGTTGTCATTGATTCTTTCGGAGTAGTTTGCTTGATCGAGGGGTCAGGGCCAGAAATAGTCGAGATTAGACACAAGAGAGCGAGTATTGGTTAGGGCTGGGAGTAATGGGGGAGGGGTCTGGAATATTGGTAGAATATAAATAGTGAAAGAAGAGTGACTCTATGGTTAGAGAATTGGACATCAAACAGAAAGGTACACGTTTCGATCTTGACCAAAGATTACTCAGTTGTGTCCTTGAGCAAGGCACTTCATCCAAATCGCCCATGTGGGAGCACGGTGGCACGGTGGAGCACTTGCTTTCAACCAGTGCTAACCCTGCATGTCGGAGCTAATACGTCGGGGAGTCTGACAGTTGCTCGCCGCTGCTTGGTATTTCTCCCCGGGAATTCTTTTCAGGAATTCCGGCTACCTTCATCCGAAAAACTGTCTGACACGAGATGACCCTGGCTGTAGAACGTGTCGTTAAACTCCAATAAATAAATAAATACTGTAGTGGAAGAAGAAGCGTGCGATAAGGGTTATAGTAGGTGAGGTATTGATAACGATGGTGACCCTCAGATAATGATCCTCAGATAATGATCCTCAGATAATGATTCTTAGATAATGATTCTCAGCAGTGATCACCAGATAATCATTCTTTTATAATGTTTCTTAAACATGACAGCAGTGATAGGATCCTCCTCAAGTACCCATATGACGCAAAGGCACTCGAACCGAACGTAACCCGAACGTCTCTTTACGTATTCGAGAAACAAATGCGTCTAGCATCGAATAAAGTAGATAAGGATGTACAGGCAGGGATTTGATCTAATTGGTCTCACAGAACTAAATATTTTCCCATAGGCGACCATTATAACACTTATGTGGAGAAAAATATGATCGCATCACTTTAAATTAAATATTTAAATACCTACATAAAGTACAGACCTTCACACAACTTTCTCTGGCCACAAAACATGGGGTCATGCAACAAATAAGAGAGAAAATGTATCAGGAAGTGAAGTACCGTCCTTGAACTCAGTTTTTTCTGGGAATTCCCAACAAAAATACACAAATAGTTAACTGAATTTTAAAGACCCAGAAAATACTTAGAAAATCTCCTTTTTCTTGTGAAATATTCAGTATTGTTGTAAAAACCTAATAAAATGCTTTAACAGTTTTCTCAAGCAATACGTTTTCTTCTAGGAGTCTTATTTTAGACTATGATGCAATATCCGAGTGCAACATTTCAAGGCAGATCACTCTAAACTAAATATTTAGTTCTGCGAGACCAATTGGGCCTACTAAAAACTTTATCGATCTACCCGCAAGATGAAACGGGAATAACCAGTATAGGCTGGGAGGATTGGCGAAATGGGGTACAGACTGTTCATACAATAGCACAAGACATAGTACAAAACTCAAGGTATAGGCCAATATACGTGGAAAGTCGTAGTAGACCAAAACGGGTACACTCAGACCACGCTATACTACACCAGGCGATCACACATATCCCACAACACCGGATCTAGCTCTACAAGTAATGAACATGGTTTAATACACAATGCTTGTTTCCGAAATCATTCGTAAAGGCATTTACTCCAAAGGACGATTGTTCTCATTGTTCTTCAGCACAATCGTCTAATTAGAAACCACACCCCCAAAAAATGGATTTCATGAAAGGGATTCTGTAAGCAGAGTTTTCAAGGCTCCTGTATAGGCAATGGCTTCTACGTCCAGCCTTCTACCACTATAGGTTTCGTGACTGGCGTTCAGTACCTATCACTGCATTATCACTGTACCTATCAGGACATACTACCTCTACGGATTCCGATTCATATTTCTATCATACTTGGCCTGCATTACTACTGGCAGCCGAATACAGTCTACTTGCTCTAACGACTCTTCGATTCATCATGAAAAAGGGATTCCGATACCTTGGGGTGCAGTAAGTGGTGTGCGCAGAAACGTGGATGATGATTTCGTCAAATGAGCTAAAGAGCCATGAGAGGAATTGTATTATACCTCCTTATGCGCACACTGTTGCCATAATCAACAGAGAAAAAGTTGCAAAATATCAAAATATGTTGAAAACGCTGTTTTCTTATTTAACCCTTTACCTAAAATTAAAAGCAGACGACACTTGCAAAAAAAATTCTTGAATAACTAATTTTTTTCATTTTTTGTCTCAAAAACATAGGTTATGACCCCTCGTTGGAACGAGCTCGACGAGCTCGTTCCAACGAGGGGTCATAACCTATGTTTTTGAGACAAAAAATGAAAATATAATGAAAATTTATTGGCGATTTTTGAGAATAGCGCTGGCCGGTTTTGGCCGTTACGACGAGGAATAATTGGATAAAATTGTTAAAAAAAACAGCTTCTGTATTTTTATACTACTCTACAGGAAAGTGCCCGAAGTTTGTGAAATGATACAAACGTCGATTATCCAAATTCGTTAACATTTCGAAATTTTCATTCTTACTCTTAGTGTTGAATTTACTGACAGCTTTAGGAAATTAAGGGGAGCTAAGATTCCCGTAAATCTCTTCCAGTGACGAAAATTGTCAGCTTTTCCTACATTTTGGAGATATTGAGCTGAAATATTTTGCATCTATACATGTAGCTGAAATTTCGGTCCAATTCCTCATATGTAGAAATTAAGTTATCGAATGAAAACAATTATATTCTGTCCTGTATGGAAAATAAATACAAAATTACAGAGTTAGTTCACATGCATGTTATAGTCAGAAAAGTCAGCTTTGGGATATTGAAGTCATTAGACTACCTTGTTCACCCAAACCCCAAAATCTAGACATTCACTAGTAGTGTCTACCCCTATCTGCCTCAGGCTTGAACATTCCACCATTACTACTGACTTGTAGCACAACTAGGGGCTTTCTAGTTATCTCAGGACCTTTACCATCGACCAAGTCTTAGAATGTCAATGTGATCTCCACATATACTACTACGATACTAGAAACCCAGCATAAACCCCACAAACACGTGACCTAGGATAGGATAGAACAAAGCATTAGGTGCCTCAGTAGTACTATAAGTGCTACCAGTTGATAAACAGTGGTAGATATCGCCCACCCTATACCACCGTACTAAACACCAAAACAGCCACAACACTGCAGACCAATAAACCAACAGATACGTACATATTATGCCGTATCAGGCAACTAAGCCTATCCCTACAACACTACAATACCTAGCATTACGTACGAATTACCTTAGACTCCACACGATGGAATACGTTACACGCTAACAGTACACTTACATGGTACACTTAGTACGTCCTGTACAACCGTGCCACCGTGGGCCTACCAGACAACCAAGTGTAACAGTGCGTGACCTACCATTACGCCCCACCTATACCAACCGTTAGATGCATAACGCCTTAGGTGGGTCAGTCGAACTAAGGGGATAGTAGACCAACATGGGTACAGACCGCACTGAACGTTAACAGTAGATCAACAGGGTACATCACGTCCATACTATACTACCATGTCACTTCAATACCAGAATCCCGACACGCCCTGACCTGAACAACTTCAAGTACAATTGTGGGCATCAACAGAGTTGAACGTCTACATGGCATTTCGTGCACACAATGACGCCAGGATCTTCGATAACGTCAACTCCATCCCGGAGAACTTTCAGGAGACGCACATTCCCTACCAATCTTCCATCACATACCCATACTATGTATCCAAAGCCATATACATTCTTTACGATAAAAACCATAGCATACTGCAGTACGTACAGGCCTACCACTTGCAGTCCGTCTTGGATGGAGCGCAAAAACGTTTAATGTCGGCTCCACCAAAGCTTCGGTTTCTATTGGAATTTAACACTAGTGGATTCAGCAAAAGCTCCGAGTAACAGAGGTCGTCTCATCCTCCTATATTATGGCTACCTAATGAGAATTTACTATAGAAATATTTATTTGAATAAATTATAGAACGGTTGATTTTCAGAAACGGGCGCGTATATTATAGACTCGCATAACACGACCAATCCTGTTGCAAGTAAACTAATTATATAGGGTTAATGCTGTGCCCAGGTCAATGGCAATTTTGGTCGTGTGGGACATGTGTGGCCATCTGCCACAAGTGAACAGATTATTAAGAAAATGTATTTCCATAATAGAAAAAAAATTAAAAATTAACTAACGCAGAAGGGTTAAGGTACACCCTTGGAAAATGCTCTCAAGCAGTTGTCAGAATGTTTATTCAGTCATCAGAAATGCTATCCAGTAGATAAAATTTTCTGAACCCCAGATATTATTACTAGCACAGAGAAACGCCATTAGTTTTGACACATGTTAAGTGACAGCCAGGGATTGCCGCTGTGTGGAGGAAATTCCGACGCACATCGGCCACCTCTGGTTGTCATTTTCGTTTGTCAGAATTTCTAACTACTCGTGCCGAGTCCTGGCACCACACCTGAAGTCATCCCTTTTGAACACCCCCCCCCACCCCCCCCCCCCCCCAAACAAAAAAACTTGAAGTACTCCTGAAAATATTTAACCCTTCACCTAACGAATCGGCCCCATCCGTCCGTGTAAATTGATAAAATGGGGATCTGGAAAAGACATCTCTTTTCAAAAAAATTCAGCAAAATATATCATATGACTCCTCATTGGAACGAGCTCATCGAGCTCGTTCCAATAAGGGGTCACGTGGTATGGTTTAGTCAGAATTTCTAACTATTCGTGTTGCTGAGTGTCACAGAATTTTTGTTTTTATTTTTGTGAACCTCGAACAGAAGGTGTGCAGGGATGTAGTGGGCTATGTGGAAAAACAAAACTATTTTCAGCTTAATGGTGGCCTCCTGGTGGCCTACTGGTGGCCTCCTGGTGGCCTCCTGGTTGCCCAGTTTATTTTAATTTCATAGCCATGTAGTGCTGAATAGTGACAGTTACTGAACCGTTTCGCTGTTAACCTAGTTCAATTCCCACCATATCACGAGGTCGCGGTCGCTGGAGCTTGGGGGGGGGGGGGGGGGATGGGAAAGAGGAAAGAAAAGGAGTGCGAGATGTGTAATTTAGGCGTAGTGGAGACCCTATGACACTTTCTATTAGAATGTCTAAAATATCAGTCTAGCAGAGTAAGATTCACTGGACGTATAATGGGTAAATGAGTTGGGAGAATGAAGGACCTGCTGTTAGTGGGTGACACAAAGGAAAGGGTTGGTATGTTTATCGGAGAGATTGGGAAGAATGGGGCACGGGATGTCATCAAGCAGTTCGTTTCCGAGTTTGGGGAGGAGAGAAGAGTTGAGGGAATAGGGAGACAGTTGGGAACACAAGGGTAACAAAGGCCATCTCACCAGAGAATCGCGACAAATCAGTGGCCGGCCAAAGTAATATTATTATTATCATGATTGATAATTATCAGTCAGAAGAGATTGTGACCTATCATTTAAAAAGTTTATTATATACTTTATAAATAACCACATTTCTATTGGCTGAATCTTATACACGTGACCGGTACTCAAAAATGCATGTACATCGGTTTTCCTGTGAATATAAAATTTTTAAATATAGCTTTTGGAAATCCCCTCTCTAGTTCTATTTCAATCGACATACTATCTATAACATTGTTTATTTTTATGTTATTCTGCAGATGATAATTATTTTATTGTTAAATAAAAGTATTTCTGGTTGAGAAAATTGAATTTTTAATTGACAAATACAAGATTGTTTTTTTAGGAAAGTGCAGATAATAAAACAGTTATGGACTTTTGTGGTGGTAAATATGATGTGATATGAACGTAAAAAACTTATATTGACCTCGGCTAACGCCCCGGTCAATATAAGTTTCTTAGGTTCATATCAAGTCATAGTCACCACTACAAAGTTCACAATTGTACAATGTGAGACAGGCATTTATACCGGGTGTGCTGACTATTAATGTCCACGTTTGATAGAGAGAAGATGCCGTGAAGATGCAGTTAAGAACAGTTTGAACCGTCCTATATGAACCAGTGTTTATAAACATTCTCTTGTTCATATAGGATGGATCAGAGACTATCTATTATGTTATGTTTTTTGTTTATTTTTTACTGATGGGATTTTGCTTGCTTTTGTTTTCAATAAATATTTTAAAACGTTTTTGATTAGAATCTATATATATTTACAAACCTTTGCCATAGCCCTTATGCTTAAAATGAGATAACAGTCTTAATTGTTTGATTACTTTTTAATTGTTTGATCATAATACTTGAATCTGGCATTTTCAAGTTAGTTTAGACCATTTAAATAATTAAGAATCTTCTCTTGGACAAAACCAATGCAGGTTCTTGCAACATCCTCTAAAATCTGCTCCCAAACATGATTTTTTTTTAAAAAATGCATGCAAATAATTTCTTCTCCAATATTAGTACCCACCCCATGAGAAGAGTCATTGAAAACATCTTTACTAAACATAAGTGCTAAACGATTATGATAGTGGATGCATTATTGCTTTTTTCATCACAAGCAATCATAAAACAACGAATGTGATCAAATAGATTTGAAGAAAAACGCTTAATAAAAAAATTGTACAATCCCCCAAAAATGTGTTTTCGCGGCTCAGTTACCCACCCATCCCGCCCCCTACCTAACGTCTCGAAAACATATTCCGCTCTCCCATTGTGCTATGTAAATATTTTATCAATGGAAAGTATGTTTGTAGCGTATAAGCCTTCGATTTATTTATTTATTTACTGGTGTTTAAGGTCACATATTTTTGCACTATGAATAATAATAATGACCACAATATGAATATCAACTCAAGACCAGGGGTCTCAAGACCAGGGGTGAGCATTAATAAGCCACGTTGCCCATTTTAGAGAGGGTTTGCACCTCCCAGGCATTGGTGACTGGGTCCTATTTTACCAGTAAAACAGAGCCTGTTTACCACAGTGAACAGGCACTGCTTCACTTCCCGGGGTTCCCGCTGGGAAGTCTTCGATAAATGTAAGTTAGTATGATCCGAATAGTTGGGCAATATGAGCGAGCGTCGGGCACCGACGTCTCCTAACTGCACCCCCCCCCCTCCCCCACACACACACACAAATGTTTTTAAGTTACGGCCCTTATCTACTCAAATATTGTTATCAATGACGCTGAGCTCGCTCAGCGAAGGACCATAAACTCTGTTTTCGAAGCAAGAATGAAAAATAAATCAGTTATTAAAAATGAACAAAGTACATGTCGCAAATGCGGTCATCCAATCGTGAATGTGACAGGTTAAACAAATATTAACATCCCCTCCAGTGACGAATTATCTTAATTTCTAATGAAGGAACAGGCCACAACAAACCAGAAAGGCGTGTCGTCAAAACTTTTCAACATACGAAAACATTGATCGTCTGTCTTTCTTGATCGCAGTTAAGTATTTTAATTAGAAAACCCGACCATGTGGTTTTATTTCTTGGTACAAACTTGCCGGAGTGTGTGATATGTGCGACCTACTTCTTGCTTTATGTGCATATAAACAAACCACGACTCTTCATACCGTGAAAAGTTCCGTCATCGTGAGATATGACATTCAACATTTTCGAGGAAGACAGGTTTGTGTTCATTTTTATCGACTGATAATATTTTTCTAGCAAATATTGGTTTTATATATGGTTTTGTCAATGAATAAATAGTCTTCTTAGGTCTATAGCATTATTCTTTCCACGGAAAGGTAAACAATTTTCTGACAACTACGGTACAGTACGCGAATTGAAGTATCTGACACCGTCGAGTTATCCACATGTCTCAATGTGATCATGAATCAGGAAGTAGCCTACAAGTAAAACTGTTTGAATGAGCTGTAAGTTGACAACATCAGGACCGCTATGAGGGCTGAGGGGGGCACAGGCATAGCCATTAGGGGTGTGGATGGGCTGGGGGAGCCTTCCTCCAAAATAATCTTGGACCCATTAAAAATTTTGAATTCTACGATCTGCATAAGGCGTCAACTAATTACAGAAGAGGTACCACACGTGGTGAATTTAAAATTGACTCCCTTTCGAGCCTCAAAATATCCCCAAATAGTCATTCGGGGTATGCTTTTAAAAAATTCATCCGGTGTAGGCCCACGCCTAAATTTAAAAAAAAAAACTGATACCTTGCCCAAATTCAAGACTTTAATCTTCGTGGTGTGCCTTCACATAGAAAGTATTGGACGTCCACCACCAAAATAAATAAATAATAATCCATGTTCCCACCCCTTGAGATACTTGACTATGAGCCTGAACTAGTGTAGTAGCAACACAAGTTATCCATTGAACTGTAAAAGCCGCCAGTAGGTAAATTTTACAGACGACATTTGAAGGCCTCTTAAAACGAGGGCTCATAACCAGGGGCGGCGGAAGCCCCCAAAAAGTTGGGGTGGGGGGGGGTGGGGTGGGGCACAATTTTTTTTTTCTGAGTAACTGCAGGGGTGTACACATGCGCACGTTTTACCATAGTCCAAACTTGGACCCAAAGTTCGTAATGTAATTTTTTGGTTTGGTACGTCCTTTGGACGTACCAAACCAAAAAATTACATTACGGACTTTGGCTCCAAGTTTGGACTAGTTTTACTAATACTATACATGTAGTCTGTGCTTATTATGGCTAGTTGCGAACTTGCGATGTGCAATATCTCAATATATAAAATGGACAGTGACACCGATAGTATTATGTTGCTAATTTTGAGAGAACTGTATTACTGTCTCCCACAGTCAATATGGCCATAGGGGTTGTGTACGTTTTGTCAGAATATGTCCTGTTAGGGTACCCATAATTGGTGAAAAAGTGTGTGTGTGTGGGGGGGGGGGGGGGGGGGGGACACGCGCCCCCTGTGCCCCCCCTCCCCGGCTCCAGTTTTCCGAAATATGATGTGTTTCCGGAATGTAGACTGCAGATATTCGTGGATGCCCGTTGTCAAGTTGATGGCTTAAAGTTGCGATTTTTTGTTTAAAAGTGTATATATTTTCGATAATCTTTTTCATTGGGCTAAAGATAAAGCCTAAAGATAGGTGTATGACGGACACCGAAAACCGATTTGTCATTTAAACAGACAAGCAATAGTTCACGCGCTGCTAATTAAGCGTGTAATTTTATGTCCATTATCGTGGGTCTGGTGAACCCATTTAGGAGCTATTTGATATCTGATCAAAGAAGTAAGAGAGACCAGTGTTCCCCGGCAGTCATTATCTGTGTAATTATGGCCAGTTAATAGGGAAATGTTGTAAAAACAGTACATCGCACATGTTCTGGATACACACCCATATTACGCATCTAGCCTGTCACCGAATGTCAGGATATACCGAAATGCGAGTCTTTCAAAGGAACTTTAAAGCGAATATTAAATTAAGATAGATCTAAGCGGCCAAGTTCAAGAGAAGCAGTTAATATGAGGATTGATGTTCTGGCGGATTTTCTCGAAAATTTCATTCCAGTCTGAAGGCGGGTAAGACTGTGGATCGTAGGGGCTGGGGATGTCCCATGCTATAGGTTAGAGGAGGTGTCACATCGGTGCGAGTGTAAAAGCACGTTGTAATGTAGGGGAGCCACATAGCTCATATTTAGAATAGGGGCAGTCGCGGGCCAAGTCGATGGCCATATTGAGAATAGGATCAGAAACACGAAGTACGAGCTCAGGGAGCTATTTGGATTTAGGTAAACGGCATTGGCCATATTGAGAATTGGATCAAAAACACGAAGTACAAGCTCAGGGGGCTATTTGCATTTAGGTAAACGGCATCACCAGATCACCTGTTGTGGAAGCCATACGTAGGCGGAGTGGACTTTGTCTGTATGAACATTATTTTGAGTTAAATGGAGGTGAGCGTTTAACCCATTGGTGGCGACTGCTTGAGTGAAAAACATCCAGTAAAGTGACAATAAGCTAGTGGCCGTACGGCGGCTGTGGTAGCGTGACATTCCGTCACTTGTTGGGGGGAATGCGATATGGTGAAGTGACAATACGTTAGTGGCCGTGCAGTGGTAGAGTGACATTCCGTCACTTGTTAGAGCAAAGGCGCCAGATAAAGTGACAGTACATCAGTGGCCGTGAAAGAGTGAAGTAAAAATGCGACCAAAGATCAAACGCAAGCGACCGTGAAGGGAAACCAGCGACAACAGAAAATGCGGGCCCGCAAGTGACTCAAAAACTGTGGGTGGGGTGTTATTGACGTTCTTTTTTTCTTATTCATTTGGATTTCATGTAAGTCACAAATTACCATATTTTTATTTATATTATATGTATTAAAATTGTTGTTTCCAGTCAACCCCTGTTGATTTATTCTTTTCGAGGAAAAGTCATTGACCCCTTCAGGATAAGAACCACCCCAACAAAAACGAAAACTTACGGTGATACATACGTTCACACACCGGTTCAGGCGACACTCCTGGAGTTTTGGCTGAATACGCGGCGTGAATCTATCTCCCTCAGCAACGACAAAGCCCGGTTTTCGACATCCGTCATAATATTCCGGTTACTCCGCCTTATACTCGCCTTGGCGCTCTATATGTCCGACACTATGATGCAAATTTCAGGCCACCAGTGTAATTATGTAAAGAATTCGACGTTGGTAATATCCTGGAACCAGGCTAGCTATCAAATAGGTATCGCGTATGTTTAGATTCAATCGTCTGGAATATTTCAGTTGGTTGGACACGCGAACCTACGATTTGTTTTCCAGACAGCTGATATATTCCGGACGATTGAATCTGAAATATTTCATAAATAGAGGATATGGAATGAGTGTTTTTCTCATATAATATTTATGAAACGAGTTTAAGAATTTTCCGTTTTGGCGAGCCTCTGGCGAGCCCAAACGGAAAATTCGGACGAGTTTCATAAATATTATATGAGAAAAACACTCATTTCATATTCTGTTTGTCATATGGCACACACACGCACAAATTAGCCACTTAGTATGACTTTTTAGCCCACCACCTAACTTGAGTTACAGATGGCACTTGGAAAAAACATCCTCGTATAACTAAAAATTTTCATTTTTTGCATCCAAAACATAGGTTATAAACCCTCATTGGAACGAGCTCGTTCCAATGAGGGATCATAACCTGTGTTTTGGAAGCAAAAAGTGAAAATGTAAAAAACAATGAATGGCGTTTTTCTTGTAGGTAAAAGATTAATACAATATAACCCACCCTAAATAGGACAGATAACGTAAAGTCTCCCTACTGAAATTATGCAGATGTGACCCAGTTGTATTTTGTTTAGCCAATCAAATTGTTCAGTTTTGAAATTGACCAATGAAAGCTCCCAACTCTAATTATGCAAATTATGAAAATGTGGTCCAGTTGTATTTTGTTCAGTCAATCAAATTGTCTAGTTTTGAAATTGACCAATGAAATTGACGGAAGGCTTTATTTATCACTGATTAATATGAAAACAAAATATCAAATGTTTTAAAGTGAACAAAACGGACGAGTCATCTGATAAAAATTAATTTTCTGTGAATCAAACCTAGAAATGTGCTTAATCAACACTTGATTTCATTTGATGACATTACACCAGAAATGAAGACTCACCACAGCCGTAGTTTTATGACTGCGCCGCGAAAAGTTCCACAAATTATGTTAATACCTCGGTGTTTTCAAGGGGAATTAAATTCGTAATGATTGGAATATCTAGAACCGGGACAGCAAATACCTATATATCTTTGTAAAGGAACGCACATCACATTACAGCGGTCGTCTGTGGACAATTTTTCACAAAACAAGGTACCGGGAAACAATCGGTCATAAAACAGCGTCGAATTCCAATCATCAGAATTAAACTGGTTAGGCTAGAGACTGTCAAAGTTACAGAATCCCCCCACCCATGTGACGAAGGTCTTCTCATCGGCTTTCAACCGCACTTAATTTCAATCTAATACCCTTTCTATTACCAACAGGAGACACCACAACCCTCATTTGGGAAAATAGGGAAGTAGAGGGGCGGGGTGGCCGCGAGCTTGCAACTTGATCCGCCTTCTACTCAAGTAAGGTTGTATTCCAAAATGGATGGCTATGCAAGCACTCCATCAATACCGTTAACCATTCCTGTCATAACTCCACCACCGGGTCCATGAGTTCACGCAACGCAGACTCAGACTTCTGATAAATATAACCCGACCGCTCTGAAACGTTCTCATGTTTCGGGAGGCAGATGCCACATCATTATACCATCGATGTCACATTAACAGCGATGCACCACAAACAAATTCAAAAATAATATTCCCAATGATAACTATGATCTTGCGTCCCCTACCTCATGACGCTAAACAGAACTCGTTTTGCGACAATGCAGCTTGAAGGCCGACGTGTGCAAGCACCTCTATGATCCAGACATCAGTTACATTATTAGGAAAATCACAAAACAATTTTAAACTGCCGATCTCGCCCAGATGCAAACTAATAGTAAACATTGCAAGAAGATCATGACTGAAAATACGCGAGCAACTGATCGTGGCCCCAAGACGACATTTACCTCTTCTGTATACACTTATAGTCCTCTGAAAATACTAATCCACTTGCCGGGTGCCATACTTCATATCCCCCAAATGAGGTCTCCAGTCAAATGCATCAACCATGCAGACCGAACAGGGTTTACTCTATAAAGGTCAGCTGATCCATTTCTAGCTTTCCAAAACGTTGGAAATTGGGGTTTTCCAACATCAATCCCATGCGTATCGGGCTTGATCAGTAGAGCCCCATGCACCCCTCTCTTTCCCAGCACAACATAACCAAGAGCACAGCTGACTGCCAATCCTCCGATATGCTCACGGACATTAATGGCCTATAGGCTTCCTGCTTAAGCAGATGGCTACTCTCAGTAGCGATCCATGACCTCTTTAGGTACTACAGGGGTTATTTTGGGAATCTACAGGGGCCGGTTATGGGACCCTTTCCCAATGACATTTGGGCACGATTTTTCCCAATTGTTAACCCCAAATTTCCCAGTGTCAATCCCCACTCAAACAAACAATTAATGCACAACCGATGCCCTGAACAGGGTAGTAATATTAAGGCTTCAGAAAACCGATGGATTTATGATGCCTAATGACAACCCAGTTCAGGACACCAGTTGTACATTAAATCTAAATTGCTTGCCTAACGAAGTCCTCTTAACCCTTTACCCAACGTAACGGCAAAATCCGGCCAGCGCTATTCTCAAAAATCGCCAATTAATTTTCATTATTTTTTCATTTTTTGTCTCAAAAACATAGGTTATGACCCCTCGTTGGAACGAGCTCAACGAGCTCGTTCCAACGAGGGGTCATAACCTATGTTTTTGAGACAAAAATTGAAAAAAATTAGTTATTCAAGAATTTTTTTGGCAAGTGTCGTCTGCTTTTCATGTTAGGTAAAGGGTTAAATCAAAGGCAAATGACAAGTTCTTCTTTAATAGTATAAGAACAGTTTAATAGAGGCTACGGAGACAGGGACTGCGTGAACATGATTCCATGTGACTGTTATAAAACCTTCTTGTGACATGCAATTGCTTAGGTATCGGTCTTAATGTTCTTTGCTCAATGTAAAAATTCCTTAGTCTTTCTATTTTTTGTCCTCCAAAACAAATTCCCAGTTGGAGTCCACATGAAGCAAACTGTCCCAATGGCATGGGCCTCGGACCTTTTCTCAAAGAGGACAGAAGAATCCCTGTACCACTTAACACACGTGCGACGCCATATCTGCGCACGCTTTCACAGAACACAGCAGTAAATCGGTGACAGGCCAGTTACCTTGGTCACAAGCACCTTTACCTGTTCAATTCTGGTCAAATATCACAAATTCACAAAACAGTAAGTCAGCTGTCGATAAAAGTGAATCTACCTCCGACATGGCTTACCAACACCGGTCCACCGATACATCAGCGGAGTCAATTAGGTTTTTCTGCATCACTCCCAGGGGCCAGGAGCTACCACCCTCCTGACAATCCATACTGGGAACACAAGCTACCAACCCCCATCGCACCTTCATTCGTGCCTTACAAGGATCCCATGGGGATTGAATCCCTGTGTTTTCTATGGACCTTCACGCCGAGACGGACGTCTGCTAACCAGCAAAGGGGGGGGGGGGGGGGGGGAGAAAGGGGGGCACTCTACAAACACGTTGGCCTTTGAAGGATTTGTGTGGACTCTGCACAAGACAAACATCCTAAACATTATGTTAATCAAACAGACACAGTATTAGCAACTAGTTGATTTTGAAATCGCAAAGCGAATTCTCATCCAACAAAGTACGGTCAATGTCGAATCGCTCAACAACGAGGGTAAGGTATCTGTCGCTCTTTTACTTACTGGGCCGCGTAAAGCGTATCCCATTGCTCGTTTTTAATGAAATATGTCAAAAATAGTCTAAACTTTGAAGTGACGTAAAAACGTTAAAATGGCAGCAAATCAAAAAAGAAAAAAAAACAATCGTCTCTTATTTTTTTTAGCTCTATAACATACTAAAAATTCAAGAAAAATCTGACTCATTTTAATTTTTGACCTTATGACCCCCTATGACGTCACGTCAGCGTTCGCCCATAACGGTTGTAATTTTATAGAACGGCACGACATTTTTAGATTAGGTTTTTCACATAGATTATATTCCCCAAATTTCGAAAGTCTGAGGCTAAACATGAGGTTGAAAATAAAAAGTATAGAAAAAGACGTTAAATCGGCATTGTTGGCATTGGGTGTGTAAATTTGAAGTGAAAATATAAAAAACGCACAATTTCACCCAACCAGAAAACAGTTTGTGGAGTTTCTATTTGAATAACAAAAGTGGCGTTTTAATGAAAATAGGTAAAATTTAGAAGTGACGTAAAAACGTCAAAAATGGTGATACATCGATCGATAAACAACAAAAAATTAAAAATTAAAAAATTAAAAAATAACAAACAAACAAACAAACAAAAAAAAAATAACAACAAAAAACAGAAAAAAACTAGCTACCTCCTATTTTTCCAGCTCAAAAATTTCATGAAAATTGAATGATATTTAATTTTGTAACGTTGTTGCCTATAACGTCACTCCGAAAATTCGGCCCTAATCGTTGACAAATTCCCGTGACGGCACACCTGTTTTAAATATGAAGATGATATATCCCAAATTTTAAAGAAGAAGGCCTGATATAGATGTTGGTATTAAACAAATGCCTAATTGTTTCACAGCAAGTCACCATTGACAAGTGCACCAAATTTGGTCACTATCGTTTTAAAAAAAACAAAATGGAAATGAGGAAACGGCCAACGATCGCAATATTCATTCCAAATTCGTGGGATGACTAAAGGACTCGAATAACCAACCAGAGCAGCCAGTGCGCTGGGTCACCGCGTGGAGCATAGCTCTCACCTACTAGGAGAAACATGCTTACTGGGCCACCGAGTAACAGGCCTCGTGGAAAGCATAGGTCTTCCCAACAGAAAGCATAGCTCTTTCTTTAAAAATAGGTGCACCGTGTATACTAGTGTACATGCAGTAACAGTGACGTAGCTACGGGGGTCTGCGCTGGAGAAGGTATCGGGGAGGGACTGTCCCCACTAACATTTTCGCTGGCCCCCAAAACATTGGCCCAGTGGAAGTTTCCCACAATATTGAGCCCCAAAATTGTCTCCAATATGGGACCACACACGCTACAAATGCCTCAAATGCGCCCTTAGAGCACCAATTTTTGCAAAAGTGTCTCGAGGAGTGTGGTGACCAGTCAAAAGTAGTACCGCAGTGTTTGAATGCACAATTATCAATCAACGATGTATTTCATTCCAATGACCACAAACCATAGACAGGACCAAGACCTTTGAGAAGAAGGAACCTTCAATCCTATGTCGATTTCGCGTTTTACATTGTGATCCCCATGTCCACCGGTAAAGCCGACGAATATACGCACAGAATGACAACTTCACACAGAGGTTGTTGGATCCATTTGGTCTGAAGAAAGTTTTCTCTCAACGAATAAAAGGGCAGTTCTGCCCCGTTCATCCACGTAGGCAGAGGACCGGATGGACAACAGCCCCCGCTGCGTCCGGTGCCCTTGATTATGCGCGTCATCCGTCAGTCCGTCTTGCGTGAACTTTACGTTATCGACTCCTCCTCATAAACCTCTGGGCCGAATTGAACCAAATTGATTGTTCCTTATTATATGTCAATTCAAGTTTATTCAGATAACATGTATATATATTTGGTAGTGTGTGTGTTGTCTATATTTATATGCGCGCAAACATGCGCGCATATAAACGTAGATAATATGCATATGCATGTAAATGTATATGTGGGTGATGGACAAGTGTGAGCCAGTGAACATAACATGACTGGTAGCGCCATGGCACTTTCTTAGAATGCTGACATTGTTATATTCCCTTATGTACTTCTGTTGATTCCTGTATATACACGTGTATTTGTGTGCCATACCATTTTTATGGTAGTGCAATAAAAAATTATCGTATCTTATCTTATCTAAAGTTGCCACGCCCGTAGGGGGTACCACAAGGGGCATTACACTGATAACACCCATAAATTGTTTTCCAAAATTAAAAAGAAATCTTCTCCAGAACCACCAATTAGAATCTTTTGATATTTGTTATATAACATCTCGGGGGCTGGGGGGGGGGGGGGGGGGGGGGGGGAGGCAGATTCAAGTTTGTTCACATCGAGTCCCTGGGTTAATATTTGTGGTCCCTATTGGAGCCAGAAATTTAACTGAGTGCAATATGAGGAGATTTCTTTAAAAATATTCTTCTTCACATCCACCAATGGGTATGTTTTCACATTTGGTATACGACATCTTTGGGAGGGGGCGGGGGGGGGGGGGGCAGATTCAAGTTTGTTGAAATTGCATCCCTGGGTTAATATTTGGGCTCTCTACAGGAGCTCCAAATTTAACTTAGTGAAATATGAGGACATTTCTTTAAAAATCGTCTTCTTCAGATCCATCAGTCAGAATGCTTTCATATTTGGTATACAACATCTCTAGGAGTGTGTGTGTGTGGTGGGGGGGGGGGGGGGGGGGTGGTGTTGGCAGATTCAAACTTGTTGAAATCGGGCCCCTGGGTGAACATTTGGCTCTCTATTTGAGCCCAAAATTTAACTTGGTGCAATATGAGGAAATGTTTTTAAAAATCTCCTTTAGATCCACCATTCAGAATCCTTTTATATTTGGTATACAACATCTCCAGGTCAGATTCAGGTTTGTTCAAATCGAGTCCCTCGTTTAATATTTGGGCTGCATATGGGATTTTAACTTAGTGCAATATGAGGAAATTTCTTTAAAAATCTTCTTCAGATTCACCAGTCAGACTGCTTTCATATTTGTTATACAACATCTCTAGGGAGTCAGATTCAAGATCGTTGAAATTGAGTTCCTAGTTTATTGTTTTGGTTCCTTATGGGAGTCCGAATTTTAACTTAGTGCAACATGAGGAAATTTCTTTAAACATCTTCTTCAGATTCACCAGTCAGACTGCTTTCATATTTGTTATACAATATCTCTAAGGGGTCAGATTCAAAATCGTTGAAATTGAGTTCCTAGTTTATTGTTTTGGTTCCTTATGGGAGTTCGAATTTTAACTTAGTGCAATATAAGGGAATTTCTTTAAAAACCTCCAGAACCATCTATTAGAATCGTTTGACAATTTGTATGCAACATCATCTTTAAAAAAAATTGCAACATACTGTTAAAAAATCGACTTTTTCTATTGTTATTATTATCTATTGGGGGTTAATGACACTTTCGACAGCCAGGATCACCTTGTGTCGGACAGTTTTAGAGGTGGATGAAGCCGGAGAACCCGGAGAGAACCACCGGGCAACGGCGAGCAAACGTCAGACTCCCCAACGTACTAACTCCACACAAGCGGGGTTAGCATTGGATGAAGACAATTGCACCATCGACGCGCAGTATGCCCACATGGGCAATCGGAATTAAGTCCCTTGCCCAAGAACGCAACACAGTTACTCCTGGTGGGGGCCAAACCCTGAGCCTTTCGGTTTGAAGTCCGATGTCGTAAACACTTAGCCACCGTGCTCCACTTTTTCTATTAAAGAAAACAATAGGATTTTCATCCCCAATGCCATTTGATACCTCCGTTTTAAAAATTTTCTGGGGGGGGGGGGGGCAGACCTCCCTCATTCAGCTCGCGCCAGATGCATACGGCATTTGCAAGCAATCAGTATCATTCAATACTCATAAGTTTGTGCACCCCCCTACAAACATTCAAATGCTTTCTACGTCCCTGATCGTTCCAAAACAGCAATGCAAACCTTAACGAATACAAATTAGACATTAACACTTCACCTAACACGAAAGGCAGACGACACTTGCAAACAAAATTCTTGAATAACTAATTTTTTTCATTTTTTGCGTCGAAAACATAGCTTATGACCCCTCTTTGGAACGAGCTCGTTGAGCTCGTTCCAATGAGGGCTCATACGCTATGTTTTTAAGTCAAAAAGTGAAAAAAATAATGAAAATTGGATGGTGATTTTTTTTTAATAGCGCTGGCCGGTTTTAGCCGTTACGTTGGGTAAAGGGTTAAGGAAACTAGTGAATAGGTTATCCTAAGCCTCCAGGGCAACCCCTTGTTGACCAACTCTCTTTAGAATTTTCAAGAGATCAAGGAAAAGTAATTCTGGTTATTACGAATGCTTACCTGTTGTACTGTCGTTTATTTCTCGAGCAAGGGCGCTGCCGTGATGCTTCGTTGTTGGCTCGTTGTGCAGGACGATACTCACCACAACCGTTCACGTGACAGTTGTCAAATTGTACTCACAAGTTGGACCTATGAACTAGTCGCAAGTCTCCTCCTTAACCCTTTACCTAACTTGAAAAGCAGACGACACATGCAAAATAAATTCTTGAATAACTATTTTTTCATTTTTTGTCTCAAAAACATAGGTTATGACCCCTCATTGGAACGAGCTCGACGAGATCATTCCAATGAGGGGTCATAACCTATGTTTTTGAGACAAAAAAATGAAAAAAATAATGAAAATTAATTGGCGATTTTTGAGAATAGCGCTGCCGGTTTTGGCCGTACGTTGGGTAAAGGGTTAAAAGTTCGTAGATGCTTGCCCCCTTTCAGGCCGTTTTCCTGTCTGTATTAGCGTTATTATGCCCGCATGGTTTTTACCATCCTTTGAAGAGGTGTTCTGGTCAACTTTGCGTTTGTCCACTGATTTACCCACTGATAAGTCAAAGGTCTATGTCACGTGGTCAAACAGTTCAATTTTGACATTTGTACCATATAAAACAACATGCCATCGCTATTTTATTCCAAATGGTGGTTAAAACTCCAAAAAATAATTCAAACCAATGTCAACTGAGTGCCAAGGTAGCAATCGTTGTTGTATGGAGTTTTTAGACTGAAAAGTAGTGAAAGTCCTCCAAATATTGACTGAAAAGTTGGAAAAATCTCCCAAATATTGATTTGTAGTCGGAATTTGTAATTAGCGAGAGCCTCAGTTAGATAATAATTATTTACAGTCAACGACGCGTACAAATGAAATTCTGCATCTTAACAAGTTAAGTGCTGGAAGCCGATATTTGGGCTTTATTTTAGAGTGAAGGTACACGCTAAAAACTAAAGTGTTAAAAACTACACTTGAAGTGCTGTATTTAACACTTATTAAGTGCTGAACTAGCACTTTGTTCAAGTGTAGATATCCCAGAATTGACAGGTGTTACAATAATACCACTTGACAAGTGTAATGTCGCGACACTTGAAAGGAAACAACGCAGATGACGCGGATCAGGCTCGAACTCTCGAGCCTGATCCGCGTCATCTGCGTTGTGTCCTTTTAATTATGTACCCACCAAGCGCAAATCAAATTATGGACGATTCTGGAAGAACCACCAATGCTAGACACATGGGAAGTGCCACCCATTCAAGTGTCAGATGTCTGACGATTGTAATGTCTAGGTGCTTAAAGCATTGCACTTTGAATGTTAAAATCAAACCCTAAGAGTTAGAATGGATTTAACACCTTGAAAGTGTCAGTTTTAACACTTTAGTTTTTAGTGTGTAGCACAACTTAAAAGCTTGATATACTGTGGATGTGGTTCGTTTTCTCTTTGACTTGAAGTTTTTTAATCTGTGTGAATTTGCCTTGTTGCGGTTTATGGTAGGGTGTCTGTTGGCACTCGCCCATAAATTGTAGCAAGTCAAAGACATATGAACAAATTTTGACGACCGGGAATAATCTAGCACTTTGTCAGTTAAAATCTGTAGTTGGAGAATGGAGAATTTTGAATCCGGCCGGAGCAAACCAGAAAATAAACAGACTGTCATCTGCAAAATGAGGTCCCCGGAGGGGGAATTTTGTGATATAGTTGAAATTTTGCTTACCAGGGGTGGGGAGTGCTATTGGAATTCTAGATCTTGCCCCCCCCCCCCCCCCCCCCCATCTGAGACCTCATAGGAACTCTCTGGCTGTGTCAGATCACTGCATTTCATATTCGTGTCAAAAACACTATTTCCAATCGTCAGTATAAAATAGGCTGTCATTGTTGAGAAGAATAACCATTATCAAACTCTAAGGACAAAAACCGTCCAGCGCTATTCACAAAAATCGCCATCCAAATTTATTATTTTTAAATTTTTCTCAAACATATAGTTTATGACCCCTCACTGAGTGGTCATAAGCTATGTTTTTGAGGCAGAAAATGAAGAATTTTAGTTTTTCCAGAAATGTTTTTGGCAAGTCTCGCCTGACTCGTCTGCTATTCGAGTCGGATGGAGGGTGACAAATGTAATACCTACACCAATTCGAGTAAGCATGCATGCTGCACGTCTTTGGTTTTCGTCGCGATGTAATCGGTCGTGAGCAAACAGAATCCCTGCTACATTTCCATCCTTTAAAGGAGAGGGGTGAGGTAGTTATTAGAATTAACAGTATATTAATGTGGTTGAAAGTTCGGTGACATCTCCTCAATCTCCGCGTGAATGCAAATTAGTAACAGACACTTAGATAGCTATTCGCAAGTGTGTGTGTCTGCTGAAAGGGGCAAACCCAGAACTGTTCGACAGAGTTTATTTACATTGAACAACCACATCTCTACAATTTTGCCTCTCAAAATAGGCTGATTAAGGGTCTTTGAACATGCCAGCCATTGGGCATTAGTAGTACTCTACCTGACTACTGCCCGCGAAACAAACATTGGTGGTGGTGGTGGTGGTGGTGGTGTGTGTGGGGGGGACTCGCCCCTTCTTAGGATTAACGTGCAAATTTGTAATAAAAGATTGGCTGAACTTGAGTTTATATCCATGTTGCGGCTACGCTCAGCCATTAAATAAATAAATAAATAAATAAATAAATAAATAAATAAATAAATAAATAAATAAGCCCATTCCACCCCACCCCACCCCATCCCAACACGAACACAAACAGGAGCTAAACTCTAATATCGCGTATTTAGAGATGTTCAAAACATTCGCTTGTTTGTAGAACGGCAGATTTACATTTCATTTTATTAGCATTGTTTGAAGACTATAGAGCGATATCTGTTTCATACAGAAACCGTTCAATTATTTTTTCATAATGTTCTAAGTGACTCATTTACTATCAACCATTCCTTTACCCAACGTGCATGATAGTTAATTGTTCTTAACCCCTAACACTCTGGTAGTGCAACAGAGTTTTCTCAAATCACTCCGTTTTTTCTCATGTTTAAGTATGAATTTAGCCAATTATATCTTGTTTGACAGAGCTCACTGAGCTCTGTCAAAGAAGATATATTTGGTTAAATAGCAAACTGTATTATGGGAAATATTTGCTGCTGAAAACTTCGCCATTTTGACATCAGAGTGTAAAGGGTTAAAGATCTGGAGATTGCACTGGCTATTGTTAGGTTAAAAAAATACGATTGATTCTCAGGCATCGCTGCATTGAAAATAATGACCCGCGTTCGATGTTTTTATTGACATTTTGAAGTTAGTACCTGCAGTCATTTAGTTGCTGACGATCGTCTCACGCGATTCCCATCACACAAAATTAGAGGCAACAAACTATCAATTCGAAATTGAAAAGTCATTCCATTGATGAATACAGGCTATAACTCTTCCTTTTAGCCCACAATGTACTTTAACCCTTTATCCAACGCAGACGATATAAAAATTTATTATTTTAAATATCATTTTTTCGAATTTTTCAAAAAATTTCAACCAAACCATATCATGTTACCCCTCGTTGGAACGATCTCTACGAGCTCGTTCCAACGATGGGTCACATGATATGGTTTTGTTGAAATTTTTTGAAAAATTAGTATTTTTTCAACTGCAGAATTTGCATATTACCCATAGGGGGACATAGGACATTCTTGCACTCAGGGGACGATATCACAACTCTGCTAAACATACTATAGATTTTCAGAAAAAGCTGACAGATGACTGCAAGATGATAAATTCAAGATTTGTCGGAAAACCTTTGACTTCGTTAAGATCAATAATCAGCTATTAGGGCAGGTATTAGGTGAATTCGTCGCAATACAAGTTCGGCCTTGGTGACTTCCAAATTCGCGAGTTCTGTATCTGTATTTGTATCGGTATTTTTACATCCAAATAATCAGCCTTTTTGTAATTATGTCGCATAAATCTTGCGTTCCTTCTGAGAAAGCCGAACGTGGATTTAGCTTTTTTGAGATCTTATTGATGTTGGTTGCCCATTTAAGGTCGATTGAAATTCCCAATCCATTGTAGGGGTTGTTTTCCACCTGTCCAAGTGTCTCATTATCCAATGCGTAACATTTATTGTACTTTCTCCGTATGCTGACCACATAGCACTTCTCCGAGTTGAATTTCATTCCAGAGTTGTTTGCTAATTCGTCTTAGATTATCAGATCCTGCTGTAATTTTAACTGGTCAAGACTTTTAACTGGTCGAGAGTCAACGTCAATAGAACTAGAAAAGCTTCCCTACACACTCACCTTCATCATTTTTCTAGTAGAAATAAGCTTGGGCTGGATTTGTGAGTTCGGCCCAAGTTAGTTCGTAACCCTTTCCCCTGAAAAGTGAGTCCGGCCCATCTAAAAGTGAACTCCCCTGAAAGTTAGTATTTCAGGGGCGTTGTTATAACCAGAAACAAACTTGGGACATTTTAAAAAGTACTGGTGAATTCGACCCACATCTTAATAACCTGGATGGGTCTATGATCTCACTGATAAGCAGAGGTGGCTTCAAGGAAGGTCAGTGGGGGCTTCAGCCCTCTCGTCAGAGAGGCCAACTCCCACCCCTCTCTTCCGGGAACCTATTCTATTTTATTATATGGTTTCTTTGCGATACCCTGCCGTCTGTATAAGTTATATTATGTACCTAAACTCCCCACCCTCCAGCAAGTTGGGAAACTCCTTTTTTGTAAGGTTTCTGGGGCACAGCATAGCATCTAAGATGGCTATGAACTGTCCATCCTCCACCCCGGGCTTCAACCATGGGTTGGTCGAGGGGCAGTACACAGGCGTCTAAAGCCATTTAAGATGTTTTTCATGCATTCTCGGTACTCACATGTATAGGTAGCAGTGGATGACGATTGAATAATAATAAAAAAAAATAAAAATAAAATCCTCCTCCCTCCCTCATTAGTTTGAAAAAGAAATGTCTGAGAATCAGTTAATTTTTTTGTATGGCCTTATCGTCCGTGCAGATACGGTGTCGTCTAATTAGCTTGCTGACAAACTGTTGATACCGATTAATTTTTTTCTATTCGAACAATCCACTCATTTAATTAAGCAAGTTGCAACAAGCGTTGTCATAACTGCGGCTAATTAGTATTTTAGTCACTTGTGTTGGAAAGGAATTGCTGTTTTAAAAATTAGCCGGGGGAGACGATTGTAAAGATCAAGAATCATCTAACAGAGTTTGGTTGCCGCTCTCGTCGCATGTATTCTGAGTCCAGTAAATTCTTATTAGAGTATAAAGACGTCCAGATTTCGTATCTTACGCGAAATCTCCGACGCAGAGTATCCATGTGACCAGTTTCCCAGTCAAAGAGTCATCAAAATTATCAAATGGAGATGATAGTGTAAACCAGTAAAACGTCGGAAGATCGCGGTATAACAGTACTGAATATCTGGATAAGAGTTACCCTCCTTGAAAAGTGAAATCTCGGAAACTGTGCAGCCTTGAAAGAACACCGTTTTAAAATACCTTTGAAGCATTGTATTGATATAATGCACTGCTGAATAGATCCAAGAGAAAAGGTGCGATTTGACGAATTTTGAGTACTAAAATACAATTGACTGTCGGTGTGTTTTTGTTGGGAATAGGGGCGCGGTGGCTCAGTGGTAGACTGTTGGTCATCTATGCTAGAGGTCCCGAGTTCGATCCCCGTCCAGGATGACCCGCGTTGTGTCCCTGGGCAAGGCACTTTATCCCGGTTGCCTACATGGGGTCACGATGACGTACTGCACGTCGATGGTGCACATGTCTTCAACCGTTGTACCCTGCTTGAGCGCAGCTAGAATGTTGAGGAGCTAACAGTTGCTCGTCGATGCTCGGTGGTTCTCTCCGGGTACTCCTGCTTCCCCCACCCGTAAAACTGTCACGGTCGCGATTAGCCATTGTGCATGAGTATGTGACCTTAAACACCGATAAATAAATAATAAATAATTGTTGGGAATTCACCGGTAGTTTCCTTCCTGTCAATTTGTTCTCTTTATTTGTTGCAAGTCTCCAAATTTACAGAACAGAGAAAGTTATCCAAAGATATTTGAATTCCTAAATATAAATGATGTGATCATATTATATTTCGGGAATATTATAGTCTCCTGGGCTAAAATATTAAAAGTGCTTATTTACTGCGGTAAACAAGTTCTTATCACTGGTAAAATGGGACCCGAAACCAACGCCAGGGTAGAAGTCCTCTAAAGTGGGCAGCATAGGTATAAACGATTGGGCAAACTTTACTTCATCCCTACGTTGCGGTCATGGGATAGCCAAAGATGCTGAAAGTGACCTCAAACACCAATAAATAAATCAACGCTACACCTATAAATGGTCTTATACAAATCCAGTTAACTCAGATATTTTGAGGAATTTCTTCATTTTTATCTTGCACTTACGGTTTCCCAGCTGCCATTTGGTCTCGTGCACAGGATAAAACAAGCCCATATGATAATTTAAAAATATCACATTGATTGCGACATATTTTAATGTGCTTTAAAATTAAGAAAATAATACACAAAATAATAATGAAGGATTGTTTACAGTTTACAAATACCCAACAGCTCTTGTGGGTTCTTAAATTAGGCATCTGTGTTTGTATATCGATAACACCAAAACTCATGAAAACTAGAGAAACAGAATTTACTACATCCAGTAAACTCAAGTCTGTGTGAAAAGGGTTAAAGTATCAGGAATAAACTCTACAGAAAGAGAATTTATGGAGGCTTATTTTCTGGAGTAAAATATTTTTTAACAAATCAGAAATGGGTTTTCGTTAACAGTATTTACAGATATTCATACAGGAATCAGAACAATTTTTATAAGAAACCAGAAAAGGCATACATGTGACCAGCATTCAAAGAGTTCGATACACGAATCAGAAATGAAAAGTTTGGCTCTGCCCACTAATTTGAGTGATGAAATACGTTCATAAACTTTTGAAATACATTAAGGTGTAAATGCATTTCCCAGTCATTCTTAATAATATGCACTTGATGACCCCATTCAGGTGGACCATATATTGAATCTCCAGCAATTTTTAACTCAGTCGGTGTAGTCCCATGTCTACATCTACATTGAAGAATGAGCACAACCCACTTTGAAATAATGGCTCCACCAGCTTCAGATCTGTCATTCAGATCGAACGAGTGCAAAAAATATAGATGAGTGCAAACTGGGTATTGTTAACCAGCATGCCAAAATGCATAGAGATAGGACGATTCGTATTTGAGTAGTCGCACTGACAAAGGGTGCATAGACTCTGTGCATAGACTCTATATCGGAGATATTGTCATAAAAACCTTAAAACCCCCAAGAGATCATTTGAGGGCCTACTCTTAAAATGGCATCTAGTGACCTAAACAAGGCATACATAAAACTAGAACTTCTCTAATAAATTAATTTTAAACAGTCATAGCACTAACACAGTTAACAGTACAGTCAACTATGTCAGTATTGCATCTTTTACAGGCATCCTGACAGTATTGTGAGAGGTTTCAATAACAAATATTCAGTGTAGTTTTACAATTACCTGTACACTGGAATTCTTCATGAGCAAGTTGTTTGTTTTTATATCAACTTGGTTTGGGAATTAATTCTGTACAATGAGATTAAATAAACAGATCATGTTATTGTATGTGACAGTCACAGCTTACTCCCTAACTGCTTTTTGTGAAATTTTTTCATGGAGAAAATATTCATACAGGAATCGGAACAATTTTTCTAAGAAACCCGAAAAGGCATATATGTGCACACCATTTATAGGGTTCGACCGAGGAATCAGAAATTGACAT
Source organism: Pictodentalium vernedei (assembly GCA_031216915.1). Taxonomy (NCBI): domain Eukaryota; kingdom Metazoa; phylum Mollusca; class Scaphopoda; order Dentaliida; family Dentaliidae; genus Pictodentalium; species Pictodentalium vernedei. The sequence goes on along the minus strand of CM062290.1, from coordinate 252,160,207 downwards.
TACTGCCACTGCCATTTGATTGATGAGATACATGTATAATCTTCAGAATTGCATTAATTGGTATAAAATGACTTTCCTAATAGGTCGCAAAAAATATGCATTTAATGACCTCTCTTGACCGCATAGAGGTGGACCACATTTTGAACCTCTAGCAAGTTTCAACTCATTTGGTGTAGGTACTATTTCTATAGGTCACACCAAGCCTGAAGTATGAGCAAAAACTACTTTATAACTAGAGAAACCCCGGCTATGGTATGTGGAACATCCTCCCATGGTCCTTTATAATTGTGTGAAGATGGATGACTGTGGCCCTAACAGTCTTCGAGTTATTGTCTCGGGCACACACACACATGGACACACACAGAGGCGGACACACGCACACTTCAATCACTATATGCCACCCGACTTTAGTCGGGGGGGGGGGGGGAACATAAAAAGAAATCTTCGAGTCCCAGAGTGGGTCTGACTGAACCCAAAAATATTTGTTCTCATAGCACAGTGATAACAAAGGCGCCCAAATACACTCATTCCTGTCACAATGTGATAACAAAGGTACCCAAGAAGTTTTGTGAAGATCGGTTCATAAATACAGCCTCTAGCCCGAGTCGTATTGACAAATGCAATTACTGTGTATTAGTAGCATTAAATAAATAAAAAAGTTCATCTAATTTGCCTAATTTCTGCTCGAGAAAAAAACCCATAATATATGTGATGTATCCCATGGTACTAAACATTCATACAAAAATTTATTCAAATCAGAACTTTCATACATAAGCTCTGTACAAAAAAACTGATGCACTAACTAAAGTACAAAATGGCTGCTGGTGGCCATCTTGAATTTCGGACTGCACCCAAAACCACTCGTTCTCGTCCCACAGTGATAGCAAAGGTACCCAAGAAGTTTCGTAAAGATCAGTTCATAAATACAGCCTCTAGTCCGAGCCGTATTGGCATTTGCAGTTACAATGCTGAAAGTATTAAATAGATCAAAGTTAGTCTAATTGGCATAATTTATGTACGAGAAAAAAACCGTATTATATGTGATGTATCCCACGGTACTAAATATTCACACAAAAAATTATTCAAATCAGTGCTTTCATATGGAAGTTCTGCGCAAAAATCTGATTGCACCTAATTTTATACAAAATGGCTGCCAGCGGCCATCTTGAATTTCAGAACGGACCCCAAAACACTCGTTCTCGTCCCACGGTGATAAGAAAGGTACCCAAGAAGTTTCGTAAAGATCGGTTCATAAATACGGCCTCTTGCCCGAGCCGTATTGGTATTTGCACTTACAGTGCTGAAAGTAACACTAATTAAATCAAAAGTTAGTCTAATTTGCATAATTTACACACGAGACTCCATGGTACTAAACATTCATACAAAAAAATATTCAAATCAGAGCTTTCATATGGAAGTTCTGCGCCAAAAAAAAAATCTGATTGCACCTAATTTTGTACAGAATGGCTGCCAGTGGTCATCTTGAATTTTGGACCGGGCCCCAAAACACTTGATCTCGTCTCACAGTGACAACAAAGGTACCCAAGAAGTTTTGTTCCATAAATACGGCCTCTAGCCCGAGCCATGTGTACGGCACGACAGACAGACGGACAGACAGACGATGGGCCATGACAATACCTCGAATTTGACTTCGCCAAAGTGGAGCTAAAAATGGACTAAGTTTAACAACCAGTAGTTTTGTAAAATATTGAGGCAAGTCAAAATTCTGACAATACGCACACATCTGGAAAATGTAGAAACATCCTCTGAAATAAAAAAGTAATACCTTGAAAATTACAAGAGGCCTCACGGGGCCTGAAGTGCTCATCTTGAACAGAACACACTTTAAACAGAGTCCAAGAATGAGTACTTTAAGCAAGCCATCTCCATAGGCTACACTCTCAATTCTTGAGTCCCTCAGGAGTGACAAAAATAATACGGGCATCATGCCTTTTCTTCAGTTGATCAGAAAGTAAAATGTAGAGCTCCCAAATGAAGCCCCTTGATACAACCTTTGTGGATTAATCCAAGTTACACACCTCTAGAGGGTACTGAATACAAAATTTTTAATTCTTCAGCAAAATGGCCAATTCCGGCTCCATAGGGAGCCCAAATATTAACCCAAGCTCTCGATTTGAACACAGTTGAATCTGGCTTCCCACGAGATGTCGTGTGCCAAATATAAAAGCATTCTGACTGTTGGATCTGAAGAAGAGAAATTTTAAAGAAATTTCTTCATATTGCATCAAGTTGAAATTTGGGCTACCATAGCGAGCCCAAATATTAACCTATCCATCCGATTTGAACAAACTTGAATTTGCCCCCCCCCCCCCTCCCCCCCCACCCCTAGAGATGTTGTATATCAAATATGAAAGCATTCTGACTAGTGGATCTGAAGAAGAAGATTTTTGAAGAAATTCCCTCATATTGAACTAAGTTAAATTTCAGGTTCCCATATGGAGCCCAAATATTTACCCAGGCACTCGAATTGAACAAACTGGAATCTGCCCCCCCCCCCTCCCCCAGAGATGTTGTATACCAAATATATGAAAGCATTCCGACTGGTGGATCTGAAGAAGGAGATTTTTAAAGAAGTTTCCTCATATTGCACTAAGTAAAAAATTGGGCTACCATAGCAAGCCCAAATATATTCCTAGAGATCTGATTTGAACAAACTTGAATCTGTGACTGGTGGATCTGAAGATTTTTTTTAAATTCCCCCCCCCCCCCTCCTCCCCCCATACTGAACAAAGTTAAAATTTGGGCTTCTGTAGGAAGCCCAAATATCAACCTAGGGACTTCGTTTGAACAATCTTGAATCTGACCCTCGTAACAATGATGCATACCAAACATTAAGAGATTCTGACTGGTGGTTCTGAAGAAGAAGATTTTTAAAGAATATTCCCCATATAACCCAATGTTAAAAAATTGGGCTCCTATGGTGAGACCAAATATGAACCAATGAGCTTTTTTATTTCAACAAACTTGCATCTGACCCCCCTATTAATGTGGTATACCAAGTATCAAAAGATTCTGATGATTGGTTCTGGAGAAAAAGCACTTTTTCCGATGCCCATTACAGAACACCCTAACTAACATAACTGATGGCAATTTTTAACCATTCAATTCTACTGGTACTAAGGATACTTCATACCAAATAACAGCTCTCTGTTCCGTGTGGTTTGGGAAATATGGGCGTTTGAAAATATATTTATATTTTTAGCTCCCAGGGTTCCCATGGGGATGCGGGAATTATTTTTTTTTGCATGGGTCAAGTACTTATGACCCTATAATACCACATACGAAATTTGGTTCATACTGGACCATCGGTTAAGAAAATAGAAATTTTGGGCGGGGTCAAAAATCTTACCCCACCCATTACAAACCAAATATTGCTTCACAAACTTCGTTTGAAAAAAGTTGATTCTAGTCCCCAAAAGGAAGCTCCATAGCAAATGTCAAGTCACAGTACTCACTGGTTCTTGAGAAGAAGATTTTGAAAATATTTTGGAGCATTGTCCCCACTCCATTCCTATGGGACTGGGCATGTTGAGTTGAACAAAAATGCAATGTCCCTTTGGAATCATCACTCACACAAACTTTCATTTAAATTGGTCCAGTGGCTTTGGAGTAGAAGACCAAAAAATGGTGTTGACGCACGGAGGACGACGGACGGAGAGCGATGAGATTAGCTCAGCTTGACTTTGTCAAGATGAGCTAATAAGAGAGGTTAGACGGACAAACAATATACCCTATATGCAGAAAGATAGAAGGAAAGACAGAGGTAAAACAATATGCCCACTGACTATTCGTTGTGGGCATAACAAGGACATACGCCGATTGTAACCAGACCGTCCAAGGTAGCCACTTCAAATTCTGAGAATGTGTTCTACTTTTCCCGCTCGACAGTTTAGTATCTTTCTTGAGTCCTGTGACCGAGTGAAAACACCGTGGATGCACCCATAAGAGAAGTTTCAAATCTGCCAAAGGTTAAACGTTTATTAATAACATGATATAAAACTAGAAGGGTGGTTGGTACTGCCGGCAGGTCATAAAAGTATACACTCCATTACATGTACAGCAGATTGTGGAGAGAGGTTTTGGAGTAGCGACTCGAAATTTTCAACGTTTGTTCTAGAAGCTCTGCCCAACTCGACCTGTGCCTGAAATATCCAACAACCGAGTGCATAGCCCGTGGGGGACTCACGAGCATGCGCATACGCTCTTTTGGAATTGGACTTGAGGAAATGCGCAATTCGTGTCGACTTTCCAGGCATGCGATGGAGCAACTACTCGTGAATGCTGAGTGAAAATTTCGTGGAAATCGGCGGAGAATTCGCTGACATATAGCGTTTTTGAAGAGAGGCGGTAATTTTCTGAATTTGGTCTTTTTCAAGTCGGAGCGAAAGAAGAGGGTGGGAATGGGCACAGTCTCTCGCGGTGCCCCCTCTTTGGGGTAGGTCCACTTAAAAGTTACAATAGAGCGCGACTGACGGAGAGATGGCTGTAAATCAAAGTAGTTTCTTTAAGAACAGCGTCCAGGGATTTCATCACAACCTTGAAACCTATGAGAATCATCGGAAGTTAAAAGTGAAAAGAAAACGGCGGTGAGTAGATTTTTGGCGGGAAAAGATTAATGAGAATTTGCATATAAGACATTAAAATAGCACTTCAGGCATACGCTCACTGTGTCCAGACCGCTGAAGGCAGCGACTTGCAATTTTCAGAACTTGTTCTACGAAGCCTGGCCGACATTTGGGCATAAAATCGAGTGTTCTGACCGCGTGAAAAACACCACGCCTCGCGTGGAAACCAAGGGGACGGTTCGTTGCCACTTTATTTTCAATGCAATGAAATTTCCATTCAGTATTTACCTGTCAACGGCAGAGTTTGGCATTATTTCTGTCTGATGAACTGTTCAACTTTAACTATTTGCACCTTTATATATGACCGAAAGATCACTGCATGCTTAACAATATTGAGGTACTGATTTTACGAAAATAACAATTATTTCAACAGTACCCACTTGGGAACTCTCAAATCTGCCAAGGATTAACCTTTTAATAATAATATGTAAAACAAACGTTGTCATACTTTGCTAGCCGCATGCACCCATAGACAACATTCAGCACTCAATCAATTAGGAATGGAGTAAATTGCGACTTAAACTTACCAAATTCTGAAAAATGGAGTTATTTTCGACGGCACCTATCTTTATGCAACCGAAACAGGGATTGGGTTAAACTTTACAGCTACCTTATCAAGGAAAATCTTCTTGGACTTCAACTGTAAATCTGAATGTCAACAAAATTTTCAGATATTACCAAAATCACAATTATTCAGACAGTACCCATATGGGAGTCTCAAATCTGTTAAGGGTTAAACTTTTAATACTCACATATAAAACAAAAGTTTTCATACTATACTTAAAACATTCAGCACTCAATCAATTAGGAATGGAGTAAATTGTCACTTAATCGTACCAAATTCTGATAAAGCGTGAGTTTTTTGGACAGCACCTATCTTTATGCAAACAGAATGGGCATATGGTTAAACTTTACAACCAAACGTACAACAGAAAAAATGCTCCATAGGTAATTGTGAATACGAACATGTAAATCATTTTTCGATATACCATTCGTAAATGGAAGAAAAATGAACTAAAAATGAGCCATTTTTATGAACGAGTTAAGGATACTCGAATTCAAGGCTCGAAAACGAGTTGAAGGTTAAAACTTTTAATAGAATGTATAACAGCGAAATTATTCTTGGATGAATGCCCAAACTTCTCATAGGAAAAGGTTTGAAAAAATGTGGCCGCAGAGCTGAGAAATTGCATGTGCAAATTGACCAGTTTTTCCAAAATTGCACTTTGCTCGGAATTTTGAGGTCAAAAGGGAGCAACGTGGATAATACAGCTTATGTAGTCAGGTGTAGTTAGTCATGCTACAAATATAATGAAAGCTCCAGCCAAATCGTCCTGGGTCTTGTTTGAGAATTGTGGCAAAACGTAATATTGTGACAACATTTTGCACGGTTTTGGCAGAAAACGAAAAACTTCAGAAATGCCATGATCCAGGTGAGAAACTTCTAATGAAGCTCTACATATCTGCCAAATTTAAGTGGAATAGTAAAGAATCCGACAGACAAAAATCATTGAAATAGAAAATAATGTTAATACTAGAGAAATAGAATTTACTGCATCCAGTAAATTAAGAGCTTGTAAGAAAAGAGTTAAAATATCTATTGGGAAAAAACTATATAGAAAGAGAATTTATGGAGGGTTATTTTCGGGAGTAACATATTTTTAAACAAATCAGGAATGGATTTTCGTAAACAGTATTTACAGATATTCATAACGGAATCAGAACAATTCTTCTAAGAATCCAGAAAAGGCATATATGTGCACAGCATTCAAAAGGTTTGTCAAGAGAATGCATTAGGTGTCCAAAAATGTGATTCCCAGCAATACTAAAAAATGCACTCAGTTATCCCTGGGCGACCTCAGTGACCTTGTCCATATTGTGAACCTCTATGGAGTGTTGACTCATTTGGTGTTGGTCCCCATGTCTATGTGTCATACCATCCTTGAGATATGAGCGCGACCCACTTCTAAAAATTTTGGCCACGCCCACTTTTTTATGTCAAAATGCATGTATGTATGTCAGGAATGCTTTAGGGCTTAAAAAATATGATTTCCAGCAATTATGAAAAATGCACCCAATGACCCCTAGGTGACCTCCGTGACCTTGACCCATATTTTGAATCTCCATTGAGTGTCGACTCATTTGGTGTTGGTCCAAGATCCATATGTCATACCATGCTTGAGATATGTGCGTGACCCACTTTCAAAAATGTTGGCCACGCCCACTTTTTTTACGTCAAAATGCATGTGTGTACATCAGGAATGATTCAGGGGGTCAAAAAATGTGATTTCTAGCAATTATGAAAAATGCACTTAATGATCCCTAGGTGACCTTCATGACCTTGACCCATATTTTGAATCTCCATCGAGTGTCGACTCATTTGGTGTTGGTCCCAGGTCCATATGTCGTACCATGCTTGAGATATGAGCGTGACCCACTTTCACAAATTTTGGCCACGCCCACTTTTTTACGTGAAAATGCATGTGTGTACATCAGGAATGCTTTGGGGGTCAAAAAATGTGATTTTCAGCAATTATGAAAAATGCACTTAATGACCCCTAGGTGACCTTCATGACCTTGACCCATATTTTGAATCTCCATCGAGTGTCGACTCACTTGGTGTTGGTCCCAGGTCCATATGTCATACCATGCTTGAGATATGAGTGTGACCCACTTTCAAAAATTTTGGCCACGCCCACTTTTTTTACGTCAAAATGCATGTGTGTACATCAGGAATGCTTTGGGGGGTCAAAAAATGTTATTTCCAGCAATTATGAAAAATGCACTTAATGACCCCTAGGTGACCTTCATGACCTTGACCCATATTTTGAATCTCCATCGAGTGTCGACTCATTTGGTGTTGGTCCCAGGTCCATATGTCATACCATGCTTGAGATATGAGCGTGACCCACTTTCAAAAATTTTGGCCACGCCCACTTTTTTACGTCAAAATGCATGTGTGTACATCAGGAATGCTTTAGGGGAGTCCAAAAATGTGATTTCCAGCAATTATGAAAAATGCACTTAATGACCCCTAGGTGACCTCCGCGACCTTGACCCATATTTTGAATCTCCATCGAGTGTCGACTCATTTGGTGTTGGTCCCAGGTCCATATGTTATACCATGCTTGAGATATGAGCGTGACCCACTTTTAAAAATTTTGGCCACGCCCACTTTTTTACGTCAAAATGCATGTGTGTACATCAGGAATGCTTTAGGGGGTCAAAAAATGTGATTTCCAGCAATTATGAAAAATGCACTCAATGACCCCTAGGTGACCTCCGTGACCTTGACCCATATTTTGAACCTCCATGGAGTGTCGACTCATTTGTTGGCGGTCCCATGTCTGTAGGTCATACCACGCCTGAGATATGGGCGTGACCCACTTTCAAAACACCCCTACAGACACCCCTGATACCCCAGGAATCTGAAAAACATAGGTGGCCGAGAACTTGTGGCTGTCTATCAGCATGCCAAAAATCAACGAGATAGGGCAATTCGTTTTCGAGTTATCTTGCGGACAAAATAGTGATGAGAAGACAGAAGGCAGGAGAAGAAGAAGAAGAAGAAGAAGAAGAAGAAGAAGAAGAAGAAGAAGAAGAAGAAGAAGAAGAAGAAAAAAAAGAAGAAAAAAAAGAAAAAGAAAAAGAAACCGTGCAAAAACAATAGTCTGTGTGTTTCACACAGACTAACGAGTATCCAGCTGACAAGCCTACGAAGCGTGTAGCCCTATCGACGAGAGGTACTATTTTTCATCTAGTCCATTGTGGGCCTAGAGCTACATAGTTTCGTCAGTATCGCACGTCCCCACCACGTAGATGGAAGTCATGCGTGATGTGGGATTAACCCCACAATGAAAAAACAACCCACAATGTCTGTTTGTTCACAAATATAAACCCACAATGTAACTTTCCTAAGAGTTGGGGGACAGAATTTGCTTTTTATCGGACCGTGTAATGACCGCGTCGAAGTCCGCCAGTGGGCTTCATTACAGAGCACATCGTAACTACACAGACATCCCACTGTTATCAAATTCCAAAGGTGCCATTAACAAGAGACAGCAAGGAGCCCTAATCGCTCACCTAAGAAAGTTATCCAAAGAAGTGTTTATCGAACATTTTACATCTATGGTTAGTTAATAATATAGAGGACTGAAATTGTGTAATTATTTATAACACTGTTGTCCTTCACTGAAATGCCCAGATTCCCAGTATTTACAGCAACGCTAAACAAAGGTTTTTCAGGACCAGGGATTCTTTATCCCTGGTTTTCCAGGACCAGGAATTCTAAATCTCTATTTTCCTGAATTTCCACTTTCCAGGGTAGACGTCGATCCATACCATCAAACTTGGACTGTATCAACGTCGTATTTTTAACTTCTTTTTAGGGAGGGGTATGGGTGTCCACTGGGTAAAATGTTTTCAGCTTCAAAGTGAGGTTTGAGGGAAGTTATGAAAACAATTGCTTTTAGTCAATTGACGTCCAACATTTTTAAACCGATTTTGATGAAACTTCTCAAACGTTATGACTGATGAGCGGACATGCTCACATTCTAACATTTTGGATCAGCGACAGGTTTTACCAGGTTATCTCCCCTTCAATTTGGAAGACGTAAGTAATGTAGATTTCTTTACGAGATTCTTGTGTCCGACACTCCAACATTTATGAAGTTATTTAAATAGGATGAAACTTCTCAAACATTATGTCAAGCACGTCCGAATTTTTTGATCTGCGACAATTTTAACTAGGTTATCTCCCCTTCATTTTAGAAGTTTTGATACAGATTTTCAATATGAGATTGTTGTGTATCCAACTATTCCCACGTTTATGAATCGAATTGGATGCAACTTCTCAAACATAACCCCGAAAAAGTGAATGTGCGCATTGCAGAATTTTTAATCTACGACAGTTTCAACCAGATTATATCGCAGTGAACTTAGAAATAGAACTGATTTTCTTGAAGCCCGACATTTTGGTGCATTCTGGAAAGTCCGAAGTAGAGGTACAGTGCGAGGGGAGTGTATTATCACTAAATAACCCACAGAGTGGCGATTTCACCCAGTCAATAAATGCAAATTTGTTGCAAAGCATAACCAACACAAGCAAAGTTTCAGCCATTGGATCTCCGGGTTAAACCCGGAGATCCATTGGCTGAAACATTGCTTGTGTTTTTTGTCGATATGTACACAATTTGAAAGTTATAGCTTGGGTGATAACTCCACTCCGCGGGTGATTTAGTTACAATCCACTCTCCACGTACTGTACTAATCACATCCGGTGATAGTTTAAATTCAGTCATGTATGTGATTTTACAATACAGTTGCAATTATAAGTTTGTGAAAATCATTTCAGATAATCATCGTCCACTAGCGCAAGACACAGAAAGGGAATTCGGAAGGAGCTAGGACTTCTTTTACTGGGAGGTGAGTGAATTGAATATATTTTATTGTGAAGGTTCACTATGCCAAAATAGTGGTTGCTGGGTAAGAATATTCCAGGCGTGCAATAATTATTATATTATATCGAACAAACCAATCTTGCTACCCATCAGGATTCCAATCCTAAGTACCGCGGTCTATTGTGAAGGATCTTGCACAAAACGGACATTTTTTCTTGAACATAGAAATAACAGATCTCTTAACTCTTTACCTAACATGAAAAGCAGACGACACTTGCAAAAGGCATTCTTGAATAACTATTTATTTTTCATTTCTGTCTCAAACACATAGGTTATGACCTCTTGTTGGAACGGGCTCGACGAACTTGTTCCAACAAGGGGTCATAACCTATGTTTTTGAGACAAAAAATAATGAAAATTTATTGGCGACTTTTGTGAATAGCGCTGGCCGGTTTTTCCCGTTACGTTTGGTAAAGGGATGACTACCTCAGTAAAGTTAAATTTGAACGAAATTATTTATTCGTATCATATTATTAATGGCGTCCGTAAAAATTACGTACCACGCAACATGCAGCTCCCCCGACATGTAAACGGCAGGGTTTCCAGATCGTGAGATGCCGATTTCACCAGAGTCACCAGACAGCTTAAAAGCATTTAGTGCGGGGCACTCGACAATGTGTGGCCCATAGCATATGCTACTTTTGTTACTAGGTTAATCCGGCACTGTATAGTGGGGTAATAGTAGCGCCTGAAATAAAATATTTATGCAGCAGAAACGCTCTATCAGAATAATAAACAACGCGCTATATAACTTTTTAAAGGATAAAATCTTAAAAATTGGCGATCTTTTTACGCTCCAAGTGTCTTTTCTAATGCGGGATTTATAAACAACAGTTTACCAGAATCCTCCAACAACTATTTCAAAGCCTTGGTCTACAGTTCTGGAAGACATATTAGACAGTTTAGCATGTTGCATGAAGAAAGATCGAGAACCCAATCCCTATAAGCTCTTCCGACAAAGGCATACCCTAAAATTTCGACTAGATGAAGGTTACGAAGGATCACACGTTGGATTACATTTCAGAATAAATTGAAAAAAAAACAAAAAATTTTAAACATACTTTGATAGTGTGCAATGCAGTGCTCAAAATAACTTTTTTTCTTTGCGTAGCAAAATGCTACACATTTCCAAAAAATGAATAGCATTTTGTAAAAATTACATAGCTATTTTTGTATATCAGAGTTATGTTATGCTGTTTTGTATTGAATTCTTCTAAGTAGATAGAATAGTTTCCATCCATTTATGGCATTTCCAAATGATCTGCAACACCTGAAATGTTTACTATGTTTTTTTTAACTGAACTGCCTTTAAGGGTTGCATGGACTTGGATATTTTCAAATGCCGTCTTGGTTGTTTATTAGTAGAGTTCTCAAAATGGAAGTTGGGATTTTTAATTTGATGGGCTTGAAGTTATTTTTAATGGACATTTTATGCAAAATGTTGTAAAAACGGGAAGAATTTCAACCAATAGCATTCATCTTACATATGAAGTTGCTAATGATGCTTGATGGAGAGTTAATCTGAGTTATGTCTGGAATGTTACACAATCAGAAGTAAAGCATCTGCGAACTAGTTTTCAAATTTGTTTGCAAATTTTCATTTACATTTTGCGATACAAGGTTATCAACTGCAGCCTAATAGGATGCAGTTGATTATCTTGTATCGCAAAATGCTATACATAATTGAACATTGTGTAGCTTTTTGCAAGTTTTGCATAGCAAAAAGCGACGCGACACCGTTTATTTTGAGCCCTGGTGCAATGTAATAACCCATTCTGTGCAGATTGTTTTGGCGATAACTGATAGTTACTCGTGTTAAGTTCAAAGGGTTAAGAATGTATCGCAAGTTCAAGAGATAGTATGTTCTAGAACCGTATTTTGTGTACACAACATCTTTGGGAAGTAACTCTTCACTCGTCTTCGAATCGGCAACCACAGTTTACTGATTGAAACGGAGAGAAATTCACAGCCTGCCGTTTCTGCCAATGCACGAATTAGCATCAGGTGCTGTTACAACTGATAATGTTACAACTCCGCATAATGTAACAAAAAGGGTTGTAAACAACCAATAATGTTATAAACACCGCATAATGTTATAACTTTTTTTAACGCATAATGTTATAAAACTCAACGCATATTGTTTTTTTTTCAACGCATGATGTTAAACAAATTAACCGATAATGTTATAACTTGACGTATACTCAGTCCGCCACCACCGTTTCAACTGAACTCCAACTTGAAGTTGTGTGGCTGCCAGCTAGCACCTTAAACGCGTATGTAGTATATGAGATGGGTTTCTTGCCCGATTAGGAGGACTTCAGTGGGAGACCCACCCGGGTGACTTATTTTGAGGACACTTATTCACGTGACATGCATTCAGGTAACCCTCTATCTTATGACGACATCACCATGGTGATACACTTGCAAGTGTTTCAAGGGTGTCAGCTTAAGGAAATGACCAGTTTTGGGGATTTGTTTGAGCCAGATCAGAATCTCGCAAGATTTCTCTCTAGTTGAACCATGTGATGGGAGGGAAGGGGACGCTATGTTATCCGGAGGGTATTTTACCAACACGAGTAGTTTCCTCTTCCAAGAATGTAGTATATCATAGCCGACTGATCCGCTTTGGGACATCAAATACCTAAATTTTTGCCTATTTTGAGGGACTAAATTCCAAACTTCTCTCGTAATAACAATATCCTATTATCTGTGTATTTTACTAAGAGTTTTTCTAAAAATTAAGGTTGAACAAAAAAGAGCTGGAGTTGGAGATGGCAGTGGTGGGGGAGGTGGTGGAGATGGTGGTGGAGGTGGTGGAGGTGAGAGTTGAGGTGGTGGAGTCACTTGGAGGACGGATTACGAGGATGGGACGGGGTAACTGGCAGCCACGCGACTTCAAGTTGGAGTTCATTTGATAATAGTGGTGACTGGGCTGAGTATACGTAAAGTTATAACATTATCGGTTAATTTGTTTAACTTTGTTTATGCTTTGAAAAAATATGCGTTGATTTTTATAACATTATGCGTTAGAAAAAATTAAAACATTATGCGGAGTTTCTAACATTAAGGTTGTTTACAATATTTTTGTAACATCATGCGTTAGTGTAAAATTATGCGGAAATATCAGGTGCAAGTCGGGGGCGGTTGAGGACGAATTTCATTTTATAACAGGGTGTCCATTATATGATCAGTTGCTTGAAGAACTTTTCAAACTGTTCAACGACAATAAACAAAACATAAAGGCGGATAATATTACGCTTTTCAAATACATTATGAGAAATAACGTTACAGAACGGTGATCCGGTCTGTAACACAATCCGGCGCTTCTTCATATTACGGGAATCAGGAGTCCCGAAGAGATATATGGTAATAATTGCAGTACTATCTTAACCCATTGAACACGAATCGTTCAATGATTGAATATTGACAGTTCCATTGCATGAATTGGAAAAGTCCATATTCGTTATTTGAGAGTAGGCCAACTAATATATTCAACGTGCAGCTTTGGGACTGGGAAAATATTGATTACTCTTCCCTACAAATTCCCGCATGAACCATCTATTTTATAAGCTCAGGTCGAAACACGATCCTGGGCAGGAAAAGCGGTCATTGGGATTCAAAGCCTTAATGTTTGTTTGATTTTGTACCTAATCAGGGAGTATCTTTCGGTTTTTCCATTGTCCAAGTAACTTCTTCGCTCATTTTATATTCTTTTATTGTATTACTATGATACTGATTCTATCCCTTTACCTGACACCCCCACCGCATCCGCCCGCGTCATTTGCAAATCGTGCAGTTGATAAAAATATATATATATTTTTTTATAATATTTCAACAAAACCATATCATGTGACCCGTCATTGGAACGAGCTCGATGAGCTCGTTCCAATGAGGGGTCACATGATATGGTTTGTTGACATTTTTTGAAAAAGTTTAAAAAATAGTAATTAAAATAATAAATTTTGATATTCTCTGTATTGGGTAAAGGGTTAAATTGGCAGTCAGTATCAAGTGGGCGTTTATTGCTTCAATAAATAAATTAAAAAAAAAACAAAAATAAATATGAGACCAGCCCAGGAGAAATATACCTAAAAACATAGGTACGGTGTTACCTGCGATAACACATGTGCATCCACTACCGGAGGGTATTACCTGCGATAACACGTGTGCATCCACTACCTCCGGTAGTGGATGTACATGCGTTATAGAGATAACACCATGACACCTGGTCTCGGTACTTGTTATAAAAAAGAGTTACAAAAGATGCCCGCCCACCTCTTGGTCTGCCCAAAATTAATTTCTTATTATGTCCTCGACCTCCGAAGGAGGATTGGGGTATCTAATGAAGTCCGTCCGTCCGTCCGTCCGTCCGTCCGTCCGTCCGTTCGTTCGTTCGTCCGTCCGCCCGTCCGTCCAAACGTTTTGCATTGTAATTTCAAAGCCGTCAGTCGGATTTGGATCTCCTATGCTATGCTGATAGACCCGCATGGAGGAACGGATATGCACAAGGAACGGGTTCCGCCCAATAATGTTTCCAAGAGTTATGGCCCTTTTTCATTTTTTCGACCTTTGTATTGCATTCACTGCATGTTGCATTTTAAAACCACTTATTTGATCAAATCATAATTTTAGGGGTTACTTTTGGATGACTCCACAATGCTTCCTTTCGATTTTGGTCCAGATAGCCAATTCAATATAGCCGCCATGTCGTTATGAGTTGTGACACCGTCGAGGGCATATGCTACGCATTGCTCCTGTTCTATTGTTTTTGAGACGACAGGGTTTTAACGCATGTGATAGATTTTTCAAAATTTAACAGCGAATTTGTTCTCCATCTAATGTGTTTTTGCTAATCTGTTTTGAACATAACAGTTAGAGTAACATTGGAATGTCCAACAGCAAAATATGTATAAATGGGTGTGCCGTCTTTTCGGGTTGACAAACGTAACATTCATCTTTACAATGCATTTAATTTATGAAAATACTTCATAGTAATATTGCAAAAAGAAATGGGCGTTTTCTTTATTATACTAGTCAAGAAGGTTCTAGAATATCATCTTCTTTGTATTTTTTGAAGTGTCTTTGTTGAACAAGCGACATGCTGTTCAAAACGCTGCTATTACGTTAAATGATAATGTGTTCGCTATTCTAATCGTTGTGCGACACTTCCGCATTGAAGAAAGTTGAGTAATAAATGCAATGTGAGAAATGCGAAAATGCTATAATTAACTATTTTCCTTCCTCGAAATTTCAAATTTGACACAGCATGATGTATGTAATAGGGTCCTGTTGTCGAACAAGGACAATATACAATTAAATCCCACTATCCACAGTGAACAAACAACCTCTGATTATTACCCCCCCCCCCCTTCACCTGGAGGAAAGGGCAATAGTAAATAGCTCCGCCCTTCGTAGCGCCTTTCCGCCCAACTGTCGGGATGTCCACCCACACGTCCGGGAGTTTGTTTTTACGATAACTTGGACAATAGTACTCAGATTTTAATCAATTGTGGTGTGCTGCTTTACGTTGACAATGTCTTGGACAAATTCAATCACCACCATCATTCGATGAAAATGGAGGGAGTTATTACCCTTTGTTTGTTGAATTTTTGCCTTAACCCTTTTACTGCACGCCCACTTTAGCCATATTTGGAGGATCTCTATGTACGCCTGTATGCGAAGAAGTTTATGTCACACTTAAAGCTCTATCATATGATTAATTGTTGGAAAGGGCTCTTTGAGCCCTTTCCAACAAATAATCAGATGGTAGTTTTGATCTGCGCATACCAGAACGAACAGGTAATCATCAAAAAATATGTGATAATAATCGCTTTCGGCAGCGTAAGTGTTAAATTCCATTACTCATTGAACAGAAGACCTCTGATTTCAACAAAATTTAACAGGCTGCTTCATATTAAAACTGCGTTGGACGAGTTCGAAAACCACGGATATTTCTAAAAAATCGAAAGAATTATGATCCATTGTTTGTTGAATTTTGCTCGAAATTTCATTGTCTATGCAATAATTTGAATACTAAATCTTCACATTCAAAGAGAGTTTGAGTTCGTGCTTTGTATTAATAATGCCTTGGACTAGTTAAACAATTACGACGACTTCTTGAAAAATAAGGGAGTTATTGCCCTCGGTTGGTTCGGTTTACGTGAATGTTTAATGTTTATGCGATTTTTTTGAAAGTAAACATCAGATTTCAGTACATTTATATATGCTGCTTTATATTAATATTGTTTTGTTATTTTGACGTAACTAAATCGTTGCGTAAAACTTCGTACAAATTTATCCGGTTTTCCGACTACATTAGTGCGGTGACGACAACGGCCAAAAAATCGATCTATATGAAATTGAACTGGCGTGTACACATACCTACGGTAGCCTATACCATATCCAGTCACCCCTTACCGCTGGCTTCCCAGACAGCAATATCCCAGTCCTCAAACCGGAAGAACTTGCTTTGGGGCCACAAAAACACCAGACTGAATCATATACAGGAGTGGAAAGCTCAGAGCAGATCCACGGTGGAATATGAGACCCATCTGGAAAATTTGGATTCAAGAGTCTATGTGATTGTAGAAAAGACTTGTTTAAACAAATACTATTCATGGCACAAGTCACAGTACCACAACAAAAGTCTGATGCATAGGTGCCGAAGCCTACACACATTGGTTCTTTTCAGACCGACTCACATCAGACTAAAGTTCTTTGTGCACACAACGTCACCCAGTGGTGCAATAAACAAACTGACAGCATTAGCTACTCTTTTCTTAAAACATATTTTTCACCCTCCCGATGTCTCTGGATTTACCAAACATCACTCTTATAATAAATGCACGGACCGATAAACACATCCAATACGAACACGGGACCCAGAATCCGGACACCAATATAAGAGTCTCCATTCCTCGCCCCCTCTCCCACAATGACTCTCAAAGAAAGGCTCTCTCTCATTTCTCTCAAACCAGTTCACAAAAAACTCTGGTCTGCGATTGTATTGAAATTAGCGCCGGTATACTGATTCAACTTGGTAGCAGATACCGACACCGACCAAGCATAGGGAGATCTAAAGACCCAATCCACTTTTTTCCTCGGAGGCACAAACTACTGCCCAACGTACAATCATATATTCCCCGTAACCCATTGGCAAGCCTTTACAACTTGATGAACAGAACACTCACAATTGAAATGGACGTGAACTGAGATTTGTTGGACGAGGGAGGTTGTTTACCATTTGCTTTCTATTTATGTCTGCCATTTCGGCCATTGGATAATCGTTTGTACCTGGTCACCCAATTTAATCCAATGAACACGCACTATTCCAACATGCCAATGTCCCAGGTCCAACTATCCTTTCCCATCTCAAGCACATAGACAGGTTATCGGAATTATCTCCCATCCACTGACACTGGAGCGGGAGGGTGGAACGTGCACCCTTGACCCTGACCAAGGAGCAGGGAGAGCATCCGTGCCGTTTTGCGTGGAGTTGACAGTGCCCATATTATCAGCTAATATGCTCTAGTTAACAATCTTTAGCAACCTTCGGCTCAGTGCACTGATTACAATGTTAATTCTTCTTCCAGTAGTTTGTTGGGTTCCAATGGAGCATATTCCTACCTAGCCATAGTATGTAAGCACCAGTTCAAAAGCGAGGACAGAGATCTCCTCTAGTATCAGGTCAAATGACTTTCTTTGAACTGAGTTCGCGAATGTGATCTATGGGCTTCAGTACCAAATGTATCCAACTGGAACATTCTGATCCTCTGTCCAGGTTGCCCTCCCCACTAAGCTAACTCCTCTTTCTTCTGAACTTCCCGGCGGGCGTCCATGGTACCATCACTTTGAATACCCATCCACCCATGTATTTCCAATCCCTTTGCAACCATAGCTGCCATATTTGTTCCACCTTCCAGACAATGCATCATATATTGATAGCCAAATTATAGAATAACACAACCATACACGTTTTCCTTCCCTACCATCCCAGAGACTGTTTCTGATCTTAACCTTTTGAACGGGCAACATCGATTTTTCGGTCCTAGACATAATTTCATCCCATTTTTGTCTTGATTATAAGAGGTCTATACACGAGGCATTGATGATAAAAATAATATATCCTCCCTGTATATTGATATTGGACTGACCCATCTCACTGCAAGTGTACACAAAGGCGATACCATTCAAGAGACGAGGCATCAAAAGGTTAAGGGTGTGTGTTTAGCAAGGTTACCTTCACATTCGTCAATGTCTATCTTGATGTGAAGTTTTTGCAGGGTTGCATGCAGTTTAATATTTTACCAGATTAATGGTTACACTACAACCGCCAACAAAAGCTTTGGCCATGCCGAAACCATTACCACATGCATGCCCGCTAAAATCAGTTGGGTTAAAAATCAAACCAAATCTACTGGGCTGAATAAACATGAACTCAATTTGGGTTCATGTTCATTCAACCCAGTTGATTTGGGTTTAATAAACATGAACACACAATCTGGGTTCATGTTCATTCAACTCAGTTGATTTGGGTTGATTTTTAACCCAACTGATTTTAGAGTGTAAACGTTGCATGAAAACCAGATAAATGTGTACGGAGATTTAGAATTATTATCCACAATGTTTTTTCCAGTTTGCAGGTACGTCGCTATCTCGTAAATGTTTGTGTTCATTTTATAGAGAGGCTCAACAAGCATAGTTTGAAAGTCAACCTTCACCTAACAAATCGGGTAATTTTTCATCGAGCACTTTTCACATTCATGTCCACTTAACTGAACTGGAATGGGCCAGTTTTCAATATTGTGACCTAATGGTGTGAACATTGAAAAAAAGCATGCATTGGCTCAGATAATCTTCCTTTGTACGTTTGTAAGCTTATTTATTTATTTATTTATTTATTTATTTATTTATTTATTTATTTATTGGTGTTTAATGTCGCTTCCGGCTGCATTGGCAACATCATGATCGCAACAAAGGTATGAATTCAAGTTTTGCCAATCGTTTATATCTATGCTGTCCACTTTAGAGGATATTTTTTTCAGAATTTATGCGATTAATTCCAGTGTAAAAATGTCAGCCTTCGCAGCATCCCTTTAATTATGGCCAAAGGAGCCTGATTCCGATAGATCCCGAGAAGTTAGTTTCTCATATCCATTCTACAAGCAATCGCATTATATTTTTGTTTGGACAACTTGATCTCAAAGCACCTCAGAGTCAGACTCAGTGTTCTCGCATTTCTTTTTTTAACAGGTGAGATTCGACAGAGTTGCGGGCCGGAAAGCGGATAGAGAATTTCGACTGAATCGCAATTCACTCGCGAGCCATTCGAAATTCTCGGTCCGCTTTTGTGATCGCAGCACTGTATCTTACCGCCTAACAGTGATAACCACGTTCAGCCGCGTAGCCAGGATTGTATAATGGGGGGTGCCCTAGATATTTTTTTTTTTGGAGGGGGAGGGGGCAAATTTGATATTTGGAAGGCTGTTGTTGGGGGCGGTGGCCTCTCCTATTCCTAACTAGGACCCTCCACTTGTTACCCCCCTCCTCCCATTTCTATTGAAGGGAAGGTGGGAGGAGGGATAACAGCTGGGGCGTCCTAGTTCGGACTAGGCCTCCTGTCCACAAGAAAATTCAGTGCTCTAAGAGCGAATCTGAAGCATTTATAGTGTGTGTAGCCCTATATTGGAGACCATTTTTATGCATTGGGCAATTATTTTTTTTCTTTTGGAGGGTGGGGGGGGGGGGGGGCTGCGAGAGTTTTAGAGGAGGACCCCTGTGACTACTCCACTGACCACGTTGTTGGATCTCAAAGTATGTTCCAGATTAAAGATACGATACTCTGTTTTGTGTCTGCATCCTTCCATTTCCCAGTTTATCGCTGGGCTCACTTGACAACGCTATTTGAGCAGATTTCGCATTTGAAGAATATCAGAATCTGGTTCACTTCGAATCAGAAGTGTCGCCAGCCCGTGTTTTTTTGTAACGTCGGTAACACTCTCTCACCAAGCCAAGGGCCCTAACTCTCGGCGCAAAAATGACGTTAATGATGGTAGGGAATTCACTCTCAAAACAGTTGGATTAAAAATTAACCCAAATCGACTGGATTGGGTGAATCTGAATCCAATTGGGTTCCAATCGATATTAAGTCTGTTAGCTTTATAGTACTGCCAAAACCATGACACAGCTTGTGCAGAAATATAAGTATTTGATTACTTTTTGTGATCGAGTGCAGCTTCGAAACTATCCCGTCTCTGGTTCGAATGCGTGCGCAGTATTGCTACCCTAAATACCGAATTGCACTATGTGCAGATGTTTTTACCTGTATTGGAGAAGATATATGCTCGCAGAAATATTACTTTCTGGAACATACGGTTGTACAAGCTCCAATGCTCCATAGTATTGGCCCGGATCGTTCATTCTACAAGCGCCTCCAACCTTTAACACGATATTTCACATGACACAACATGTCACAAAAGGCTTGTCCCCGAGAAGGTTACGTGGGACCAAATTAAAGTCCAGAATTCTTACCAACAAGCCATCGCGCTCCTAGACACGTGATTGGTCACAATGTGAACTGAACGAACGGTTTGCCAAATCAAATTCGAGTAACCTATCCGTTAGTTAACACCGGTTTCAGAATACCGTGCCAGGCAAGTCGTCCCCTGAGTTCCAATGTGTTCTATGTGCCAGTAGGCACATAGAACTCATTGGAACTCAGGGGACGAAGTGTCAAGAAAAATTAACTTTTGGCGTTATAAAAGTGGACTGATGCTACATGTACTGCAATTCTGCCCGAATATGTTGAATCCGCGCAGAATCCAATATTGTCTGTTTACTTCAATTACCACTGTTTACAAGTCTATCTTGTTAGCGCCGTTCTGTTAAAACAACCTGTTTACTCTGGGAAGAAAGCAAAGAAACTTCCACTGATTACCTCGGTTTATTAATTTACTACTAATACAAATTTCATGCTTGATCCAATAAACCAATGTACTTGTCTCTTGAGCTTAACATTTTCTGGTTTCTGTCTGTTTTATCTTGTGTAGTGCGGACACAGCTGCACTCCCAGTTCCAAGTAGCCCATCGCTAAAATAACAATTATGGGTGATATTAGTATTTTGAAACCAGAGGCGGACTGGCCGTATGGTTACGGGTGAGCGCACCAGGCCCTTCTTCGGGATGAAAATAAGTTTTTCCTGTGTATCACAGGTGTTGTACTGATTAAGCAGAAAGTTGCAAATGCAAGCCAATATTTTATTATCAAATGGTGAAATTCTCTGTTGTACTTTGAAAAATCTACTAAACACGGCTCTAAAGACGGAGAGGTCTGTAAAGGAAAAGCTGTTCTTTCTAAAGATTACCAGGTGAAACGCGTTCAGCTTTCCTCCAGTCGGATTTAGAGTCAATGGAAGAACCTGGAACGAAGCGAAGGGGTAACAAGTCGACTTGCAGTATCGTGTAATAAGTCAGAACACAACGCGGGTGGAGGACGGAGAGCTGGAATCAGCGACCCGAGGTGGGTTTTTTCCCGTATTTCACGGGAGCAGAATGTGCGCGAGAGATACAGAGAAACACCCCCCAGTGGTCGTTGATTCCTGTTCCCGTACTCTGCCCGAGTTGTGTTCTATATTTATACCACGATTGGACTTGTATTAAGTGAAGAAAGTTGATAGTTTTGAAGAAATATATCAACTTGAGGGCCTGATAACTTTCTAGCTTGACACTATTTTGTGTCAAAGCATTTCATTCATGTCATAACGTCACTCAGCCGCGTAACGTCCAATCAGGTGCGCTCTTACATGACGTTCTAACGCATAATCCGGATTCAACGGTATATCTTTTGAACTGCGCAAGCGCATGAATTTGGTTAATCGCAAGAGAGGCCTCAGGTGGTGTTGTGCGTCAAACCAAACCAAACTTAGCTTCAACAAATGCTAACCCCGTATTGCGGAATCAGTACGTTGCGGAGTCTGACAGTAACTTTTGCTGGCCGCTGCTCGGTGTTTCCGAGTACTCTGGCGTCCTCCACCCTAAAACTGTCCGACACGGTGTGATCCTTGCTGTCGAAAGTGTCGTTAACCCAAATAAATAGATAAATAAATAAATGCTTCTTAACCCTTTACCTGACGATATAAAATTTGTTATTTTAATTATTTTTGTCAAATTTTAAAAAAAAAATCATCAAAACCACACCATGTGACCCCTCATTGGTCGAGCTCGTACCCATGAGGGGGTCAAATGATATGGTTCTGTTGAATTGTTTTTAACTTTTTTTCAGTTGCTCGATCTGGAAGTTATAGGGGGAATGCTACCGATTCGTTAGGTAAAGAGCAAGATTAATTTTAGAAGTCAGAATTTTTTATCACGAATTTGGTTTGCTACAGTTTATTGCCTATGGGCGGCATTTTCCAATGGACAAAATAGTGTTCCAAGTGAATATGAAACACATCTGATGAATATTAAGACATATAATTGTGGTGTACTTCCACTTTCTAGTGAAGCTCAAATATGGGTTTTTAGCACATAACCAGTTAATGCTTTTTCTTAGAATTCAATTTAACTGTATGAATTGCCAACACACCGGTGATTCTTTTAAGAAAGTTAATCTACATGTACCATTTGTCACACTTATGTCATTCAGCTGAGCCGCCACCCAGCTGCAGAAAGGCATCACAAGTAAAAGTAGGCATTTCAAAAATAGTGGTCTTGGACTTGTCCGACAGCTCCCCCAGACCCCACCCCCTGCTAAAAGAGCCAAAGTTTTTGTTCCATTTGGCTACCCTGTCAGGAAATGATTGAGTGTTGGGGCGGGGCGTTGGGTTGTAAAGGCAATCTGTCGCGACTTCCCGACTGTGATGGCACACTCAAGTCCTGATTGATAAATATTCCAACACTAGATCATCAAGCATGTCTTCGTCTAAGGCAAGACCTGATGGTGTTGTTGGAGTATTAGTCATTATCTATTGACTAAAGTGAATTTTTTGATTTGATTGGTTGATAGATACGTGGTATGAGACCATATTCATTGAAACCCACGATACGTCCGCCCAGCCACTGACAAATTTCCCATACCCAGTGGAAGCCACGTTCCGAAATCTACAAATTGTCCATACCCCGTAGAAGACGCGTCATTCCAGTTTTACAGTGTACATGTATTATATTTTAATTTTTTATCTCCAAAATATAGCTCGTGACCCCTTATTGGAATGAGCTTGTCGAGTACCCTCCAATGTGGGGTTCATAAGCTATGTTTTTGAGACAAAAAAAAAAGAAGAAATTTCAATAATTTTTTTATACTAGTCATATCGGCATATTTTCACAAAAACTCTTTTGCACAAAAATTCCACAGAAACCTGGAATTTTACCTACCCGAAGCCAGCCGTATCCCATCAGCCTTCGGCCTCATGGGATACGGCTGGCTTCGGGTAGGTAAAAACCCGTACCACGTGATCAGACACGTGGTAACTAATATTCTCGATTATATACTGGAGTATATTATTAGTTACTGGCCTAATATGGTATATATGGTGTCAGTTAATTTCATATTGGACGAGAGCGAAGCTCGAGTCCAATATGGAATTAACTGACACCATATATACCATATTAGGCCACCAACAAACTGTGTAACGAATATATCTTATATATCTAATAACAACAGCGATCAAAATTAAATGAGAGAATTCTCACAATGTGTTCACGTGTCTTTGCCTTGTTACAATTTATGGGAGAGTGCAGGCACTCCCATAAATTGTAACAAGGCAAAGTCATATATACCAAACAGTTTCATTTCGAAGGTAACATGACACACATCCACAGAATATGAAGCACTTTAAGTTGCCTAACCTGCACTTCAGACCAAATATGGGCTTCCCACACTCAATCTTTCAACTTGAAGCGTTTATCGGCTGCCGCCATTTTGAATAATCAATGAACAAAGGGGAGATTACCCATAGCTGTCAGCGTATATTGATGTTGACAGGCAGTATATGGTTTTATATGAACTCTGCATGTGACGTCTTTGAACCAATGAAATTCCCAGATACTTGTAGGAGGTAAGATATTATATTATGTACTAGACAAAAAAAAATGTTTTGAACCACCCCAAACATTTCGGTTTAAATGACAAAAAATGAAATCATAATGAAAAGCAATAAACCACGTGAAAGCTCATTCATCTATTGACAAACGAATTATCGTTTCTGACAAATTCATTTAAAAATTTCCGTGGTATTACCCGTTACGTGCACGACTGGCTGGTATCCAATAAACAAATCTTAGACATCTCTATCTCATATTGTGAATGAGAGTACGAACAGTATCCTGAACAATTTGATCCCACTTCTGGACAAAATGTTACACCAAATTTTCTAGACACCACTTTAGTGCCCACACCAGATCACATATCAGGTGGATATTTTCTCATGAGTAGATAATATTCTACCCCTGGTATTGTATAGTTCCAAGTGTCTACAGAAAAGTCGCATAACGAGAGAAACAGAACTTACTGCAACCAGTAAATTTGAGTCTGTGTGAAATGGTGAAAGCGTCAGAACTAAATTATATAGAAAAAGAATTTATGGAGACTTTTTATCGGGAGTAAAATATATTTAAAGATTCTAAAATAGGTTTTCGTACAGGATTCAGATAATTTTTTTAAAAAACTGGAACTAACTTCTGTTCATAGCATTAAGTGTATTCTGTAAAGGAATCAGCAATGGATATTTTGGACTCTGCCCACTTTTTGAGAGAAGAAATGCATGTATGAACTTCAGAAATGCATTGGGGTTATAAAATGCAATTTCAAGCAATTTTGAAAACTGCACATAATGAAACCTATTTGACCCAAGTGAACTGGCCCCAGCTTATCAACTTCCACGGTGTCTGGACTCTTTTGGAGTTGGTCTCAAGTTCATATGTAATCTCATGCTTGAGACCAATTATAAAAGTGACCAACTATAAAAATGTGTACCCCCCCCCCCACCCCCCGCCAATTTTTTTTAGAATAAAAGTACATGTATGAACTATGACCATGCACGAGGAGATCATAAATTGTGATTTCCAGCAGTTCTGAAAAATACACTCAATGCCCCCTGGGTGATCTCGGTGACCTTGACGTAAATGTTGAACCTCCATTGAGTTTTCTTGTAAAAATTCATGCATGAACTTCGGGAATGCATTAGGGGAGCAAACAAGTGATTTCCAGAAATTCTGAAAAATGCACTCAATGATCCCTGGTGACCTCAGTGACCTTGACCCATATCTGAACCACCATTGAGTGTCAACTCATTTGGTGTTGGTCCCAGGTCCATAGGTCATACCATGCCTAAGATATGGTCATGAACCACTGTCAAAACAGCACTACAGACTCCCCTAATGCCCTAGGAATATGAAAAGCATTGGTGGCCGATTACTTGTGACTTTCTGTCAGTATACCAAACATCAGCGAGATAGGACCATTCGTGTTCGAGTTATCGTGCAGACAAGGAAGTGCAGGATCTGCATAGAAGACAGAAGAAGAAGAAGAAAAAAAGAGAAACCGTACAAAAACAATAGTCTGTGTGTTTCACACAGACTAATTAACAGCTCTAACGATGAAATGGGTGCACGGTGGCTCAGCGGTAGACTGTTGGACTTCTATGCTAGAGGTCCCGAGTTCGGTCCCCGATCGGGACGACCCACGTTGTGTCCTTGGGCAAGGCACTTTATCCCGGTTGCCAACATGGGGGCACGATGACGCCGTGTACTAAGGCGTACTGCACGTCGATGGTGCACATGTCTTCAACCGCTATGACCCTGTTTTAGCGGAGCTTGAACAGAGTTAGAATGTTGAGGAGCTGACAGTTGCTCGTCGATGCTCGGTGGTTCTCTCTGGGTACTCCGGCTTCTTCCACCCGTAAAGCTGTCACGGTCACGATTAGCCATTGTGCATAAGTATGTGACCTTAAACACTAGTAAATAAATAAATAAATAACGACGAAATGCGCAGAGTGCAGTACATGTTTCTGGTCAATTTTTGATTTTCAAAACACTACGGCTGGCCTAATTATTATCCTTGCTGGTGGTCAAGGTGCGCTTGACCAAATTCAACATCAATATTTTCTTGTAAAACTATTAGAATTCAAGTCTTACATTTCATCAAACATTCGGCCAAGAATACTTTCGGAAAAGTTCGGAAAACCGAGGTGGTTCAAAACTATATTGTGTAAAACAGTTAAAAAAAACCCAAACTATAACTTCTTGGAAAGCTATTTGTGGTAAATAAAATATACAACTGTTGGTAGTGACACAGCTGAATACCTCTGGTTCAAATAGCGTGTTTTATTGACTGAACAAACAACAGTGTGCAAGTCGGTAGCCAACCTCGCTTTCGGTATTTCATGAATTTGAACAACCTATCCCGTATTGTTACACATCGCCGCTTGGGCCTCCAACTGCCAGAATCGGGTACCATAGCCGTTCATTTCTATGGCCGACTGCGTGTGGCTTAAGCCCAGCTGTCAAATCTAGTCTCGTCAAAGAATACATGATTGCAAGCCAGGGCGAATCGATGTATCTTGACTACTGAATATAGGGGTGAGGAATCCCCCTTCTTCGCTACACTCCTGTATCTTGGAAGTAGATTTCAACCCTTTACCCAACGTAACGGCCAAAACCGGCCAGCGCTATTGACAAAAATCGCCAATTAATTTTCATTATTTTTTTTCATTTTTGTCTCAAAAACATAGGTTATTGGCTCCTCTTTGGAACGAGCTCGTTCCACTGAGGGGTCATAACCAATGTTTTGAGACAAAAATGAAAAAAATTAGTTTTTCAAGAATTTTGTTTGCAAGTGTCGTCTGCTTTTCATGTTAGGTAAAGGGTTAAAGCTTGTATTCATGTGACATTTTTCTAGGGCCCTACCATGCTTTGAGATTCAATTTGATTTCGAATCTTAAATTGATATTCGATTCGATTTGAAATCAGCTACCCGATTCGTTTCCTTTCGAATCTTTACACGGGAATATAGCTTGGTATCAGTCATTGTCAAACAAAGTTAAAGTTTTCAAGCAATGTTGACGATGAGCTCTTGATAGCGGCTAGTCCTGTCCAGTGCTTAATGCTAGTAATTCTCGCACCCGTTCCCGGGTAATATTCCATATTCCAACTGCATCACCAAAGCATGCCTTCCAGGAAGGCATGCCTTGATGTTGCAGCTGGAATAATTTATCACTCGGGACTTGAGCCATCACAGTCGGAACAGTCAAGTTTACAGTCCCACCTCCCCTTATCGGTCATCTTCAAGACGCTTAGAATTTGATTCGAGATTCAGTTTCGAATAATAGACCCGATTCTATTCGAGATTCGATTCGAATCGAAAATATGTGATTCGCAGGGCCTCACAATTTGCACTCACGAGCAGCGACATGGTATGTGAGTTGGTAATTATTGCCATTGTCAACGAGCTACATTTCTGTGTGGTAAATGAGTTATGGCACTGACGTTTGTGTGAGTACTAAAATTGTGTTAATATCACACTTTATATTGCTCTCAGTAATTCACGCGAATTCTGAAACGTCAGGCATCAACAGGCTTTATCAATCCTCTTCCCTTTGATTTCACTTATTGATATTTGCTAATTCCATGCTTTCACCAGCACTATATTACATCCATTCTGTTTACTCTGTGGACGGCATCAAAGCACATCAGAAACATATTGAACACGGATCGCTGTGTTGCGTGACAGTTATATTGTGAACTTAGATTTTTTCCCCTAATGGGAGATTTGTTGCCAAATTAAAGATGTGTTTTATTGGAAGTTGCTCCGAATGGACTTAATTCTAAAAGCATCTCGGTCAATTGGAAGTCGATGGGGCATGAATGAGAGTTGATTTTAATACTGTTCTCCCGCGTTCTTGAGTGATGGTGCACGCTTATTGCTGGTGAAGAGATCGCAGTTGAACAAGTTCTGAGGTGAGTGTTGTTAGTTTGTTCTGATTCTCCACATGGCTTCAGTGGCGTCAGTGAAGGGGGCTTCAGGAGTGGTATGGCGACCCACCATTGATTTGTCGGAAAGGCTAGAGTCTACTTTGACAAGTTGGCCCGTTTACTCTAAACCATATTTCCTGTTAGAATGAACGAGGTGCAGTTTTCAGACTCTCTTTTAATGATATGCTGAAATTCCCCAAGATTGGTAGGAAAAATACCTTATTTTAAAGTGGTATGTAAGTAATGGGAAACTCAGCTTGAAGTTTGTTGACAGGTTATTTCGATTTCATTAAAAATCTAAAAATGTAATAATTTTTCATTTTTTCGTTGTCCAACTGGATATACAGATTTATTTGCATTTTTGTGTGAAAACCCTTGTTTGAAAGCTTTTGTTTATTTTTTCTCAGATCGCAAATGAGAAGAGTCATTATGCGTTCGTCCATCCGCCCGTACGTCCGTCGTAGAAAGTTCCCTTCGATAATTGGCCGGATTCGATATTCAATATGGCCAGCTCGGCGGCTATATCGATTTTGAATTCCGTCAAAGAACCCAAACCGTCTTCACTGATCATCTCTTGATATTGATGTATTTTGGATGGGCAGTGGAAGGAAACTTTTGACAACTGGACGGATTCCATATGTTTATTTGGCCATGTCAGCCAAAGTTTCATCATATTTTCAGTTTTTACCTTCAAAACATAGCTTATGATCCCACCATTGGAACGAGCTCGTTCCACCGAGGTTTCCTTCTCCTAACCTATGTTTTTGAGACAAAAATGAAAAAAATGTTTATTCATTCCTGATTATTCTAAAACTTTTTTTTCTATTGCATGTATTGTCTTCCTGTCGTGTTGAGTAAATAGACACCTCCCAAGTTACGATTAGTCTCTGAGATGCAACGACGTTCGGTATTTCGTGGTTGAAATCCCATGATTTCTGAAACAAGGCCAAATCATGGTTGGTACGATGGGTTATACCCGGGGCGACTTTTCGGCACTGTGGGAGAAAAGTTATGATTTTATCCTTGAAAGACTCTGCGGCCGTGAAGATAGAGTCTCCTCAGCCACGTTTCGCGTCACCTTATTTTCCTCTATCTCGAACCTATAGACAGCCAAGGGAAAATCCAACGATTCCTAGAGAGGGCGGAAACACTTTTAGAGTGATGGTGAAACAATGGCGTGGTCACATTTTGTCCAATTTGGGTGGGACGTTTAGGGTGTGTACAAGCAGCAGATAGCACTTATTTAGCGGCCATTGTTTTCCAACGTCATACAAACTTTTTATTGCTCAACATAATCAATAACGGCTCTAATCGACTCGCCCAACTAATGTGTATTGATGCCCGTAGGCCAAAGTCCTAGGGGGATCAACACACAGCCGTTATCGCACTAGAAAGATCAAAATACCTTTCTCAAACAAAAAGGAGAGCCAGTGTATCTTTGTTTAACAAGAAGCTATTGATGTCTGTTATACTGGGCATTTTAGCAATGGAAATGGAAAGGTGAGGGCTGGCGTGGTCATTGTTTTTCCTGTCTTTGTACGTCCCTGAGACACGCAAATGATTTTTTGGACAAATTAAAATCTGATGATGGTTATTTTTATATTTTCTGTGAATGGTAATGGCTTAAACATTCTACGTCGTGTCGGGTACTCGCCGGAAAGGTTCCGTTGGCCAAGTTATTCAAACTGGGAAGTATGGTGCACTTACGAGAGTTGTTTACCAGGTTTCCACTAAATATCCGCCTGTGAAAAAAACATGCAAAACTGGAACGTGAAATGCTCTCAGTGGCCGATTTAGGTGGAGGCTGACCCGGAGCACAACACCCAAGTTTTTCCAATTTTCTAATAAATACATTCACATGAGCATAATCTAGTATTTTAATTGGGCTTTTTCTCCTCACTAAACTACCTAATTACATTAATTCATCATCTTGACTTTCACTTTACCAAATAAATTTGTAGTCCCAATACCCCCCCCCCCCCCCCTCCCCCATTGTCTGTAACCTTACGTAAGGGCGTAACTGAGGGATTGTAGGGAGGGGTGTGATGTCATCTCCCTCCCGATCATTTGTCCATCGGGACAATTTCTTCTTATGAAGTCTTAGATATCTATTCGATCTTGTTATTGATTAAGTTCTTCCTCACAAGACTAAATTTGATATTTGCGACAAATGGGTGCCTGTGGCACCTAATTGGGCTATTGGGGGCCAGCATGGCTTCTTTGAAGTACATTATGTGCTTATAGAAATAGGAAATTGAGAATTTGGAAGCCTGTGTTTCGCGACTACTACACTTATGTGACATTTTGTCTCCACAATAACATTTCAAGAACTCTTGAGTTTTCAACTATACATTGACTAATATTCCATCTACATAATCACGATATGCCATATTCTTTAATTACCCAAGTCGCTTCTGATAAAATATTCCATAATGCATCAGGGAGTTCCTTATAAAAGCATAACGAAGTACACATATTTGGTCATCAAATTGCACGGAACACGCGACTAATGGTATTCGGGGTATTCTGGAAAAGTAACAAAAAAAAAAAAAAATTAACTTCGTGGGACTCTACACCTTAATAACCCGGTACCAGGAGGTTAGCATCGGCTGAAGGGAAGGGTACCGTCGCCGGGTCCACGCCTTAGTATACACTACTGTACCGTGCTCCCACATTAGCAACCGGGATTAAGTATATTGCCCAAGGACAGAGCGCATATGACGAGAGCCAAGATCGAACCACCGACCTTTCAATCTTAAGTCCAATGTTTCTAACCAACGACCCACCAGAGGTTGCATATATCATCCAATGTACAGGTCTCCGCTAGAGTATTTTACCAATGTGCGTGTGCGTGCGTACGAGCGAGCGAGCGAGCGAGCGAGCGTGTGTGTGTGCGTCGTGTGTGCGTGCGTGCGTGGCGTCACAACATGGCCACTCACGTGAGTTACCATGACAACACAACATGGCGCCACTGAGTCGCGTGACATGACTCGCTTTTTGGGTCCGGCACCGGAGTCCGGCTAATATGGGATGAGACGTGCATGACATCCTACTCACGTGCGCAATATGAATAACCCATGGCCTATAATCACTGCAGCATTGGCAGAGCTAATAACATTTTGAGTGTACTATTTTCATTTCAATGCCAGAAACTTTCTACACAATCACTGGTCAACATACATCTAGTCTCCGTTGTGAGTTTTATCGTACTTATTAAATTTGTGGCTTGTGGAACTGGGGCATCAAAAACAGATGGGAATCTCCATGACACCTGTTTTTAGCTCACCTGACTGAAAGTCAAGGTGAGCTTTTCTTATCATTCTTCGTCCGTCGTCCGTCGTCTATCGTTCGCCGTCCTGCGTGAAGTTGGTGTTTGAGCCTCTTTCTCCTAAACCACTGGCCACTTTTTAATGAAATTTCATGTAAGTAATGGTTATATAGGGGCATTTTGATTTGTATCCAAAATAGGTTTCGGCTCATATTGAGCAGAGGTGTGGGAAAAAAATGTCCAAATTTTTTGAAAATCTTCTTCTAATAAACCACCAGTAGCAGAGACTTGGTATGTGGTATACAGAGTCCTTTTGAGGTTTAGAATCAAATTTGTCCAAGAGAAGTTTGTCGGGCATTATTTGCCTTCGTTATGGGAGGGGCAAAAATTTTGGCCACGCCTAAAATTTCTATTTCAGAACCGTGAGGTCGATTTGAACCAAATTTGATATAAGATGATAATGGGTCATAAGTAGTTGACTGATGCAAAAAAAAAATTCTCATTGCCCCGTGGGAACCACTGGAGCTAAAAATAGAAAAAAAACCTTAAAATTGCCATATCTCCAAAACTACACGACACAGAGAATTCTTATTTTGTATAAATCTTACTTTTATCCAGTAGAATAGAATGGTTAAAAATCCCTATCGGTTTGATTACAAGGTACTTTTTTCATGACTTTGAAAAAGTGCTGAGTCAGCACTTTTTAACACTGTAGAGAAATGGGAAAAAGATTAAAAAATATTCTTCTCCAGATCCAGCAAGCAAAATCTTTTGATATTTGGTATGCAACATTGTAGGGTGGATCTGATTCAAGTTTGTTCAAATCGACCCCCTGGGTTCATATTTGGGCTCAGTATAGGAGCCCGATTTCCAACTTAGTGCATTTCAAGCAAATTTCTTAAAAAATCTTCTTCTCCAGATCCAGCAGGCAGCATCTTTTGATATTTGGTATGCAACATTATGGGGTGGATCTGATTCAAGTTTGTTCAAATTCCCCCCCCCCCCCCCCCCCCCCCCACACACACACACTGGATTCATATTTGGGCTCACTATAGAAGCCCGAACTCGAACTTACTGCATTTCAGGCAAATTTCTTAAAAAATCTTCTTCTCCAGATCTAGCAGGCAGAATCTTTTTATATTTGGTATGCAACATTGTGGGGTGGATCTGATTCAACTTTGTTCAAATCGGCTCCCCAGATTCATATTTGGGCTCACTATAGAAGCTCGAATTCGAACTTAGTGCATTTCAGGCAAATTTCTTTGAAAATCTTCTTCTCAAGATCCAGAAGGCAGAATCTTTTGATATTGGGTATGCACCATGCTTGGGGGGGGGGGGGGGGGGGAATTCAAGTTTGTTCAAGCCAATCCCCTGGGTTCATATTTGGACTCACTGTGGTAGCCCGAATTATAACTTAGTTCAAAATGAAGAATTTTCTTTAAAAATCTACTTCAGATCCAGCAGTCGGAATGTTTTGATATTTGGTATGCAACATCCTTAGGGGGGTGAGATTCAAGTTTGTTCAAGCCATGTCCCTAGGTTCATATTTGGACTCACTGTGGGATCCCGAATGATAACTTAGTTCAAAATTACGAATTTTCTTTAAAAATCTTCTTCAGATCCAGCAGTCGGAATGTTTTGATATTTGGTATGCAACATCCTTAGGGGGGTGAGATTCAAGTTTGTTCAAGCCATGTCCCTAGGTCAATATTTGGACTCACTGTGGGAGCTTGAATTGTAACTTAGTTCAAAATGAGGAATTTTCTTTAAAAATCTTCTTCTTCAGATCCAGCAGTCGGAATGTTTTGATATTTGGTATGCAACATCCTTAAGGGGTGAGACTCAAGTTTGTTCAAGCCATGTCCATAGATCCATATTTGGACTCACTGTGGGAGCTTGAATTGTAACTTAGTTCAAAATGAGGAATTTTCTTTAAAAATCTTCTTCTTCAGATCCAGCAGTCGGAATGTTTTGATATTTGGTATGCAACATCCTTAGGGGGGGGGGGGGGGGGGGTGAGATTCAAGTTTGTTCAAGCCATGTCCATAGGTTCATATTTGGACTCACTGTGGGCGCTTGAATTGTAACTTAGTTCAAAATGAGGAATTTTCTTTAAAAATCTCCTTCTTCAGATCCAGCAGTCGGAATGTTTTGATATTTGATGTGCAGCATCCTTAGGGTGAGATTCAAGTTTGTTAAAGCCAAGTCCCTGGGTTCATATATGGGCTCCCTGTGGGAGCCCGAAATATAAATAGGTTCAATATGCGGAATATTCTTTAAAAATCTTTTTTTTAGATCCACTGGTCAGAATCTTTGGATATTTGGTATAAACTTTTCTTAGGAGGAGCAGATGCAATTTGTTGTTGAAATCAATTCTCTGGGTTGATATTTAGGCTACCATGTCAGGTGAGCGCCCTTAGGCCCCTTGGGGCCTCTTGTTTGATACTCAAGTTTCACAAGCCACAGCTTTTCCGCCCCGTTTGACTCAAAGCCTCTAGAGTCACGGGTATTGCGACTTTTTCCCAGTTAAAACAAAAATTCTCACACCGGGCCGAACCATGGTCGGCACGGGGGGACCCGGGATCTCTCTAGTTCCCCCGGGGGGATCACAGCCCGCGCGTCGCGAAAATCCTGGCGCCACCCCTGACACATCAGTATATTCTCAAATTTTTAAACTCAATGACATGTTTGATGAAGTCACGTGTATCTAGGAAAAAGTGTGTGTAGGCGGCACTTGCCTCCTGTGAACAAGCTCTCTCCTTGTTTTCTTGTCTGTTTTCGACAACAAGCTTCCATTAGAGGTAACACACTGTGTCCAAATTCAAAAGAGAGAAGGAAAATTTTCATTTATGACGATTTTGAGTCGCCCCCAATATTTACATTGCATCCAGTGAGGAACAGACTAATACATTCGTCTTGCAAAGTGACGACGGTGTGAAATCATGGGGGTGGGGTATTTTGTATTGGTTATCAATCCCTAACCACCAATCTCCCACTGGCTTTTGTGCTGGAAAACATCCTGCAAATGCTTCTTGGCAATGGAAAAATTCGAGCTCCGATCGCAACTGAGCTTCACATACTTTTTTTTCTAACCATTTCGTCACAGTCTGTTTGCAACTACACAGGTAGACAACAAATCTGTTTATGCCACTCTCCACAGTACACAGTTTAATAAACTTAAGAAATATATGTATTTGCAACCATTATTTATGTATACTGTGAATAAATTGTAACTCAATACACCGCGTGTTTTGAGAGAAGTTTATGAAGGTGAGAAAACACACGGCATGCAATCTGTCAACTGTCAGTCCTCCACACAAGAACCATTTCTGGAAAGATAACAGATATCTAACGTTAAAAGTCTGACTTTCCGTGGGAATTCTCAGTTTCTTGTATTTCGTCATAACACACAGTAAAGGTACAGTCCCATATAGGCCCCGGATCACCCCGGACCAGTCCGGGATGATCCGGGGCCTGATCCTTGACGACGCCGTAGTGGTCCTGGATAGTCCGGGGTCGTCCTTGGTCATCCGGGGTGGTCCTTGGGTATCCGGCATGTCGTCCCGGATATTTTTTGACTGCCAAAAACCTCCGGGACGATCCCGGACGAAGATTTAATCCGGGGTGGTCCTTGACCATCCTGAATCATCCTGGACTCCGCCGTGTTGGCAACGGGGTCGTCCTGGACGATCCGTAACTTGAACGGGATGAGCCGGCGTGAACCGTATCGAAACGAGGTAGTCCGGGACAATAAATGACATGCAGGATCACGCCGGATCATCCCGTTCAAGTTACGGACCGTCCAGGACAACCCCGTTGCCAACACGGTGGAGTCCAGGATGATTCGGTATGATCCGGGTCCTGTCCGTAGTGATCCCTATTCATCCCTAACTCTGCCGGGTCGATCCGTGACTCCTCTTGGATGCTCCCTGCACTGTCCGGGCTGGTCCGTATCGACACCGGCTTGTTGGGTTTTTATAACGCATTGTGGGCAACAATACGCATCCGGAAGGAAAAGTATCGCCGGATCATCCCAGCCCAATAGTTACGGCAATCCGGGATAATCCTGGGCTATAGATCCGGGACTAGCCTATATGGGACTGTAGCTTTACAATGTTGCTAGTTTCATATTCGTAATTCATTTCCTTCCGAAACAACAAACTACCCGAAAAACATTTCGTTCACTCTTCCTTTGTTCTCCTTGTTGTTGCTATCATGGATTTGGATCCTAATGACGATTCCTTCACGGACGAAGAGCCACCATTGGAACCTGTTATCCCCTCTACGTCACGTGTTGTTACAAACGTTCTCTCTGATTCTCGTGACTATCTGGACGATTCGTTTGAACCGGAGCCGATTGATTCCACAGGAAAGAGGAAGCAAATATCCGACAGTTCTCTTCCTCACTCACGACCAAAACACACTGCCCGACAGACACAACAAACTTCTGTCAACACAGCACCTTTTCAGTGGACAGTTCCTGTGCTTCGGGCAAAGTTAGCAGAACTATTCACCCGTGTGCCCAAAAGTTTGACGAAGGCAATGTTAGTCCAGCTGTATCTGCAAAACTCACAAGATTCATCATCGATCTGTGATGTTCTTCCGGACCGCGATGTGTCCAATCAACAGGATCACGCACCACATGCAGGAGCACAAGTGACCACCGACGTCATCTGTACAACCTCTTCGGATATTTCAGACTTGAAAGAGGAAGTTTCGTCGTTACGGAGTACTGTTGAACTTCTATTGAACCAGGGACAGGCTCAGAGCGCCAACATATCTTCTCATGGACTCCGCATCCCGGGATCCGACCTCAATCACACCGGACACCCAACAGGTTACACGCTGGCTACGATCCTCGGACCTCCCAACCAACAAGGTGGCAGCATTCCCACGTGCCCACCATTTACACCTGGGAGAATCAGATTTCACGAACCTTTCCCCAGAGCAGAACTCAACAGTGCTCCCGGACTGTATTCTCGGAAAAGTGTGACATTGGGACACCCAGGTAACTTTTTGCACGGACAGACCTTGTCTTCAGACAGTATTGCGAAGGTGGAGATAGTCTCCCCATCCCTCCGCCAGGCTATCATTGAGGGCAAAGATGTAAACCTGGCTGCCTTGCTGATTCCCAACTTCGATTACGGGGATCAGCGATGTATCGAGGTTGACAATCAAACCTTTAAATTCAAAGAAAAAGACAGTCGCTTACAACGACAACTTACTGCCGGGGAGTTTATCTGCGCCTTCGCAAAATTCAAAAACATTATGTGTGACGCCTATTCTCGCAGGAGACAGGAACTCGACGCCTATGAGCGAGAACTCGTAGAAATGTACTCCAGATATGGAGGGACGTCATTTTATGATTACCACAAGGCCTTCTCTGCCCATTCGTCAGCTGTACTGCAACAGCGGGGACTTGTCGTTGATTGGTCGGTATGCGACACCAATATCTTCCACAAGATCTTTCCGGGTGTTCCCCACATGGCTTGTGACATTTGCAAGCAGTCTTCCCATAGATCACATTTTTGTCCATTGATCTCTCATTTTGATGCTCCACGTCCACCCAACACCACACAAAATTCGTCCTTTTTCCGCCGCAAGGCACTTCCCAACACCAATCAAGTTACGCAGTAGAGTTTTTCACATGGGCAGAGAAGTTTGTAATAATTTCAATACCGATACAGGGTGTACGCGAGTCCGTTGCTCGTACCTACACTCCTGTTTACAATGCCAAGTTGACCACCCCGCCACGCACTGCACACCCACCATGCAAACGCTACGGAAACTGACCCCCAACCAGAAACCAGATCGGAAGGCCTGACTACCTTCTACTTTTCCTTTGACCCTTCACTTACAGGCTTCCACCCCTATCAATATTGCTCAATTACAACATGAATTGGCACAACACCCCGACAAACAGTTTGTTAACGATTTACTTTCAGGTTTACGAGAGGTATTCCACACTGGCATTCAATCCCCACCATCGACGTCACTTGAATGCAAAAATTTACTTTCTGCCCGCAGTGATATTGATTTTGTTGACAGCGCAGTGGACGACGAGGTTTCCAAAGGGTACCTGCTAGGGCCATTCCTGACACCACCTTTCGCCACTCATAGAATTAACCCCATCGGTGTCGCCGTTGGCAAATACTCTGGCAAAAAACGGTTAATTGTCGACTTGTCCGCACCACACAACCACCCGTCGGAATCCAGTTTGAATGACCTCATTGATAAGGACGCTTATTCGCTCAATTACGTCCGTATCGATGATGCCATCCAAAGGTTCACTACTCTAGGTAGGGGCTCTTGGCTGTGTAAAGCAGACATTACTGACGCTTTCAAACTGATACCGATTCTTCCATCACTTTGGCACCACCACGGTATTAAATGGCGCGACAAATACTATTATTACTGTCGATTGACCTTTGGTTGCCGGAGCAGTCCAAAAATTTTCGACAAACTCTCACAAGCAATTTGCTGGATCGCAATCAACAACTATCGGATACCACACATACTCCATCTGTTAGACGACTTCTTGACAATCGACCCTCCGGATTCCGTTCCCGAGCGCACAATGGCCTTGATCACCCACATTTTTTAACTCACTTCGCATTCCTCTGGCTACGCATAAAACCCTCGGCCCATCCTCCACATTGGAATATCTTAGTATCATTTTGGATAGCGTCAGCATGGAAGCTAGATTGCCACAAGACAAATTAACGCGCCTTATCTCATCAATCGAGCGGTTTGTTCACCTCATTAAGTGTACCAAACAAGAATTGCTATCACTCTTAGGTTCCATGAACTTTGCTAGCCGCTGTATTACTCCTGGACGTCCATTCGTATCATACCTCGTCGCCCTTTCTACTACAGCACACGCCCTGTTCGATTACGTGTATTTAACTCAGGAATGTCGGAAAGATTTATCGATGTGGCACAAATTCTTGTCCAATTGGAATGGCGTCTCCTTTTTTCTGGAGAACCAACTGACTAACGCAGCCGATTTTCAGCTCTTTACAGACGCTTCGTCCAAGCACGGGTTTGGAGGTTATTTCGATGGTAGATGGTTTCAGGGCACCTGGCCGGCGGAGGTGCTCTCTGAACCAGCACGGGGCTGTTCAATGGCCCTTTTAGAGTTGTTTCCCATTGTCGTGGCTGCTGTTCTCTGGGGGAAGGATTGGTCTCGAAAGAAAATATTTTTCCTTTGCGATAATCAAGCTACGGTGGACATAATCCGAAAGGGCAGGTCAAAAAACTTGGATATCATGCCTTTTATGAGGAAGTTAACGTGGTGTGCTGCCACGTACAATTTTGCATGTTACGCTAAACACGTCCCTGGTAAACATAATGACATAGCAGATGCACTTTCCCGTTTTCAGATGCACCGTTTCCGATCGCTTGCCACTCAGGCCAATCTACACGCAGAACCAGTGCCATCCTTCCAAGAAATCACCACCATTTGATAGGTCCGGTTGCACAACTGTGGGACGCTGCTCTGGCATCCAGTACTCGGTCAGTCTATCACTCAGGCATGAAATGCTTTCGAACCTTTTTATTCTTGAACAGCCTGCTGCATCCGTGTTTAGATATCACTGAAGACATTCTTATTTACTTTCTAGGTCATTGTTTTCATGTTTTGAGGTTACAATATTCAACTGTTAAGCTTTACCTTGCCGGCATAAAGCACTGTTTTCTCGAAGCTGGACTAGACAACCCCTTCCTTTATCCGACTGGATCCCCACTTCTGCGTCTTCCCATCGTTTTACGTGGTTTCAAAAAATTGAGTGTTTCCCCCTCTAGGGCTCGTCTTTCCATTACTTTTCCCTTGCTGTGCAAGATCTTCGACTCCTTACAATCCAACCATTTTGGCCCTTACACAAACCTAATGCTCCAGTGTGCGTGTACGCAATCTTTTTTTTGGATTCCTGCGATGTGGGGAATTTGCCTCCGCAACAGAAAATGCGTGTGAAGATGTTATAAGCGTGAACGATATCCTACTCGACAGACCTCGCGGGCGTTGCATTATAAATTTAAGGGCTTCAAAAACTGACCCCTTCCGACACGGTATCACCATCCATATTTTTCAAATTTGCCACAGAACATGCCCTGTAACCGCCTTGAACCGTTATATAAAAATAAGATTATCAAAATTTGGCCGGTCGGGACCACTTTTTCTGACGCATGAAGGTAGACCTGACTAGGCCTTACTTTATCAAGGTTTTAAGATGTCTTCTTCAGAAGTTGGGCCTGGATCAGACACTTTACTCCGGACATTCTTTCAGGATTGGGGCAGCAACAACCGCATCCGCAGCCAAACTGGAAGATCATCTTATAAAGACACTCGGTCGATGGTCATCTGACTCCTACCTACGATACATAAGGACCCCTTTAAATATACTTCGAGATGCCCAAATGTCTCTTGCTTCGGGTATGGAATAAACAAGATTAAGTAACTTGAACTCGGGGCCTTTCATACTAACTGCGCTTACTTCGCTGAGTCTACTTTGTTTTATGCCGGCAATTACGCACCCGATTTTCTGATAATATTCTGCAAACAAAAAGGTTCATTTGTCACATTTAATACATATATATCTATTATATCTTTATATTCTATGTACATATTTCTCAAACGTTCATGTCAGGTGTATAGCATGTTCTATTCTTATTTAGCATCTAGGATAAGGTAATTACAGGAAATAAATCATGTCATGATTGCTGGGATCTACTCAATTTGGTAGGCTCAACTATATTTGGGTCTTTTATCACCCGATTCACTCACCGAATCAAACTTTGGTGAATGACTCGATTTGGTCATAAGCCTCCCAAATTTACTGCACCTTTATTTCGAAGTTTTTACGCTGGCTATCACAGCTCCGAATCATTATGCTACTATTACATGCAAAAACAATAAAACGCGTTCTGGCTACTACAGCCCCATAAGGACGCATTGCGGTCGTACGTCCTGGCTTTGACAGCCCCATAGGGACACGTTGCATAAAAAATGTCGCTATTCCATGCACACCCCATCAACGGCGTTCTGTCTCCTACAGCCCCATAAGGACGCCTTGCGGTCGCCCTGGCTACTACAGCCCCATCAGGACTCCTTGCATGACTAATGCCTGGCTTTGACAGCCCCATAGGGCCACGGTCTTTTCTCACCCGATTCGCTCACCGAATCAAACTTTGGTGCATGACTCGAGATGGTCATACGTCTCCCAAATTTACTGCACATTTATTTCGATGTTTTTTACGCTGGCTATCACAGCTCCGAATCTTTTGCCACTATTACATGCGCAAACCATACAACGCGTTCTGGCTACTACATCCCCATAACGCCGCATTGCGGTCGTACGTCCTGGCTTTGACGGCCCAATAGGGACACGTTGCATAAAAAATGTCCTGGCTACTGCAGCCCCACAAGGACTCAAGGGTCTTTTATCACCCGCTCCACTCACCGAAGGGTCTTTTATCACCCGATTCACTCACCGAATCAAACTTGGTGTTATCAGGTCTTTTATCACCCGATTCACTCACCAAATCAAACTTTGGTGAATGACTCGGGATGGTCATAAGCCTCCCAAATTTACTGCACCTTTATTTCGAAGTTTTTACACTGGCTATCACAGCTCCGATTCATTTTGCTACTATTACAGGCAAAAACAATAAAACGAGTTCTGGCTACTACAGCCCCATAAGGACGCATTGCGGTCGTACGTCCTGGCTTTGACAGCCCCATAGGGACACGTTGCATAAAAAAATGTCCTGGCTACTGCAGCCCCACAAGGACACTTCTCAATAAAATCCTGCTCAGTTCCCGTCTTTAGACTACAAACAAATAAGTAGTCCGCTTTTCAAAACTTAAACGTGTCCAGATACCGCACCAACTTTGCGGGACACGTAACGCGGTTCACGGCCCTAGTTAAACCAGGTTAACCACAATGGGCCTCTTTTCTGCAGAACAGATGAGCCTACCGCCTTTTTTGTCCAAAGTTATTTCAATAAATTTATAATAACGTCCTCTGTGTTATTGTTATCCTTCATAAATTATCTGAATCGACTGATGAATGGAAATTAAACAAACAACGTATTAGTTTGCGGCCCACGCAGCGCACAGACACAGATTTTTACGTCTTATGCTATGAAATACTGGATATGTTTATTTTTGTGTGCTGGGTGGGTGGAAAACTCAGTACGTGCTTCAGTTGGCGGTGGATTCAAGCGGAGCGGATTTCGCGCATGTTCCTTCTAAAGTGTACATAAGAGTATGAAAACTGCACAATTTTTTGCATGATCAACTATTTTGCGTATGCTTTTTTTCTCAGTACTCTGAGTAATGACACAATAAACATGGCACTTATTTTTGTAAAAAGAATTTTAGTCTTCCAATGTACAGTACATGGAGAGTGGACTGTTTCTAAATAACTCGTGTGGTGAGTTTCCACTCAGACAAAATATCCTTGTCTGGAGAAAAAATATTAAAACGACGAGCAAAGTTTCAGAGACAAAATATCCTTGTCTGGAAAAAAGCATTAAAACGACGAGCAAAGTTTCAGCCAAGGGACCTCTGTTTTGAACCCGAAGGTCCCGTGGCTACAGAGCCGTATTAACCCATGGTCGGGCCTCTAGGCCTTTAGGTACTTCGGGACGAGACCCCCTCCAGCACTTCAATCTTTCACCCCACTAGTACTGGTGCGGTAGGCAGTACATAGTACATAGGCCGCAGTACATAGCCCTATATCCATTTTCGGGCCCCCTGAAGACTTCTACTCACACTGACTTGACATATTATTTAACTTATAGAGATTTGTACGTGGCGAAGCGTCAACGATCGCTTCGATGTCGTCCATGTTTTTTGGGCAACCCGAAGTTGATGCCTAAACGAATACGATGCGGAAACGGTAACTCCTAATAACATGCCCCCACGCAGTGATCATTAATCAACCTCCTCTGCGTGAACGCGATCGTATTTCCGTTTCCGCATCGATATTTGTTTCGGCGCAACTCCGGGTTATTATTTTATAACCTATATAGGCGTTCAGTAACATGGACATCGTTGATGCGTTGCCGTGTACAAATCTCGATAAGTAAAGGATAAAATATGGTTTCGATCAATAGACTCTGCACAAATGTAAGGAAATACGTGTACTATCGAATGCAGTCGGTAATAAGGGCGAAAGCTTGATATATATTCCTATTTTCGTGCTTTGAGTTCCCCATAAAACTTATTGGGGACTTTTACAACAGATTTGAATGGGAGGAATCTGAACGTGGAGGGGTAACCACTACGTTCAGATCGCAGATCTACTCTTTTTGGTACCCAAGTTCCACAAGCCACAATTTTATTTTATTTTATTTTTTTGCGTTTCGTTTGGACTTTTTCAAAGCCTCTAGAATCACGAAAATTACGTCTCTTCCCAAATTAACACAAAAACCCTCTACCCCCCCCCCCCCCCTCCTCTCATAGTCCCCGGATCAGGAAAATCCTGGCGCCGCCTCTGCAACCTGGTAGGCCTGAACGTCAGGGCACGTACGGCAAACGGCGGCTTAACGGCCAGAAAAATCTTAATTCAAGCCAAATCCCGCAAAACTAAACTTTAGTTTGTTGAACTAATTTAATTTTGACAGCTGCGTTCCTCCCTGAAGACAGACAAACGAGAGGAATATGTGATGCATGGATCACCGTTTGTTCTGCAACAAGAAAACCTCATTTTCTTGACTACACTCTTTCTAAAATGACACAAAATGGAACATACCATTATAAAAACGAACGTACAGTCTCTCTGTTCAAGCAGAAAGAAAGTGTCACCCATGAACAAAGTACCAACCCCTTTACAATTCTACTGCCAGGCTGAGCCTTCCCACGTGTTTCCTCCAAGATGAACCCCATCCCATTCCTCATAATACATGCGCGAGGTATACTGATGCGAAAAAGATCCAGGGATCGGTGGAAAAACTCTGTAATACAATTATCTCTTTTGTGATGGGTCGTTTCGTTCATTTCTCGCACGACCTTTCCGCACTAATCATTCACAATGCCACTGCACTAATCATTCGCAATGCCACTTCGAGAATGGGTCATTTAGCATCTCGCGGCCCAATGTCAAATTGTCTTCTCCAATAATAACACCCTACAAGTGAACTATTAACGGATATAAGTGGTTGAGTCGAGGAAGAATGTTCAATTCGAAAGACCAGATATACGCGACATTTGAGCACTTGCAAGGAGAATTATTGATTAATGTTACACCC
This sequence comes from Pictodentalium vernedei, assembly GCA_031216915.1. Taxonomy (NCBI): domain Eukaryota; kingdom Metazoa; phylum Mollusca; class Scaphopoda; order Dentaliida; family Dentaliidae; genus Pictodentalium; species Pictodentalium vernedei. The sequence goes on along the minus strand of CM062290.1, from coordinate 252,116,615 downwards.
GATAAGCCACCACAACAGTTTCCAGTTAGTTATCATCATATCGACATGTGCGCAATAAAACACCATTTTAACCTGAGACAATTAGAAGGTGTGTCGCCAGGATATACCCGACGCGGAGGTTATGATCCCCGACGGTTGGGGGGGGGGGGGGGGCTAGATAGCCCGCGGACCCACCGGACTGACCATGGTTTGACCCGATGTGAGGAATTTTTGTTTCAATTGGACAAATATCCGTGACTCCAGAGGCCTCGAGAGAGTCAGAAAAGACACAAAAATGGTGGATTCTGGAACAAGGGTAGCAAAAATAGGTATCAAGGCTATTCGCCATGACACCTGTTTTTAATACCCTAGTTCCACAAGCCACTAATTTAACAAGCATGATATTACACACAACAGAGATTAGATGTGTGTCGATCAGTGATCAGTGATTGTGCAGAAAGTTTCGGGTATCTGACTAAAATGGAACTCTCGCAATGTGATTAACCCTGCTGAAGGCAAAAGTGATTGTATGCCCATTTTGTTATTCCTATTGTGCACGTGTATCGTGTCTTTATGAGAATTATCTCTGTTATTATGGCTTTTGCATAATTTTGTATCCGTGACAAATTTGGCAGATTCCTTCGGGGGGGGGGGGGGCGTACTCTCCTGGGCGTGTGTGTGTGTGGGGGGGTCGGGGGCGCTGGGACTCCTCCAGGTCGCCACCTCTGACAATTAGAAGACGACAGTTGCACAGCGATTTCTTGAGTAACGAAATATTTTCATTTGCAGCTAATGATGTTTCGAAGTTCAGTAGTTGAAGCTGTTCGCTTCTATGCTGCTATTTATAAGATACTGGTCATTGCGTGATTAGAATCGTCATTTCACGGATGTTTCAATACAATCTCCAGGTCGCACTTTATACAAGTGATGTAGGCTTGTCTAAAGTGCTTTCCGATGAGCTTCTTCCTTCCCACTCTGGTTGTCTAATCTCTGTACCATCTCTTTCAAACATTTTCCACATGTCTTGAAGCTGCGCCGAGCGACAGACAGTTTGGTGTTGCTGAACTGCTCAAAGCGTTTTCTTGCAAGGCATATACTTGCGCATGTTCTCACTGGTCTGGGTGGTATTCATAAAGTTGTCATTCATGCTTTTTCAACATTTATTAAATTTTTGTCCTCCAAATATAACATGATATCAACCCTCATTGTCACGGTCTCGTTCCCCGTCGTAAATTGGCCGACAAGATATGACCATGGCTTTTGAAATGTTATACCCAATCAACCAAATATATCTGGCGTCATTGCATGGCATGTTACGAAAGGACGTCGTCGGCTGTCTTCAGTAGAAGTAAATTCATTTTATCATGACCCTCTTCCGATAGTTAACACCTATATAATGTTTCCTTCGACAAGACCCGCGAATCGTGGAAATGGGTGGGTCCTATGCGTCTTGGATACTTTACCAACACACACTAATTACATCGGAAAAAGAAATGTCGAACAAACTGGCCTCAACATTTTCAAAGCATTCCGCATATGAAAATTGTCATCCAAAATTCGTTAAAATTGAAAAAGAACAGGAAAAACAAAAGATTAGATTTCCCCCTAACAATTTAAAGGATTATCATGAATCTTTCTCTATAGAAGAGTTAAATACTTTTTCGCATAAGGCAAAAATACTGTTACTGGATCGGTTGAAATACCTTATCGTAACGGCCAAAACCGGCCAGCGCTATTCTCAAAAATCACCAATTAATTTTTATTATTTTTTTCATTTTTTGCTTAACTTGACATAGTCAAGATAAGCTATTGCCATCCCGCGCGCGGAAGTCTGTTAGTCTGTGAGTCTGTGAGTCATTTTCCTTTAGCACGGGCTACACCCCGCAGTTCTTGTCGGATCGTCACGAAATTTCATATGTAGGTTTGGGTTCATGTCTAGATGAGAACGTCCCCTTTTGGTCGCGATCGGTCAACCGGTATGGCTGCCCGAGCCCAAAATCCGAAAACCATTAGCACAGTCTACAGGTCGTATTTATGAAGGGATTTCATTGTAACTTGGTTGGATACCTCTGTATAATGCCTAGATGAGAACGCCCCCTTTTGGGCATGATTTATCAACCATGATAGCTGCCCAAGCCCGAAATCCAAAACCTTTTAGCACAGTCTGCAGATCATGTTTAATATGGAGGGATTTCATTGTAACTTGGTAGGAGGACTCCTTATGATGTCTAGATGAGAATTTCCCCATTTGGGCATGATCTGCCAACCTTGACGACTGCCCGAGCCCAAAACCCGAAAACCTTTAGCACAGTCTACTACAGGTCATATTTATTGGGGAATTTCATTGTAACTTGGTGGGTTGACTTCATACAATGTCTAGATGAGAAAGTCCCCTTTTGGTCCTGATTGTGCATCTGTGACGGCTTCAGGGGCCCGAAGCCCGAAAACCTTTAGCACAGTCTACATGTCATATTTATGAAGGGATTTCATTGTAACTTGGTAGGATGACTCTAAATAATGTCTAGATAAGAACATCCCATTTTGATCGCGATCATGCAGCCTTGATGGTTGCCCGAACCCAAAAACCTTTAGCATAAGCAAAAGGTCATATTTATGGAAAGATTTCATTGTAACCTGTTAGGTTGACTCCATATAATGCCTAGATGATGGCATCCCCTTTTGGTGGTGATTGGTCAACTGTGATGGCTACAGGTGCCCGAAGCCTGAAAACCTAGATGAGATTGTCCCTTTTGGTTGTGATCATTCAACCATGATGGCTGCCCGAGCCCGAAAACCTTTAGCACAGTCTACAGGTCATATTTATGAAGGGATTTCATTGTAACTTGGTAGGTTGACTTCATATAATGTCTAAATGAGAACGTACTCTTTTGTATACGAAAGGGTAACTGTGATGGCTACAGGTGCCCGAAGCCCGAAAACCTTTAGAACAGTCTACAGGTCATTATTATGAAGGGATTTCATTGTAGCTTGGTAGGATGCCTCCAAATAGTGTCTAGATAAGAACGTCCCCTTTTGGACCCGATCATTCAGCCTTGATGGCTGCCCGAGCCCCAAAACCATTAGCATAGTCTATAGGTCGTATTTATGGAAGGGTTTCATTGTAACTTGTTAGGTTGACTCCATATAATGCCTAGATGATGACATCCCCTTTTGGTCATGATTGGTCAACTGTGATGGCTACAGGTGCCCGGAGTCCGAAAATCTTGAGCATAGTCTACAGGTCCTATTTATGAAGGGATTTCATTGTAACTTCGTACGATCACTCCAGATGATGCCCAGATGAGCATGTCCTCTTTTGGTTGCGATCATTCAACCATGGTGGCTGCCCGAGCTCAAAGCCCGAAAAACCTTTAGCACAGTCTTCTGTTCATATTTATGAAGGGATTTCATTGTAACTTGGTAGGTTGACTTCATATAATGTCTAGATGAGAACGTCTCCTTTTGGACACCATCAGGCAACTGTGACGGCTACAGGGGCCTGAAGCGCGAAAACCTTTAGCACAGTCTACAGGTGATATTTATGAAGGGATTTCATTGTACCTTGGTAGGATGACTCCAAATAATGTCTAGATGAGAACGTCGTCCCCTTTTGGTCGCGATCATTCAGCCTTGATGGCTGCCCGAGCCCAAAACCCCAAAACCTTTAGCATAGTCTATAGGTCAAATTTATGGAAGGATTTCATTGTAACCTGTTAGTTTGACTCCATATAATGCCTAGATGATGACATCCCCTTTTGGTCGTGATTGGTCAACTGTGACGGCTTCAGGAGCCCGAAGCCCGAAAACCTTGAGCACAGTCTACAGGTCATATTTATGAAGGACTTCCATTGTAACTTCGTAGGATCACTCCAGACGATGTCTAGATGAGAATATCCCCTTTTGGTTGCGATCATTCAACCATAATGGCTGCCCGAGCCCAAAGCCCAAAAACCTTTAGCACAGTCTGCAGGTCATATTTATTAAGGGATTTCATTGTAACTTGGTAGGTTGACTTCATATAATGTCTAGATGAGAACGTCTCCTTTTGGACACCATCAGGCAACTGTGACGGCTACAGGGGCCTGAAGCCCGAAAACCTTTAGCACAGTCTACAGGCCATATTGATGAAGGGATTTCAATGTAACTTGATAGGATGACTCGTTTTGGAATAATTTCACTGTAACTTGGTAACTTTCGTTGATATACGTTAACTGTGAGGGCCACATACATTAGATGTGAGGTCATATTAACACACCCCTCAGCTCTTTAGTACGGTGTACACCTCATATTATTTTTATCAAAAACATAGCACACAGGGAACAGAAATGAACATATTCCCAATTATCACAATTCTTGTCTTATTTCATAATCCTTTCATAAACATTGAACATTATCCTTTTCATCAAACACAACACACAAGTTAAGCTACAGTGTCATTGACACTTTCATTTGTTTCAACGAGCTCATCGCGGTCATAACCTCTGTTTTTGAGACAAAAAATGAAAAAAAGTAGTTATTCAAGAATTTTATGTGCAAGTGTCGTCTGCTTTTCATGTTAGGTAAAGGGTTAAACATCTGCCGCAATCATCACTTATTAAATTTTCAATGAAATATGGCCGACTGGCCAGTTTCTTCCATCCTGGCGAAAAGCAACAATTATTCCCATTCTAAAGCCCGATAACGACAACTACAATCCAAGTAAATACAGACCTGGGAGGACGGGTTTTTTTACATATCTCATCAAGATGGGGTTTAGAGGACGTACGCCTTTTTTACAGAAAATTTTCTAAAGCTGCGTCAATTTCAAGCTCGTGTTGGATCTTCATTATCTGATCCACACGAGTAAGAACTAAGAGTTCCTCAGGGTTGTATTATCTCAGTTAAGCTATTTACTGTTAAAAATTAATGACATCACTGGCGCAATTGAGAATATTATAGATTCGTCAATGTGTGTCGATTTCTTTTTAATTTGCTGTAGCAGTAAAACGTATGAATGTCATCGAGCGTAGACTTCAGCTGGGTTAAACAGAACTCAGAAATGGACTATACATAAAACGGTTTCAAGTTCTCGAAGACCAAAACAAAATGTGCTTATTTTTTGAAAGCTCCGGAAACATCACCTCATCCCGGAGTTGACAATAGATGGGAGTATTATAAAAGTTAAGGAAGAGAAACTCATGTTTTGTTTTTTTTTTTTGTCTTGACAATAAACTGATGATTTTCACTTATCATAAAAAGCAAGAGTAGATGAAAAAGGACACTAAACATTCTAAAGGGAGTTGGTAGCACTGATTGGGGTGCTGGCCAAAAAAAAAACCCGACTCATTGTGTATAGATCACTTTTGAGACCAAACTTAGATAACAGTTGTGCGGTTTACGGTTCTGTGAGAAAGTCGTACCTCAAACCATTTAACCCTTTACCCAAGGTAACAGCCAAAATCGGCTAGCGCTATTCACAAAAATCGCCAATTAATTTTTTTTATTTTTTTCATTTTTTGTCTCAAAAGCACAGGTTATTACCCCTCTTTGGAACGAGCTCGTCCAGCTCGTTCCAATGAGGGGTCATAACCTATGTTTTTGAGACAAAAGATGAAAAAAATTAATTATTCAAGAATTTTGTTTGCATGTGTCGTTTGCTTTTCAGATTAGGTAAAGGGTTAACGCAAATCATACTAACCGTATTGGAATTGGCATGAGCGCATTTAGGACATCGTCGATAGATTCCTTGCTTGTTGAAACAGGGAACCTTCTCTTAAGAAGTACAGTATTAAACTGCTTCTAAGTATGTTTCTTAACTGTTGGTTAGTCCATCAAACCCCGCTTATAATTATCTCCGATCCTAATATCAGTAATATGTTGAATTTTTTAACGGAAACCAGAAACATACTCCTCCTTCAGGAAAGTAGGAATCCACCTCCTATGAATCGGATTCAATAAAAAAAAGCCATGAACCACATATTCCACCTTGGCATTTGAGGAAAACTGCTGTTATATTGGATCTTGCTTTCTCAAAGAAATCTGAGACACACTCTCTGCAGATCCGACAAAAATATGCTGAAATAACGCCTAAGTATAGAAATAAGTATAGAACATGTCAAAGGATCAATACGGATGGACCTCAAGATGGTCCATCCGTATTGATCCTTTGACATGTTCTATAAAACAAAGTATCATCAGCTGTTATTACTGGTAATCAAATCACTTCTATCAGAATGTCAAACAAAAGTTTTATTTTCACAGCTGAAGTTAGACCTGTACAACTATCGCGTGAATGCATGGAGAAAGTACAGGAATGGCAGTCGATTATTATTTCCCAACCCTCTCTCCTCTTTGCTAACTTAACAAAGCCAGAGGTGGAAGAACCCCCTCATTTTGGAATTTCGTGTTAAGTTGGATATTCTCATATCTGACCAATATGGTATCCGTTTTGTTGGATACTCGGATATATTGATACCTCCGGTAACACCAGGACAGACAGTGCCCCGAAACAGGCTTTAGACAAGCCTATTAGTGACTTTCGGTGATGTTGAACGACATGTCAGTAACTACCTCAACTCTACGTGGCAGGCGGAACGGAACTGAGCGACAAATAACAAACTTCATCGCTTCCGACCAAATATTACTAATATTTATCCGTCTACTAACCTTTTTAGAAAATATCATGTAATTCTGACGCAGTATCATTTCAGCTTAGAACATTAAAGGAAAAAATAAATATTTAGTACGAACAATATTTTTATGTGGCAAGTCATGACGATAATAAAAAGCATGGCAAGAATAAACTTCGAACCTATCGCACTTTTAAGCAGGACCATAGACTAGAGTCGTACACTTCGAAATCACATAGGGCAAGAAATGCGTTTACAAGACTGAGAATAAGCAGTTACAATTTGTGTATTCAGACGAGAAGACATTTTCAACCCCCTCTACCCGTAGAAAAGAGGCTTTGTCGTGTATCTCGTGTCTGTACCGACGACGTGGAAACTGAGATCCACTGCACGCTAAAAACTAAAGTGTTAAAAACTACACTTGAAGTGCTGTATTTAACACTTACTAAGGGCTGAACTAGCACTTTGTTCAAGTGTAGATATCCCAGAACTTGACAGGTGTTGATAATAATACCACTTGACAAGTGTAATGTAGCGACACTTAAAAGGAAACAACGCAGATGACGCGGATCAGGCTCGAACTCTCGAGCCTGATCCGCGTCATCTGCGTTGTGTCCTTTTAATTATGTACCCACCAAGCGCAAATCAAATTACGGACGATTCTGGAAGAACCACCAATGCTAGACACATGGGAAGTGGCATCCATTCAAGTTTCAGATGTCTGACGATTGTAATGTCTAAGTGCTTAAAGCATTGCACTTTGAGTATTAAACTCAAACCCTGAGAGTTAGAATGGGTTTAATACCTTGAAAGTGTCAGTTTTAACACTTTAGTTTTTAGTGTGTGGTACTGAATTCCCAGGTTGGTTCAATTGATTTGGACCTCCTCCCTCCCTCCCCCATCCCCCCCCCCCCCAAAAAAAAACACCAAAAAACACACAAACATGGTACCGTATATATATTGGATCCACTAATATATGGAATTGGTTGTTATTTCTCGTTTTCATTTTTACTTTTATATTCCTTTTACATAAACTGTTTGTATATTGCGCAAGCACAATAAGCTGGCATAAACATTTCTGAATTTATGGCGTACGTCAGTATTTTGCAACCATGTCTGCAATACATTCCATCCAGAAATCATATCGGCATTTTTAGAATAAAACGCGATGCCACTTAGGTTGGTTCCTTTTACCAAGTCACGGCACTCTCGTAAAAATGATTCAGAAGTACAGATAAAAGCAATCTACTCGATGTAGTAACTCGACCCGTTCGCCAAAAATTCAAATTGCCGTGTTTGCGACGTGACCTCCGTTGTCCTGGTTGGCGGTGAACGTTTTGAAGGTTTTTTTCAGTACTGAACAACCCATATTCACTTTTAGATCTCAATATAGCGTTTATGAGGAGTCATAGTCAAATTTCAGAAATGAGACTTGGAACTCGACTAATTAATTAAATAGCAGTATAACCTCAGAGGAACTTTTACAACGAAAATCAAATTTTCTTGATTGAGAAACGTTTTGGTTGATTATGTCAAGAAATGAAGTCTTTGCGGACATTAGGTTAATATATACTCCATTGGAAAAAGTTTTTGACTCAGTTACAAATCTTTTCGGCGAAGTTCGGTGGGAGACTTTTAACTGGGATTCATGGTATTCAAATTCAATGTTATCAGTATTCGTGTTGTGTTTTGCCACCCCCAAACTTTGGACGAAAATTCCGATGGCCAAGGCAACGAATGCGATGACTTAAGATTTCTAATTGCGTATTTCCGCATTAGAAGTACTTTCTAAAACCCTTTTTGTTGTGACCCCCCCCCTCCCCCCCCCCCCCCCCCCCCCACACACACACACCTCGATTATATTAGATGGTATGGCTGCGTGAATATTTTTCCCCAATTCGCGATATGTCTGTAGCCTACATTTTACCATTCTGCTTTGTTTTTTTGTGTGGAGGGGTGGGAGATAGTTTCACAGTTTTTTTTCGAATAGAGATCTTAACCCCAAAGTGTATCCTCCCCCTTGCCCATTAAGCTTGGAGTTCTTTAAAAAGAATCTTGAATTCTCGTAACCAGCACTGATAATACTTGGATCGGGTGCTGGAGCATTTCCTCTCAAAACCACCTCGGCACGGGCGTTTTACACCAAGTCTAGTTTCGTATCGGGACGATTCGTCCAAAAAAGCTGAGGTTTTTTGCTTTTCTTCGAATGAGGATATTAAATTAACCCACATAGTTTGGAACCATATCCAATAAAATTTAAATTATTTTATTATTTTAAAATGTATTCTTGTGAACCACCAGTCACAATTCTTTGAGATATGGTATTCATCTTCTTTTAGTGAGAGAAATTCAACTTTGTTCACCGAATGTTTCTTGTTTATGTTCTAATACGAAGAGATTGCATGATATATGCACAAAATAAGAGTGTTTCATGGGCATTTTCTTGCGCGCTTGTGGTTACAGAAAACGTTTTCTTGTTAATTTTATTTATTTATTTATTTATTTATTTATTTATTTATTTATTTATTTATTTATTTATTTATTTATTTATTTATTTATTTATTTATTTATTCATTTATTTATTTATTTATTTATTAGTGTTTAAGGTCACATATTTCTGCACAATGGCTAATCACGACCGCGACAGTTTTACGGGTGGAGGAAGCCGGAGTACCCGAAGGGAATCACCGACCAACGGTGAGCAACTGTCAGCTCCCCAACATACTAACTTCGCACAAGCAGGGTTAGCATTGGTTGAATACAGGTGCACCATCGACGTGCAGTCCGCCTTATCACACAACGTCGCCGTGCCCCCACGTGGGCAAATGGGGTGAAGTTCCGCACCTGCAGGTGGGATTCAAACCGAGGACCTCTGGGCTTGCAGCCTGCACCTCTACCTATTGATCCACCGCGCCCCCTGTCTTTTTAATACATGATCTGTTGCGCGCATTACATTTTGATTTCGAGAATTAGAAAATTTAAAAGGATGCAAATTAAATGTGTTTATAGATGTATATACACTCTAAAATCAGTTTAAACATTAGCCCAAATCGACTAGGTTGAGTGGATATGAGTTGATTTGGGTTGATTTTTAACCCTACTGATTTTAGAATGTATTTTCTGCAACAAATATATAGTTGTATTTGGCCTTTGAATTCAACGTTCAACTGGCTCGGTTATTATATCTATTTAATCCATCTGCCAACCCAAAGGCCAGCCTTCGGGTTTCAAGATAGCAGAAATAGACCAAACCATGACCACTCCATAACATACGCGAAAAAGAGCGAGTATCGGGTATTTGTACATTTTCTGATAAAATTCTATATGGTGTTTAGTATGGTGTGACAGGAAAGAGCACTTTCGAAAGTATAGTATATTAATCGGCGCTAGTCCCCCCCCCCCCCCCTTCCTCCAACCAACCAACCAACCAAATCTCACCCAATCACACAGATAATGTTTAACATCGCACTTATCGAGACTCGCCAAGCACGAAAATAGCATTTCCGTGCAGACTCTTATATATATTTTCTCACACCTGGGCTAACCAGGGTACATGTAGCTTAAGTGCGTCACGGACATTTGTGCCCCCAACACTCTCACTGAAAGGGGCGGAATGCGGACCGACGGCCCCTAGGGGTACCTCTAGCGACGAAAAAATATGTCAATAAACCTATGAAGTTTAGAGATGTCCATTTCAAACCAGGCGCCAAAAATGCTTACGATGCATGTGGATAGGGCGACGTCTAAAACCTTGGTCCCCCGATCCCGCGGAAACCATGTCAAGTGGGGCACCACTTGTTAGCTGTGGTAAACAAATTCTGCTTTACTGGTAAAATAGGAATCGGAACCAACTGTCAGGGCAAAGCCAGCCGAAATATAGGGGCAAGGGGCCTCATATATAAAGATATTGTAAGTTCAAAAGATATTCCGGCGAAAAACCTACATGAATTTCACTTCTCCGTGAAGCTGGACATAGAAAAAACACACGTGGTGTATATCCAGCTTTAGCGCAGGGACCCAGGGGAGAAACGGTATGTTAGATAAGGTCTAATCTCATTTAATTTATGCAGTTGTCGCGAGTCTTACGAGACGTAATCGGTTGGTGGCAGGATATCGTCACGGCCAATTGAGAAACGAGATTCTAAAAGATAGAAATGTCGTGTCATCATTAGGTAGCAATAAATGGCAGGAACGAATCGGTTTTCTCGACAAGTGAAATCACCGTTAAGTCACGCGCGAGATGACTTGTATTGATTCTGCCTCGATATACTTCATCTCCTACCGTTTTGACAGGTGGACAGATGAGCCTCGGTCCACCTGACAGTTTAGGGTAAAAAGTATATATACCTTGAAGAGCAGAGCATTAGACACACACTTGGGGTCACACACACGTTGGTGAAGTCCAGGGCAGGCGACTCTGTTTCCTAGCATAGGGGTACCTTCGATCACAGGACCCTGAAACGGCTGGCATCGCCAGAGAGGGCATTCCACGATTGATTTAGCTTAAGGTTGATAGGCGGCTACAAGTGCCGAATTCGTGAGAAGGAACACCCAAGGTGAAACGTTAAAGTTTAGATTGTCGAGTAGCAGGTATCAGCCTGCAATAGTCAGAAGTGTAGGTTAATTGTATTGTGCGTATTAACCCTTTGAAGCGTCAGACTGATTGCGTTCTGAGTAGTTTGTTTTGCTGTCGAAGCATCGTAATACCGACTGGAGATCGGTGTGAGTGACAATTTCGCCCTAGCACAAAAAGGGGCATTTGTGAATCGTGAATTCAACCAGGAACGGTGAATATTTCAATAGGACTTTCACGGAGGTCTTTCAAAAGGCACATAAGGTATGAGTAGACAATATCTGACCCAAAACAGAAGTACGATGGCTTTATAGATGAAAAAAATTGCTGGTCGGAACCCTCCGACAGCCAGAGGTACAGTTACGCGCAGACGTTGACATTTGAGCCTAAGCGGGTGAAGTTCTTATGGCGAGCTCACAGTAATAACATTTCAGATTTGTGAAGCTCTTATGGCGAGCTCACGGTAGTAATATTTCCAGTGTGTAGACTATAGTGCCAGTACAGGGCTATAGAATGACTATATGATTGTTGAGAATTATTTAACCCTAGCAACCAAATTTCTGTGAAAAGAATCGAATTGTTGATTGTTGAAATATTGAAACGGCTTTATTTTTATGTGTAAATAAAAGAATCGTTGTTACTTCAAGTCATTCTTTCCATTACACAGCCTGAAGTGATTAGGAATCACACCTAACGGAAATCGAACCTATTTCAGGCCAATTTGGCAGAGAAGGAATCACGGCGTCGGTCTAACTCAGCTCCCTGCGCCGAGTTCTCGACACTTGGATTCCGACCCTCCACGTTGGTCTAATTTTCCCGCAACTTCATCAGCGGGACAAATAACCCCACGTCAGCCCAGGCCTTACGGGGCCTCAGGTGTCCCTGACACCAACTCCTGGTGTGAAAATCCTCTGAAGAAGGCTGATAGGTATAAACGACCGGCTAAACTTGTTTTCATACCTATGTTCCAATCATGATATTGCCAAAGATGCTGAAGGGGACTTGAATTCCAATAAATAAGAAGGTTAGCTCCAAACGGCAATCTATGCTTTCCGCCACTGTTGCCGCTTCTGTGTGCAATGTGGAAAGGATTTACTGTTGCTCAGTATCCGATAAATACTGACAAAGAGATTAATCTCTCCGGGCTCTTCAGCAAACTCCACCGACTGCGAGTACAGTAATTTGCTTATATGAAAGAGGAAAATTGACATAAATTACCAAGTGCCTTGGGATGTGATTATAGAGTAATTTGTGAAATTAGTGAGAAATATAGAATTTACTTTCGTCATTTTACGTCTCATTGTGATTGAATCTCGTGGCTAATGTCATTTCTGGACACAATGTTCTACTAATGGTGTTGAGAATCTCCCAGCTGATCGCAGAAAAGGAATCTAAGATTTCTACAAATTACAGAGCAAGGTGAGAGTTTTATCAGTGTTCTTGGTTTAATTCTCTTCGATCAGACGTTGTCTCACGTATTTGATTTTTTTATTGTATGTGTATATTGTGGTGGTCAATTATTAATAAGTCTGTCCGAACAGGTGGAATGTCCGTTATCAGTACATATTGAATTCTGGAATACATACATGTGGGAACTAGTGGTCACATGAGAAGTCTGACGGGTCATGGATTCTTTTGGGTGTCTATAGGGGCCGAATATGGGACCCTTTCCAATGGCATTTTGGTACGATTTTTCCTAGTTCAAACCAAAAATTTCCCAATCTTTGTCCTAATTCAAATACAATTTAACTCTCATTTACCTCTTGAAGGTTAAATTTTGCTTTTATCACTTTTACTGTAACAAAACAGGTGCCACAGCAGGGAGGTTTTAACCCTTTACCTAACATGAAAAGCAGACGACACTTGCAAAAAAAATTCTTGAATAACTAATTTTTTTAATTTTTTGTCTCAAAAACATAGGTTATGAACCCTCGTTAGAACGAGCTCGACGAGCTCGTTCCAACGAGGGGTCATAACCTATGTTTTTGAGACAGAAAATGAAAAAATAATGAAAATTAATTGGCGATTTTTGAGAATAGCGCTGGCCGGTTTTGGCCGTTACGTTAGGTAAAGGGTTAAGTTTGCAAGTAACATCACAAGAGCCTGCCAGTTGTTTCTAGGAAAGAGCCTGGAAAAAAACTCGGTTTCGGTTCAGTTTTTCTAGGTGTTAAAAACATATATGAAATAACACTTCAGGTTCTTTAACTTGGAAAAAATCCCTAATAGTTTGTACGATACCACTCCCCACAAAAAGGCCTGTCTGTAAGTACATCCATTGGGTTCAGCCTAACAACCCTTTCATCATTCCTAGGAATCAGTTGCTAAGCCAATTGAGTTCAAAAAACCATAAATTAGGGTAACAAATGAATAAATAAAATAAACATTTCCCGGGAGTTCCAGATCGTCGATGACATTGTCAACGATGGTCTGGGAATCTCGGAAGGTGTGGGGATGGTTGCGTGGGTCCTGATCCCAGGTTCCATTGTCATTGTGATCAAGATTTCCACATTCCTCAAATGCATCCGAAATGCATAACTCGAACATCAGGATAATTCGAAGTAATTGGTCGGTCCCGCGGATTTCGGGTCGTCGAGCGTCTACTGTATTCTACTGTACTACTGTATTATGATCGCTTAAAAAGCGTAGACGCACCTATCATATCTGTTTCGATCAACTGAAACAAGCACTCTAGCAACTTAAATTCCCACATTGCTGCCTAGCATAAAGTTCGTATTACATGCTGCCAAACCCAAGTTAATGTTGTCCTTAGAGGATGTCAGGAAGACAGCCAATCAGGCTATGACACCCCCTGCAGTATACAATAACCTGTATAAAACTTGATCACTCGATATTCTGTATATTATGTATACTGTGAATAAAGAATTGAATTGAAAAAAAAAGTTCATCTAATCTGTGTTATGTTCTCATTGTCACATTTTCGCCCTCATTGACTCGTCCACCGGACGAGTCAATGAGGGCGAAAATGTGATAATGAGAACATGACTTATTCGCCTCTTTGCCGGACAGACTAAGTGAAGAGAGTCCATAGGCGCCACTAGTCAGTTCCCTCACAGTAAGATGGTTTGATCATTTTATGCACAAACACGAAAAACCGTTGGGGTAGTTTTCGGTAGGTCTCGCGCTTCGGTTTTCCGGTTTACTACCGGTCTGCTACAAAAAACGGAACTGAACTGAAAAAAACCCTTCCCAGGTCAACAATGTATTTCAATTTGATCGATGTGACCTATTTCATCTACATCAACCATCTTCCAACCCGAAGGCTAGCCTTGGGTTTGGAAGATTGGTGGAACAGAACGCGATCCATGATCAAAACGAGGTATTCATATATTTGCTAATCTACTGTTTTAATACACAGCGAGGAGCACTGCCAGCTATATGGCGCACGGTGGCGATGTGTACCAGGACGAACTGACGTTTCTAGTGCATTTGCCTTCAGTCGGGGCATGGTGGCGTTGTGTACCAGGACGTACTGACGTTATTGGTGTACTTGTCTTCAACTGCTACTAGCACTGTTTGCACCGGGTTACTAAGTCTGATAGTTGCTCACCGATATTCGGTAGTTCTCCCCGGGTACTCCGGATATCCTCTTCCCCGTAAAACTGTCCGTCACGATGTGACACTCACTGTTGAAAATGTTAATATAACAATAACATGATTTTGAAGGGCTGTGCAGCGTATTAACGGCTCAACAGAAATGGTTGACAGCTCAAGAGTTTATTAGCGGTCCGCGACAAAGTCGAGGGCCGCTAATAAGCTCAAGGGCTGTTATCCATTTCTGTTGAATCTTGGCGATTCGTGGGTGCAACCACAGAGAAGTCTGATTTACCGGTCTGAAAATCCACAGTAACTTGACGGGTCTAAAATCCTTCTAGCGAGGTTTTTAGTAGGGGTCCACTGTCCCTGCACTGTCGTTTATCCGCCTCGGCGCCTAGAGCAGTCATTCAGTTCACTGCCAGTATAAGACTTTTTGTGGCCTTTTGGGGAACAAAAATTACAAGTTTTCAATGCTTGAAAAGGCCAAGGTTTTTTTTTTATTGAGCGCCAATGATAATTTTAGTCGCATTGATTGCTTGGAAGATGTCATTTACCGTTTACCCACATGTAACGCGAATAACAATGGTGCACGGTGGCTCGGTAGTTAGAGCATTGAACTTCAAATCGAAAGATCGACAGTTTGATCCTGACCAGCGATATCTGCGTTGTGACCTTGGACAAGACACTTGAACACTTACGCTGCCGAAAGAGACTATTGTCACCTATTTCATGATTATTATCTGTACGTTCTGGTATGCACAGATCAAACCTACCATCTGATTAATTGCTGGAAAGGGCTCAGAGAGCCCTGTCTAGCAATTAATCAGATGACATAGTTTCAAGTATGTCATAAATTTTATTAAACTTACTCGGGGAGCGCGGTGGCTCTGTAGGTAGAGATGCAGGCTGCAAGCTGAGAGGTCCTCGGTTCGAACCCCACCTGCGGCAACCGCGTTGTTTCCTTGGGCAAGACACTTCATCTCCATTTGCCGCGTGGGGGCACGATGGCTTTGTGTACTAAGGTGTACTGCACGTCGATGGTGCACTTGTTTTCAACCACTTGTCTTCATCCACTGCTGACCCTGCTTGTGTGGAGTTAGTATGTTGGGGAGCTGACAGTTGCTCGCCGTTGCTCGGTGGTTCTCTTCGGGTACTCCGGCTTCCTCCACCCGTAAAAACTGTCACGGTCACGATTAGCCATTGTGCATAAATATGTGACCTTAAACACCAGTAAATAATAAATAGTAAATAAATATTAAACTTCCTCGCATACAGGCGTACATAGAGGTCCTCCATATATAGATAAAGTGGGCGTGGCATTAAAAGGGTTAATCCCGATTGCTCGCCTGGATGCATACTGCACGTCGATTGTACACTCTCCTTCAACCACTGCTAAATGTGCTTGTGCAGGGTTTGTAAGTTGGAGATTCTGACAGTTGCTTGTCGCTGGTCGATGGTTTTCTCAGGGCGCTCCGGCCTCCTCTTCTCTTACAATGACCCGATAAGATGTGATCCTGGCTGTTGAAAGTGTTGTTAACCCTTTACCTAACATGAAAAGCAGACGACACTTACAAAAAAAATTCTTGAATAACTATTTTTTTTCATTTTTTGTCTCAAAAACATAGGTTATGACCCCTCATTGGAACGAGCTCAACAAGCTCGTTCCAAAGAGGGGTCATAACCTATGTTTTGAGACAAAAAATGAAAAAAATAATGAAAATTAATTGGTGATTTTTGAGAACAGCGCTGGCCGGTTTTGGCCGTT
The DNA here is from genome assembly GCA_031216915.1 of Pictodentalium vernedei. NCBI lineage: Eukaryota > Metazoa > Mollusca > Scaphopoda > Dentaliida > Dentaliidae > Pictodentalium > Pictodentalium vernedei. The sequence goes on along the minus strand of CM062290.1, from coordinate 252,100,135 downwards.
ACGTTAGGTAAAAGGTTAAAACCGCAATGAAAATATAAAAAAACACGAACAGCAGACGATACTTGAAAAACATTTCCTCGAATAGCTGCATTTTTTTATTTTTGCCCTAAAAACATAGCCTATGACTTTGCCCTTCGTTCAGACCAAATGCTTTTGAGTTAAACAATGAAAAAAGTATTAAAATTTGAAAATGTTTGATACATCCGAATCTTTTATTCTGTGAGATTATGCCACCATCAACGAAGAAACAGGAAAATCTACCTCAAAGTTCATTTAAATTGTATTTAAATCACTTAAACCACGGATGCCAAATGAATTTGTTCGATGCATGCACAGGGTCGTTTGGTCAAAACTACCCTACACATGCATCGTAACAACTCTTTTGACTTTAATGTCAAAATATAAATGGAGTGGCATTGGATTTGCGGCAACTTGGGTTGGTATGGGGTTGAGGACATGTTTCCAAAAGAAAACTAAGATAATGTCTTTGTAATAGACTTCCCGTGGCACTAGATTCTCAGTATTAATCTCAACTTCCAAAGTTAATCCATGCTATAATTTGCGCACAGTTTCTTTTTTAATTGTGTGTGTGATTGATCCCAAATGTCTCCCATACCATTCATCGGATCATCATCAGACTTGATCTGGGCAATACGTTTGTTCTGTAGAGCGTGTCACTGCGGAATTTGGATTTGCATTCGTGATGATCAAAGGGTTCAATGGGGGGGGGGGGGGGGGGGGGGGGGGAGGAGGAGCGGGAATATATAAATTTCACTCGGTTATGTTTGTAGGATTTGAACCGTTTATCTCTACTGATCTAGTCCCGATCCGGTGGAAATATTTGATATTTGTCCGATTTTGTCACCGCATTAATTGTTTATTTATTGGAGTTTGACGACACTTTCAACAATCAGGGTCATATCGCGTCGGACTGTTTTATGGGTGGAGGAAGTCGGACGACCCGGAGAGAGCCTCCGAGCAGCGGCGAGCAACTGACAGACCCTCTAGCTTACCTTCCTAGCACAAGCAGAGTTAGCAGCGTCTGAAGACAGTGCACCGTCGACATGCACAACGTACCAGTATGTATGCAACCGTGCACCGACATGGTCGTTCTGAATTAATTGTCTTATCCAAGGCTACAACACAGATTACACGGGTCCGGATCGCCCCGTCGACCGTTAGGCTTAAAGTTCAATGCTGTAATCCACCAGGCTCGATGAACTCAGCTTTCTGTGCGCAAATGTAAATCATTTGTGTGACTAAATTCTTTAGGTACAAATGTGGAAACTTTTATGTGCTAAAATCCGTATTTGAATTCTATTGAATGCTACAAGCACCATCATTAAAATGCTTCATTGTGTGTGTATGTGCTCTGTGTTCACTTAGAAGCAAACAGAGATTTGTTCAATACATTTGTATTTGAACAAAACAAATGCGTGCAAACAATTCTAATCACCAAAATTAATATCTCACGCGCAACTATAATTAACCTAATTGTTTCATCTAACATGTGGATGTCTATTCTTGTCTGACGACAATAAACTGCGCATCAAACCACAGCCCAGCCCAGACCACCCTACCCTACCCAACCCACTTCACCCAACACAGTCCTGCCCACCCACTCCACCCCGCAACACCAATTACATCTCTTCACGAACCACAGTTTTTTGGCCAGTTCTGCTTACATAGCATGTCATGTAAACCGAATCCCTGGCGTGAAAATGATCGCTATATTTTGTTCTACAGTCGATATGACTTAAAATACATTTTTTCGTATTATACTTGCTCAGAGAAAATTAACCGCCCAATTTATTTCCATCCTGTATCGCCTAATTGGAAACATTGTTAGTTGTATCATAAACTAGTGAAAGGGAATGAGATTCTTTCTCGGCGTATCCATGGGGATGATTGTATAAAATGTGACGATAAATCCAACAATGTGGGCTAATTAATGTAATTTTTGTCCATAATTTCTCTAAAATGGGAAATAATGCTTGTACGCGACTGGGATAATTTAAAATGAAGTGGAAATGTCGCACATATAAAGCCAACTGTACTTTAACCTTGTATAGACATATTGGTAGCAAAATGTGAGCCAAAGTAAACAGAAGCAGAGCAAAATATTTTTACGTGCCAAAGACGAGCTTGCAAGAACACGTTTTAGGGTTGTTCAGACCTCTTGCGGCCATTTGGCGATCACGAAAATTTTGTCAAGGTGCAGCACCAAAGATAGAAAACAAGGGATGGGACGACTCATTGAAAACCTGCGCGTACTTTCTTTCTGGTTGATAAACTGGCACCATGTTGATAAAAAACAACAACATTTTGACTGCTTTATTACGTCCATTTGTCTCTTTGTGTCTGTGTATATCCAATCCAACCTTTTGACGATTGGAATCTCTAAAAAAAACAACATATTTTTCTGGGTGTCTGTTGGTTTGATGTCATTGAATGCCAACAGCTACCTTTGTGTGGGCTCGAGACAACCCAACAATGTCCTTGAGCATTGCGTTCTGCACACTGGTGTGTCTCTATGCGTCGTACCCACATTTAACAGAGGTGTTTAAAAGCTTCTGGTTCCATCCGCTGAAAAAAAATTGTCCTAAACATTTTTGATAAACTGAATATCAGGAGCAAACGTTAATAGAAAAATGAATTTGGATCTGAAGACGCGGACGTGGTATTATTAATGTCCAGAGGAAGTTAGAAATCAGGTTCATTCAAAGTAGTTTTAATCGCACTGGAAGAGACCGTTCTCTTCGTTTTCTTCGCGAAAAGTTCGCCATCCACCCCCCACCCCCCTCCCCTTTTTTTCTTCAAGGAAAAGACGAAATCAGCACGAATTGACTGCTAAAATCAGACATGTCTACCAACGGTTAATGTTTGAATGTCGTCCCCATTGTGCAAGATATAATTCAATAAACACAGCCAGGAAGCACGAGGCTAATTGGTTATGGCATTGGACTTGAAATCCAAAGATTAACCTTTCGACCCTGAACCGCATCATCTGCGTAGTGTCCTCGTACAAGGCCGATTTACTATGACGTTTAACAGGAAACGTCACAAATATTAATATCTCAGATCTCAAGCTTTGAGTACATACTCATTCAGAGTTTGTCAGTGAAAAGCAATCTACGTCGACAGTGTCGAATACGACACTGTCGACGCAAATTACTATTCACTGTTGTATACGACACTGTCGACGTAGATTACTTTTCACTGCCGTATACTTCACTGTCGATGCCGATTTCTTGGGTCGACAAGCAGCAAGGTAGTGTTGTGTACTAAGGCGTATGGGGCACGTCGGCGGTGCACTTGCCTTCAATGGATGTTAACCCTGCTCGTGTCGGGTTAGTAAGTTGGAGAATCCGACAGTTGTTCAGTGGTTCTCTCCGGGTACTCCGGCTTCCCCCACCTATGAAACTGTCAAATATGATATGACCCTAGCTGCTGAAAATGTCGTTAAACATAGTCAAGCATGCAAACATACAAGTACAGCTGTTTTGACGGCTGTTTTGGGTTTTTTGTGTACGATTGAGATTACTAGACACGTGCGTTTGAGATCAGTGGAGCGAGCATTTTTGTGTACTTTTAGACATCCAAAGTGGTTATTGGAAATTTTATGTTCTGGTCTCCTGATTTCGTTTAATCGAAAATACGTTCCTAAATTCACTATTATTATCATTTATTGCTTTTTATCGTTCACTTTCAGCATGTATGCTATATCGTGACTGCAGTACAATCATAAAGTAAAGTTTCGCCAATCATTTACAGCAATGGTGTCCACTCTAGATGACTTTCACACCAGGCGTTTGAAACCATGTCCCATTTTACCATTGAAACATGTGTTGTTTACCACAGTAACAGGTGTAAGGCCTACTTTATTTCCCTGCATAGGTCCCCAAAAGCTACACAAGTTCAATGGACTCTAAAGCCGATTTTGACATAGTTTGGAACCTTACCTTAAGAGGTAATCAGAAACTGGTTGCAACTAAACACAATTTGGCGTCTTGGGTAAATTTGGATAGCAAAACATGACTAGGGGCCCCGTCGATTTCCCCGAGGGTTGGAAGTGGGCGGAGCGATGGTGGGGATAACTTGGAAATATACGTCAGTAGGTCACAATTGCTTTATAAAAAGTACTTTGGTACCCATGGTACTATCCCAAAATACCCTGGTAGCAGCCTTTTTATACTAGCCTAATTTGTACACGTCAAAAAATACGAATCCACCGTGATGCTGTTTGGTGTGAGAGAAAAATACCGGTATCGTCGCCTTCTCGGCATCCGTTTCATATACTTTTTGAGGTCTCACCTCCCCCCCCCCCCTCCCCTCCCCCCCCGAAAAATAAACGCGAGCGAGTGAGTGAGTGGGTTTTCTTTGTGGGTGGGTGGGTGGGTGGGTGGGTGGGTGGGTGGGTGGGTGGGTGGGTGGGTGAGTGAGTGAGTGGGTGGGTGGGTGGGTGAGTGAGTGAGTGAGTGAGTGGGTGAGTGAGTGAGTGAGTGAGTGAGTGAGTGAGTGAGTGAGTGAGTGAGTGAGTGAGTGTGAGTGAGTGAGTGAGAGTGATTTAATTAACACGTATCATACCGGCACTCCAAATTGATAATGTTGGACCCCCAACAGCCCGAAAAGGATGCTAGAAACTTTAAATGGTATGACCGACCGTGTGTCCAAGTATCAAATCTATAGTTTCGTGAGAAAATGAATGATTACAAGCAAGTGCGAATCGATATCTAAGACTCCAATGCAGACGAAAATATCCCTACTGGAAAAAAGTTCGGGTGTAGGGGGTGTCGCACCCAACCCCTTAGCGACATCCCTGCCCTTATCCATTCTAGTCCGCGAGATAACATTTCCACACTTCAAGCATATAGAGATACTGGAGGTACACAGATGAGGTATGAGGACATTGAAACCAATTCAATATTTCACACTGTCACTGAATGGTTAATTAAGTTAAAACCTTGTACGGTGACCGTACATTAAAGATCAACGTACACCCTACATTTTTTCTGTATCCATCTGGGAGTTAGTAACCGGGAGAACATAGGGCACGTGTCGCGACTTATTTTCACAGAAATAAGAGGGAGATGGAGGGAGAGAGAGAGAGAGAGAGATAGGGTGGGGCAAAGAGAGAACCAACCATAGCAATCTTATTGGGTATTAACAAGAAGAGGTGCAGGTTCTCCTTCCTCTACTATGACCAAAGATTCCTTCGCTTGATTTCTCTACTACGGCATTTCAAGACGAGAAAATGTACATATTTTAGCTCCACATTTAACAAATTTGTGAACCCTTTACCCAACGAAACGGGGAAAACCGGCAAGCGCTATTCACAAAAATCGCCAATTAATTTTCATTATTTTTATTTTCTTGTATCAAAAACATAGGTTATGACACCTCGTTGGAACGAGCTCTTTGTAAGGGTCATAACCTATGTTTTTGAGGCAAAAATGAAAACATTAGTTATTCAAGAATTTTATTTTAAGTGTCGTCTGCTTTTCATGTTAGGTAAAGGGTTAAATATGGAGCTAAGGCTAAAAAAGTGTTTTGATTCTCAGGCAATCCCTCATTGAATTTGAACCTCCTCATTGGACATTTTTATTGCCTTTCAGTGACTGCCAATATTAGTACAACCTCGGGGAGACCCGAAACTTTTTACTTTTTTTGATTGATGCATATTTATTCAGTTGCGTCTGCAATATGTTTGCCTTGTTACAATTTATAGGAGAGTGCCTACAGGCACTCTGCCATAAATTGTAACGAGGCAAATCCCCATAGATTAAATAATTTTACATCAAAGATAATATGAAGACCATTGGAAGTTTGTTTTAAAGGAATGTTTTAATTAAAAATGAATTTATTTGTATAAATATGCACTTTCTATATTTCTGTGTGTAAAAAGACAGCCAAAATCCTCTCCATGTTTGCTCACTTTTTGCAAAAGAAAAAGGAAAATTAAAAATACCCCCCCCCCCCCCCCCTCTCATTAATTTGAAAAAAATATTGCCTGAGAATCAATTAATTTATTTTGTGTGGCCTAAAAGATGTGGATTTTTCTTAATGTAGAGGTGCGGGAGTTCCAAACATAGCTTTGTGTATTGTATTTCTATCATCTCACTAAAGTATACATGGGATGGGAAACCATTGATATATCCGTGGGTATTGCCGTGCTCCCAAAAGGTCCTGATGCTTCGAAATCTCCGAGTCCGTTAAAATGCTTCAATCCAGTCATGGCCAGAGGAGTCAATGTTTATACTTCTCGCTTTCTCTGCTGTTTGTGATATAAAGGTGCTCAGCGATACGATACATAAACGTAACTTGAACGTGTAAAGAATTAATTATGCAGTTTCTTTGCAGCGAAAACAAAAATAAACGTTGTCTTCGAAATACATGTAATACTCGGGTGGTTCAACACTCTTTTGTGTAGTGAATATCCTTTGAAATATTCGTTATTAAATTTGAATGAAAAATGCACAGATATTTTTTCTTACCACCAAATTATTCAACCATCAGACAGGAAATCTTTTCAAGCATGTGGTTAAAACCAAAAATGCAGAGGTGCGGATAATTGTTAAATATCGTGTAGAATATAATTCCAGTTGAATTTATTCAATTGATTAAAATACGCTCACTACGTTCTCATACAGAAACATTATGAGCTGACTTGTTTGTCATTGTCAAAGACTTTGGTTATCATTGTCAAAAACTATTTAACTCCTGAACTGCTGTGGTCTTTTTTGAACTGTTTATGAAAACCTGTATGTCTTCGCTGAAATACTATTGTGCCGCATACTGAAGTGTCTGGACACCTGAGGCCCCTTAAGGCCTGGGCTGACGTGGGGTTATTTAGTCCCGCTGATGAAATTGCGGGGATATTAGACCGACGTGGAGAGTCGGAATCCTAGTACCGCGAACTCGGACCATCGGACTGGTTCCCCCTGGGAACCTTCCCTTCCTTACTCGGTACGTTACCGAGTGCAACCGCCGGGGGTCCTTGCCCACCGGCTTGAACTTCCTTTGCCCTCGTTGGGCCCTCACTTGGCCCCCCTACCCCTGGACCATAACTCATCAGGGCTTGCCTTCACCCCTGGGATATTACCTATGACCAGGTCATACACAGGCGATTTAATGCACATGGCTTCCACTTCGCCACAATACAATGGGGTATCCACAGTTATCCTCGCGATGGGAAACCTTCTAACGGTCCCATCTATCAAAATACACAAATGGTCACGACCCAACAATTGCTTGTCGTCAACGAGTTGCCTTCTAACCGCTGCAGAGGAGCACCCAGAATCCCGGAGCAGACGGACCTCCCTTTGTCCCACATACCCTGGGTACACTGGCATATTAACCTTCTCCTGCGAAGTTGTGAGCCTCTCACACATGCCACTTATTATCGGGACAACCTTCCCGCCTTCCAGCCTCAATTCTCCCTCTTGTATACATTCCCGGAGGGGACTGTGTTCTGGACCGATAGTTTGACAGGACGCTGCCGTCTGTCTACTGGGCCCTGGATCTACGCGGTCACCTTGCTTCCAACCCCTTGGTGCTGCGTTTCCGGCCCCCTGCCGAGGTGGTCTAATGTTCCCAGTGGTCCTAACCTGCTTCTGCCAGCAGTCCCTGGAAATATGACCCCGCTTGTTGCAGATAAAACAAGTGGTGTCCTTGGGAGTGCTCCCCTTCCGGCTGGTCTGCGACGCAGGCGGATTGGGGTGGTATTGCCTTACGGGTGTCATTGCCAACCCGTTTGCCCCACCCCTAGCCGATTTGGGTGCATTGACACTCCCACCTTGGGCCACAGTTGCCATCTCATCATAGGTGGGCGGACCCCTTTCCTTGATGAACAGGCCCAACTCCTTGGAGAATGTAGTTAAAAACTGCTCCCGGAGAAATAGATCTCGCAGGGCTCCATATGACTCATTCACTTCTGCGAGATCAGTCCAGCGGTTAAAGTACCGCCTAGCTCGGGCAAAATACTGAGGTACTGTTTCTCCCTTCTCCTGCTTAATTTCTCGGAACTTGGTCCGGAATCCTTCTTCAGTGAGCTGGTATCTCCGAAGGATGGCATTCTTCAGCTCACTGTAGTCGTTAAGAAGTGCAGGAGGCATACTGGTATAAGCCTCGAGGGCTTTACCTGACAACAAAGGGCTCAAGCACATAGCTCATGTGTCTTCTGGCCACATTTGACTGGAGGCAAAACGCCCGAACCTCTCCAAGTACGAGTCCAAGTCATCTGTGTTTTCATTAAAATGAGCGAGGTGGGGGCGTGGGGCATGAATTACTACCCCTGCACTCCCGTCCCCTGAGCACCGACTTTCATTTTCCACATCGGCCCTTGCTCTGAGGAGCTCTAATTCTCTCTCGTGCCTCTGTTGTTCGAGCTCTCGTTCTGCCTCCCTTGCCTCCCTTGCTACTTGGGCTTCCCTCTCTCTCGCCTCATTTGCTAATTGAATCTCTCTCTCTTTTGCCTCCCTATCTAATTGAATCTCTCTCTCTTTTGCCTCCCTATCTAATTGGGCTTCTCTCTCCCTCGCCTCTCTTGCGTCTTTCTCACGCTCTCGTTCTAATTGAATCTCTCGCTCTTTTGCCTCCCTTACTGCTTGGGCCTCTCTCTCCCTTGCGTCATTACGTAAGGCAAACTCCTTGGCCTCACGTTTCTGCTCATCTTTAACAAACTTCTGAAGTTCGGCCCCCTCAAAGCCCATTTCCTTGCCTAATGATACCATTGGGCGAGGGGTGTAACAACATCCATTTTGATTTTTTCTTTCTATCTTCAACACTCGTCAGAAAGAATGAAGAAGGAAAAGAAAGAAAGAAAAAAAATATGGCAATTGATCCTAATTTACCTCTGTAATTTAACGTAATTAAACGCCCCAAATATTCTGAAACCTACCGCAGTTATAGTGGCTATTAAGTATCCTTTTGGGGACTACTGTATTGCGATATTAAACCCTTGAACGGCATCAGCTGACCGAACGCGTCAAAACATAAATAGAACCGCCGTTAAAATAAAACAAAATTTCCATATAGCCATTTTTTACCTTTTAGAAAGATCCTGGTAGCCTCGCCAATCAATGTCAGGGACACTTGAGGCCCCGTAAGGCCTGGGCTGACGTGGGGTTATTTAGTCCCGCTGATGAAATTGCGGGGAAATTAGACCGACGTGGAGGGTTGGAATCCAAGTGTCGCGAACTCGGCGCTGGGAGCTGAGTTAGACCGGCGCTGTGATTTCTCCTCTGCCAAATTGGCCTAAGATAGGTTCGATTTCCGTTAGGTGTGATTCCTAATCACTTCAGGCTGCGTAATGGAAAGAATGATTTAAAGTAACAACGATTCTTTTATTTTCACATGAAAATAAAGCCGTTTCAATACTTCAATAATCAACAATTCGATTCTTTTCACAGAAAATGGGTTGCTAGGTTTAAATAACTCTCAACAACTATATAGTCAGTCTATAGCCCTGTACTGGCACTATAGTCTACACACTGGAAATGTTACTACCGTGAGCTCGCCATAAGAGCTTCACAAATCTGAAATGTTATTACCGTGAGCTCGCCATAAGAGCTTCACCTGCTTAGGCTCGAATGTCAACGTCTGGGCGTAACTGTACCTCTGGCCGTCGGAGGGTTCCGACCAGCAATGTTTGTCATCTATAAAGCCACCGTACTTCTGATTTGGGTCAGATATTGTCTACTCATATCTTATGTGCCTTTTGAAAGTCCTCCGTGAAAGTCCTATTGAAATATTCACCGTTCCTGGTTGAATTCACGATTCACAAATGCCCCTTTTTGTGCTAGGGCGAAATTGTCACTCACACCGATCTCCAGTCGGTATTACGATGCTTCGACAGCAAAACAAACTACTCAGAACGCAATCAGTCTGACGCTTCAAAGGGTTAATACGCACAATACAATTAACCTACACTTCTGACTATTGCAGGCTGATACCTGCTACTCGACAATCTAAACTTTAACGTTCCACCTGGGTTTTCCTTCTCAACGAATTTGGCACTCTAGCCGCCTATCAACCTTAAGCTAAATCAATCGTGGAATGCCCTCTCTGGCGATTCCAGCCGTTTCAGGGTCCTGTGATCGAAGGTACCCCTATGCCAGGAAACAGAGTCCGCCTGTCCTGGACTTCACCAACGTGTGTGTGACCCCGAGTTTGTGTCTAATGCTCTGCTCCTCAAGGTATATATACTTTTTACCCTAAACTGTCAGGTGGACAGACGCTCATCTGTTCACCTGTCAAAACGGTGGGAGATGACGTATATCGAGGCAGAATCAATACAAGTCATCTCGCGCGTGACTTAACGGTGATTTCACTTGTCGAGAAAACCGATTCGTTCCTGCCATTCATTGCTACCTAATGATCAGGTGACGACACGATAGACATTTCTATCTGTTAGAATCTCGTTTCTCAATTGGTCGTGACGATATCCTGCCACCAACCGATTACGTCTCGTAAGACTCGCGGCTACTGTATAAATTAAATGAGATTAGACCTTATCTAACATACCGTTTCTCCCCTGGGTCCCTGCGCTGAAGCTGGTCTCTTTCTAAACAAAACAAGCCATTTGGGAAGAGCATACTGTTAGTATATTTTCACGACTAACGCTTAGTGAGCCGCGGGAAAAAATAATTCAGACTACTGAGAGGCAAGTTCCTGGTTTTGATATACGTGAGCATTGCATTCTGATCAATGACAAGTGTAACTTCTGTTATTAACCACGTCCGAACAGCCAGAAGTGAGTAGTGCTTGTTTACTGCGGGAAACAAGTTCTGCCCTACTGGTAAAATAGGACGCGGAATCAACAACTGGGGTGGAAGTCCTCTAAAGTGGACAGACTAGATGCAAACTACTGGTTCAGCTTGCCTTCATACCCATGTTGCGATCATAATATAGCCACAGGCGATGAAAGTGACCTTAAAACACCAATAAATAAATAAATAAATAAATAAATAAATAAATAAATAAATAAATATTAACTTGGTTGACATGTTAAGTATGTATCCGGAACTACTGCTGGGAGGCAACACAGTCCGAACAACTGAAATTGTTTTTTCTTCAAAATCATAGTTTATGACATCGAGCTCGTTCCAATGAGGGGTGACACGCAATGTTTTAGATACAAACAATGGAATGGCGTTAGCTGGACATGTCCAGCACGTTGGGTGAATTGTTAATTCCATCACTCTCTTGAAAACTATATTTATTTCATATTGAGGTTTAACTTTAATTAACACGTTAACAACACATTAACTCAATTGTTCGGGTATACAAATAAATCTTTCTTTAAGAAACTAGTATAATTCCCCGTAAGCAGTAATATCGGAACGCCATGGTGATTAGCTGAATTTCTAACAGAGGTTGGGGTCACAGCACGACATGTAATATACATGTCCCGAAGGCCAGAGGTCCTTGTTGGGGGAGAGTTCGAGTTCGGCTTGCCGAGTGGTTAAAACCCTTTTTCTACAAGTGGTTTAAATCTGATTACCTGCCCTAATATCTATTTGTTTTATTTATACCATGCTCTTAATAAATAATTGACTTTGTCATTTAAAATGGAGAGAAAACGACTCTTTCTATCGCAAATACACGGTTTTATTTTTTTACATCAGCGCCGGTGAGCAGTACTACCAGCTGTACGTGAATGCTTGATTGACAGCTAGACACATCGTCAACGTTGATTGAATTGACTTTGCTTTTTCAGTCAAATTATTCTTAACAATTTTAAAATTTTATTTTATATATTTAATTGTAGGTATTTAAACTTAAGTCATTGCACGTAGTAGATAGTACCGCAAAATGTCGTAAATACGCAGACTGTGTTTGGGACCAGGCCTGAAAATAAGCAGTCTGACATATGCAGAATGAGGTTCCCAGAGAGTGAATTTGACGATGCTATACCATACAGTGGGCCAATTTATCCTCTGGGTACTTCTTTCTCTGTTTAGTTTTGAGACACTGATTCACAATGCGGTTCACAGAGGGTAAATTTAGTGATGCTACCCTGCAGTGCAGGGTAGCATCACTAAATTCACCCCCTGGGACCTCATTTTGCAGATGACGGTCTGCTAATTAATTGGCTTGTTTGGGACAACTGTTCAGGTACTCAGGCTGCGAACCTAGAAAAAATTCAAGTAGCTGCTGCTTGAATAGTTACTGGTGCTGCAACGAGTGGCAGTAAAAGCCTACTCTACTCGGAGACTCGATGGGATTCACAGCGGGGAAGGCGCCGAAAGCACAAGCTATTTCCATTCTTCAAGATGTCAGTATCATAATCTTGTTCCTCCATACCTCTCAAACAAGGTACCCCCAGTTACTTGGTCCATCAGTCTTCACCACAATACTCGATCAAATAAAAACCACCGAGTTTCGTTTTGTCATACCAGTTTTTACCAGACTTCGTTTCTTCCAGATGTTTCCAAACAGTGGAATGCGTTGCCCCTCTCGGTTAGGGAAAATTGTTCCATTATAAATTTCAGAATGTTCCTAAATGGTGGGAATCCACGCCCACCCACATTCTATGCCGGGCCAAATCCCGAGCAGCTCAAATTTATCATTGTAGGTTACGTATGCACTGTAGAGGTATTAACGCCCATTTGTATGATAACCACCTCTCGACTTCTCCTCTCTGTCAGTGTGGTGGCAAAGAAACAACTGAACACTTTCTCATGTACTGTTCAAACTATACAGATGTACGTAATTTAACAATTAATACATTGCCGTTTCCCCTTGATCTTTCTATGCTCCTGTTTGGGTCTGAGCGGCTGAGCATAACTGAAAACTCTCTTGTGTCAAGGGTCGTGCAAGAATATATCATACAAAGTGGGCGTTTTCACTGAGTTGCAGTACGCATGTAGCCCGTCCATGTGAAAGTTATTGTATGGTTGTACATGTAGATTTATTCCATCCTGGTATATGGACTGGTGTATGTGCATCGGTAAATTGATCACAAAAAGCATCTTGGACATAAGCCTTCCCGGGAAAGTGTACCGCGGACTGTCCGGAGTCCGCCCCTGGACTGTTTCCCCGCACCAACAGTATCCTGTTGAAACTAGTGATTAACTATTGTGAGCTGGAAGTGCGGTGAGAACAGTCCAGGTGCGGGCTCTTATCTGTTAGCGACGATGGTACTGTTCATTAATAGAGTCATAGACTACACTCATGTGATAGCTACTGGTAAGCAATACTGCTTTCAAGTTGGTTTCATCTGCAGCTTTCTCTGCGTCTCTCTTCCATTAGTTTGTTTGTTTGTTTTTTTTCTTCTTTTCCTCTTTTTGACCTAGTTCTCTTACTTTGATCTTCCTACCCAAAAACGACGATTGGTTTTACTCAGTTATAGCAACCACCTATATACTTTGCTATTTTTGAAATCAGGGCTCAAAATAAGTGGTTTCGCATCGCTATTTGCTATGCAAAACATGCTAAAAGCTACACAATTTTCAATTATGTATAGCATTTTGCGATACAACATATTCAACTGCAGCCTAATAGGCTGCAGTTGAATATCTTGTATTGCAAAATGTAAAAATGAAAATTTGCAACAAAGTTTTCAAGCTAGTTCATTGATGATTTACTCCTGATATAAGATTAACTCTACGTCTCGCTTTAGCAACTTCATATGTAACGTGAATTTTATTGGTTTAAATTCATCCTGCATTGTTTCTGCATTTTGCATAAAATATCCAGTCAAAATAACTTTAAGCCCATCAAATTAAGAAATGTTACGCATTTGGAAATATCATGCAGTTGTTAAAGGCAAGGCAGTTCAGCTGACAAAACATAGCTAGTGCTTCATGTGTTGCAGCTCATTTGAAAAATCACAGAAATGGATGGACATTATTCTATCTACTCAGAAGAGTTTAATACAAAACAGTATGGCATAACTCCGGTATACAAGAACTGCTATGCAATTTAAACAAAATGCTATTCATTTTTGGAAATGTGTAGCATTTTGCTACGCATTGAAAAAAAGGTATTTTGAACACTGTTTGAAATGCTCCAGGACAGCACATATTAGTTAGGTGCTTTCTGCCGAATCCTCTCCATTGATATTGTCAGCTATTTCTATATGTCTTGCTATAATGCATATCTTACTATTATAAATTCTGTACAGTTAATGTAATATTATCAATCTCTTGTATGTATTATATCATGTTCAATTCTGAATAAATATTATTTAAACTAAAATGTCGCAAGTTTGAATGAAACATCGCGAAGTGTGAGTGTGTCGAAGTTGGCAAATTGCGTTCTGCCAAAGGTCGAGTTTCGACTACAGGTGTAAGTTTTTTTAACCGCAGTAAAAGTGGGGTTAAAGCTAAAATTTAGCATACAGGCTTTTCACAGGTAGTAACATACGCGAGCATGGAAAAATGAGGCCTCCCTCTGGCTTAAATCTAGTTATTTTATCTAGAAGAAAAATGCATTTCCCCATGCAGGTCCTTTAGTTTTCCCTTACGCTGATCAGGCTACGCAAGGACTGTAGACAGACAGCTATTCAGCCAATACTTACACCTTCCATCTGACAACCAGTCAGCTGGTTGGAGTAGGTATTGGCTGAAAAGTTGTCAGTCCATAGTCCTTGTAGAGTCTGGCCATTGTAAGGGAAACGGAACGATGAATTCGAAAAATCGGACTGGTCGCAGATTCGAGTCAGAATTTCGGCAAATTTTGTCAGCTGAATGGACAAGTCGGAGAATTTGATCGGACATTGGAAAATCACTTTGGATCTGACCGTTCGAACTTCAGTCGTCAATCAATTAAAATGTTGGAATCCGGAAATTGAACGCAATCTGGAGTTAGAGCACAGCGAATAACAAAATCGGCGAAGCCGCAGCTGATCACCGGACGTTAAGTTAAAACTAGAAGTCCCGTCACGAACTGTGTCCTTATTTAGGCTTAATTGCACGTATGAATTGCGCGCAATTGCCATATCTAATGGTATCCAAAGCACGGCAGGTTCTCCTGGTTACTCATAGCAAGCACAAGCAATGTCTCTGCCGCAGGACCTCCGGGTAACATTGGCTGAAACATTGCTTGTGCACAGGCCACATGTACAGAAATTGGTAGCCTTACTATGGTCATAATGCGTAGATTAACGCGCAGATCAACTTGCTATTTGTGCGCATTTAATGACAGGACTTCTAGTTTTAACTGTAGACTGAAACAAAGTGTGATCGCGGGTTGAAAAGTCAAATCGACTTGTCGGAAAAGTTGAAAACATGAAGGAAATCGATTTCTTTGAATTTCCAACTATTGGACTTTATACCTTCGAATTGCAACTATTGAATATTATGATGGTTATTGGGGATACACACCCCACTTCTGTCACAACCTGCATGCATATGAACAAGGCGGCAGGCTCATACACATAGAAATTTACATGCTCCCAGGTAAACGTAAATTAATTAAAACCCTTTCCGTGTTTTGAATATCCAATAATGCAAATGTGACATATTTCTTGTCCCTCCGGGATGATGAATGTAATGGAACAATACAGATCCCAACATGACTTCGCGCACAGGCAATAAATCATGCACAACCTTTATGTTTTCTCCCAAAAGACATGTGCGAGAAAACGTTATGCTGATTAAATTTATTAAATAAAACCCACCGCAGTCAGGACTGTCTAGAGAGTTGATTTGTGAAGGAAACATGAAATTATTCCAACAGCAACTTTCAGATCAAATTTGTGAATCTTTGTATTTAGTAATAAGATGATGGGGAGATTGATAAGCCTTAAGGCACACTGAAATAAAAGTCGTGATTTTTTTCAGTTACATCAGTAATGCTTTGTGAAAGAGAAATAGTTTGGAAAAAGAACAAGCACAACAGCAATAGTTATACGACAATAAAAACCTTGAATAACCCCCCCCCCCCCCCAAAAAAAAAAAAACTCAAAAAGTTTTAATTCTCAGAGATTTTTTCTCAAAACCGTGAGGGAGGGGGATTTTATTTTTATTTTTTATTGCCTTCGGGACTATGAATTATGAGGAACATAGGAATGGCGATCCAGCTCCCGAGTGTCATATGTTATAGACAGTGTAGAGGTCTGAATGTAGCGGCTACCCCACCTTGTGGGGTAGCCGCTACGTTCAGATCGCTACACTAATGAAAAGAGATGCTTTTTTAATTTTTTCGCGATATTAAAATACGAACCAGGAGACATATAATACCATACAGACGTTGAACTAACCGATTTAATTTATTTATTTATTGGTTTTTAATGTCACTTACTTATGCACAATGGCTAATCCTGATCGTGACAGTTTTACGGGTGGAGGAAGCTGGAGTACCCGGAGAGAATCACCGAGCATCGACGAGCAACTGTCATCTCCCCAGCATTCTAACTCTGTTCAAGCTCTGCTCAAGTAGGGTTACAGAGGTTGAAGACATGTGCACCATCGACATGCAGTGCGCCTTAGCACACGGCGTCATCGTGCCCCCATGTAGGCAACCGGGATAAAGTGCCTTGCCCAAGGATACCACGCGGATCGTCCCGGACGGGGATCGAACTCGGGACCTCTAGCACAGAAGTCAAACAGTCTGCCACTGAGCCTCCGCGCTCCCGAACTAACCGATAAAATCTCTCGAATGTGGGCGTCATTCAAAGCATATAGGCCTACTCATAGTTTTAAATATATCCCAAACAGTGATATTTTCACTCGGAAACTTGTTTACACAAACGCACGTTTTCGTTTCGTTCAATTCGGCGACTTCGTATTTTCGAAAACGGTGGATTTTTGTTACTCAATTTTTTCAACAAAAGTCAATTCCACTGTGCGAATCACACTTCTTAGTTCAAGATTCCGTTGAAATCGATCCAGGAATTTGCGACTTCACGCGTTTATGTTTTTTATTTTCGTGGCACAACCAAGGGTGATATTTGAAAAATACCAATAATATACCAACGCTCACGAAAAAAATCAATGCGGCGGTCTGTGAGAATCAAAAGTAAATTTTTGTCTTGGCTTAAAAGTGAATAAATAAAATTAAAAATAAATATATTAAATATGACAACGGTGACAAACAAATGTGGGTAATAAAGGTAATAAAGAAGTGAGTCTCGACTTCGACGTTTTAGATTTCTGTCAATATATTTGACCTGGAACTTACATTCTGCCAGGCCCGTGTATTTGCCAAAGAAAAACTGCAGAAAAATGTTCATCCTAGACTCTCGGACCATCAGGCCATTGGACGCAAAACTGAGCCACCTGAGGATTTTATGGTTTGGTGATTTCTTCACACAACATACCAGGATGGCGCAAATAGAACGACTCTGCGAGTTTCACACTGCGTCCTGCATTACCAGACCATGTGCCCGAAATGTGATAAATTTCAGTTTTAGTAAATTTCTGTCGAATTTACAACACTCCAGGGGCGACCTGCTGTAAGATGTTCACTCCGGGCTTCCCAGCCATCAGGCGCACTTCCAAATTTCTCCACTGAGGACATCATATTTTGGGGCGACATGTGTCGTCCAAATACCACCACAGCTCAGCTTTCCAGGATTATAAAGATGCCATGCACTGAAATGTTTAGTCCAGATCTCTCACTACTTGAACTGTAGACCCCGAAAAATTACCAATCTATAGAAATTGTATTTGTGGGATATTTTCATCAAATAAGCTATACTATCAAATTTTTTAGATAGATTTGAGATAAAATGGGTTGTTTTCGAATAGCCACATGCGGCACTTAATGGGTATGTGGCAAACAAATAGAACTCCTTTTGCCGGACGTAGATTTGTTGGCCGGCGATATTGATATTAACCTTCTCCAAAAATAATGATGATTTTAACCTAAACTTTTTATTTTAGCTCACCTTGACAAAGTCAAGCTGACCTAATCTCATCGCTCTCCGTCCCGTCGTCCCGTCGTCCCGTCGTCCCGTCAACACCATGTTTTTGTCTTCTCCAAAAAAACCACTGGGCCCAATTCAAGTGAATGTTTGTGTGAGTGATGGTCCCGAAGGGGCATTGCAGTTTTGTTTAACTCAACATGCCCATCCCCATAGGGATGGAGTGGGGGAAAATGCTCCAAAATATTTTTAAAATCTTCTTCTCATGAACCAGCGGGTACAGTGACTTGATATTTGTTATGGAGCTTCCTTTTGAGGTGTAGAATCAACTTTGTTCAAACGCAGTTCATGAAGCAATATTTGGCTTTGTAATGGGAGGGATAAGATTTTTGGCCCCGCCCAAAATTTCTATTTTCTGAACCGATGGGCCGATTTGAATCAAATCTGGTATGTGGTATTATTGGGTCCTAAGTACTTGGCAAGTGCCAAAACAATTCCGGCATCCCCATGGGAACACCAGGAGCTAAACATAGAAATACTTTCAAACGCCCATATTTCCCAAACCATATACGGAACAGAGAGCTGTTATTTGGCATGACGCATCCTTAGGACAAGTAGAACTGAATGGTAAAAAAAACATTTCCATCGGTTATGTTAGGGTGTTCTGTAGAGGGCATCGAAAAAATGCTGAGTCAGCATATTTGCAAAAATTAAAAAAAAATCTTTTCTCCAGAACCAATGGTCAAAATATTTTGATATTCGGTATACAGCATTCATAGATACAAGTTTGTTAAAATAAAGCCCATTGGTTCATATTTGGGCTCAGTACAGGAGCCCGAATTTTTAACTTCGGGCAATATGGTGAATATTTTTATTAAAAATCTTCTTCAGAATCACCAATCAGAATCTTTTAATGTTTGGTATACATCATTGTTATGAGGGTCAGGTTCAAGATTGTTCAAACCAAGACCCCAGGTTAATATTTGGCTTCCAAAATTTTAACTAAGTTCAATATGGGGGATACCTTTTTAAACATCGTCTTCTTCAGATACACCAGTCAGAATGCTTTCATATTTGGTATACAACATCTCGGAGGGGTGGGGGGGGGGGGTGGTGGGTTTAAGTTTGGTCCCTAGGTCTATATTTGGGCTCGCTATGGTAGCTAACTTAGTGCAATATGAGGAAATGTTTTAAAAAATCTTCTTCAGATCCACCAGTCGGAATGCTTTCATATTTTATATACAACATCTCTAGGGGGTCAGATTCCAGTTTGTTCAATTCGAGTGCCTGGGTTAATATTTGGGCTCCATATGGGAACCTAAAATTTAATTTAGTACAATATGAGGGAATTTCTTCAAAAATCTTCAGATTCACCTGTCAGCATCCTTTCAAATTTGGTTTACAACAACTTTAGGGGAGTCAGATTCAAGTTTGTTCAAATTTGTTCCCTGAGTTAATATTTGTGCTCCCTATGGTAGCTCTAATTTTAACTTAGTTCAATGTGAGAATTTTTTTTTAAAAATCTTCTTCTTCAGATCCATCAGTCAGAATGCGTTCATATTTGGTATACAGCATCTCTAGGGGGTCAGATTCAAGTTTGTTCAAATCGGGTCCGAAGGTTAATAGTTGGGTTTGCTTTGGTAGGCCAAATTTTAATTCAGTCCAATATGAAGAAATTTATTTAAAATTTTTCTTCGTCAGATCCAACAGTCAGAATGCTTTCATATTTGGTATACAACATCTCTAGGGAGGTCATATTCAACTTTGTTCAAATCGAGAGCCTGGGTTAATATTTGGGCTCCCTATGGGAGCCGGAATTGTCCATGTAGCTGAAGAATTAGAAATTTTGTATTCAGTATCCTCTGGAGGTGAAAAACTACAATTAATCCACATAGGGGCTTCATAGAGGCGCTCCACATTTTAAATTATGATCAGCTGAAGAAAAGACATGATCCTCAGACAATTTTTGTCACTCCTGAGCGGCTCAAGGATTTACAATGCATCCTACGGGGATGGATTGCTTAATGTAGACTCATTCTTGGTCTCTGTTTATATCATGTTCTGTTCAAGGTAAGCGCTTCAGGCCCCCTGGGGTCTCTTGTTTTTATTAAATTGAGTCATTTGAGACTTCTATAACCGCCTTTCTCAGAACATCAATGAAGGTGTTTTAGTGATACACTTAAAAACAATTCTTCAGACACTCTGGGGGGATCTCGTCTGGAAAAGTCCGTGATTCTCAGAATCATTATGTCCAGTTAGTTCTTGCTTTCGTATATTTCGAGAGTTACCTCGTTTTAGAAGAGTCAATGTTTAAGGCAGCCCAATAAATGGCTTTAACCTGCAGCCATGCGTAAAACCATATATCAATTCCTCGGTTTTTCTCCCAAGATCGGACAAAATAAAGGTCCGCATTGCAAAAGGGTGATTAATACGGTATTATAACGGTATTATTTTACGATTAAAGTAATGCCAGGTAGATGCCAATACCTTTGCCGTATTTCAAATGGTATTTTTGACAGTACCTTATACATGTATACTGAGGGGTACAATCTTTGGAATGTTGATTTCTGATCCCCGGCCGGGAATCGAGCCGTCAGCAATCCTGTCTAGCAATCAGGTGTTCAACACCTAAACCACTAGACCATTGCACACCGTCAAAAACGGTGGCTGGAATCTAGCTTTTTAGATGATTTTTGTGTGTATGGGGGTGGGGGCGTGCGACTTCTGCGTCCTCCTATTTCGCCGCCTCGGATTGTAGTGTGGTTTGTACCTCTCGTCTTGGGATCAATTTTGATACTTTTCATATCAGTTGTATTTTATATCAAAGATTCTAAAAATGGTGCCGATAACTCTTGTATCTATCTTCGAACAACTTGTAAAAAAGATTTCAATAATTATTAAACAGAGATCTGTGATTTCGGAATAAAAACAGTATTATAATAAGCAGTAAAAGCGGTGTTATCATGACTATAACGCAAGTATGACGTCATGTGTCGCCAATCGTGTGTATCAGTGTTTCCCAGTTTAGAGGACTTCCACCCCAGATAATTAATTTATAAATCAAGACTAGAAATTTGTAAATAAATAGATTATTAATTTGAAAAAAGTCGAACAGTTTGTAAAATAATAGGTTTAGCTCGAAATAGTAATTTGAAAATACCGATTATTAACTGGAAGTCATCTGACTCTTGTGTACTGCTCCCAAAAAGACAACGGCCGCCCGGCTGCCCCACAGTTAAAACTAGATATCCTGCCACGAACGGCGCGCTTATCTAGGCTTAATTGCGCGTAGGAATTGCGTGCAATTGCCATATCGAATGGCATCCAAGGCACGGCAGGCTGTCCTGGTTATTCACAACAAACACAGGCAATGTTTCTGCCAATGGACCTCCGGGTTACCCGGAGGTCCATTGGCTGAAACATTGCTTGTGCACAGGCCATATGTACAGAATTTGATAACCTTACTATGGTCATAACGCGTAGATTAACGCGCAGATCGATGTACTATATGTGCGCATTTCATGACAGGACTTCTAGTTTTAACTGTACTATTGGTCTGGGTTACGAGTGAGGTGCACAGAAGTGTAACGAAAGAAGGGTCAATATTATGATCCATAGCCGTCACGAAGATGACCGATCTTGGGGCTGGTGGGGGGTGGCCGAACCTGATTTTTCTCCACTTTGGTGGTTCAAGTCCTGAGTGAAAATATATTCCAATTGCACCATCAAGGCATGCCTCCGACGAAGGTATGCCTTGATGGTGCAGTTGGAATAGTTGTCAGTCGGTATTATAGATAAAAACTGAAGAGTTCTTGGAAATTCATTTACTGATACATAAATACATGTAGTCTAGGATGTCAGGACTTCATTTTTATACCAGACCTGTGTGTGTTTCAAACACCCGGTCCGAGTAGTCACTAGTGGACTTCATGATGGAAAATTATAAATTATTTGTCCTTTGACCACCCCCTCCCACCACACATGCACCTCTTACGCTTTTCAACGACAGTGGCAGAGAAACTCCTGCAATTTTCTCAGAATGTACAAAATAAAATTGTCTATTTACTCCCAAAACAAGTTTTGTAATCTAACCCGTAAACAAAGGATTAATATCGTTCTCCGCGAACCAGCTTTGAATATTAACCACCTACTTATTATCTTTAATGTTTTTACAACCGAACAACGCAGGAAAAAAACATGCAGGTTTATATGTTTAAAATCTCATTTTTTTTTTCATTTTATGTTTCCTATAAACAGTGAATTTATTGGAATTCAATCAATCTGTGATTGTTCAAATAATCGCTGGATACACGCTAACGGATGCATACGAAGCAATTTATTGGTCCAGTTCATTTTCATCGTATAATGAACCCAATGAACAAATAAAATTAATAACAACTGAAAACAACGGGGAAAATTGATGTTAAGCACTTCGCTAAATAGAGAATACCTGACATACAGTTCGCAACAAACCAGCTATTAGAACTTGGGAAGTTAATGTTACTGTATATTCCAATAAGACTAAAATCCTCACCCTTTGATTGGATGAGAGCTAACGCAGTTCTTCTGTTCACTGGCGCAGCATATGTTACCGTCTGGCGTTACTACGCGAAATATTTGAAATGACGTTGCCCGTGTCGTAATTACTTCATTAACGGGGTGACTTGCAAACCGCGTCATTTATCTAAATGTTTCACATGTGCAGCAGACGATGTTCCGAAATGAAGTGTTGTTAAAATTACAAATCAGATTACGATTTGAAGTCAGATGGAGTGACCTCGACCTTTATTAAACATTACTATTTGTTCAGTGACGTCGTGTGGGACACAAGAGGTTTATTTACTAAACTTGTTATCTTTAAAAGTTGCCCTGTTTATTTCACGATGTGGTTTTTGAGATGTGGGTAGGGCCTTACTGGAACATATATGTTATGTGATGAATTGACGGTAACATGGTCTGAGGTTTGCAGTTCGGCTAAACATTAGCTCCAAGCCACAAACCTCAGACCATGTTATCGTCAATTCATCACTATAACTTGTAATGTTGCTTTATGAAAAGATACGCGATGACACGGTTTCGCCTTTAAACGTCACTGTGACTCAAGAAAAGTGCACCATGGTCGGGAGAAAATCCAGGAGGCGGGCGCGTGGGGGGGGGGGGGGTGGGGGGGGGGGTGGGGGGGTGGTGGTGGGAGCGCATCTGGCGCTCCCTATTTTTAAAAAGCTTGATGTTTGTCTCGCCGGCTCAGTTGTGGTGAGATGTTGATGTTACTAATACAAATGGCCATCAACAATGGGCTATAACCCTTTAACCTTGAATTTCCAGCTGTATTGAGTGACTGTATTACCGAATCACGCACTCCCCATTTATATAATAGATATGGCATACACTCCTTTTAACGGAACATCGTTCATATTGTATACAAGTGTAGAGAAAATACAACAATAAATACCTTGTCAATGTTGGAAAAGAAACTATGGTATAAGAATAAAATCCCTTAATAGTCATTTGCTATTTTAACTGTCGTCCTAAGGCCAGATATACAGGCTTATAACATGTTAGGCAAAGGCCTTTTTTACTTTGTCCTGTCGATGCAGTTCCCGTTCAAAAGCCCAGCTTTTGACTGGGTATGGATGGGCGGGAAGGGAGGGTCGGGTGGATTTGACATTTAGTCCTTCGGCGCGGCTCATTGGTCGCAAAATACCATTATTATGAAGTTGCATATAAAAAGTAAAATATGTTTCCCAGTAAGCATCTGTGCCAGTACGTTTTCTCAGTTTAAAATACTTACTTACTTACTTACTTACTTACTTACTTATCTCCAACAGAGGGACTTCATAGCAGGATGCTTAAAGCAGGCGAGACACCCGTAAGGTGGTTTCATTGATTTTACCAGTGAACTCGGTATTATCCACATTAACACATGGATATCCACCACCAGTGGTAGTGGATGTCCATGTGTTATCACGGACAAACTGTACCCTATACATGCTCTGGTAGTGGATGTCCATGTGTTATCGCGGAAAATACTGTACCCTATAGATACTCTGGTAGTGGATGTCCATATGTTAATGTGGACAGTAGTGTACCTATACGAACTCTGGTAGTGGATGTCAATATGTTCTGGTGGACAATACTGTACCGTATACATACTCTGATAGTGGATGCCCATGTGTTACCTCGGGCAATACTGTGTCCTATACATACTCTGGTAGTGGATGTCCTTGTGTTATCGTGGACAATACTGTACCTTATGCGTGCAACTGTGGCTGCTTCGTGGGTCTCCTGTTGTATAGGCCGTTAGTGGCTCCTCTTTTCCACGATTCGAATGAGTTCATATAAATCAATGAGCATATTTTGGTGGACATGTACATTGGCCAAACTGATCTCCCATTTTCAAAAATTTTCTCTGGAGAAGACCCGGACCCCGCCGTTACGTGGGTCGGATGAAAGTGGTTCCCCACACAAAATCGTAGTATCACTACTTCGGGTGAAGTAAGGTTTGTTGTAAAATCCCAGAACATCAATCGGATACGACACAACACAAATAACCCTAAAGAAATATACAAATTACACCAATTTATTTTCATTCAAACCTAAGCTACACAAATAATCTAACATATCTTTTCGTTTCAATTTACTTGCATTGACAACATTACGTTTCAATACTCGATATTTTTACAAGTTCCCCGGGGGTTTGTTCAGCCATAACTCCCTTTTTGTGGATGGGGGGTGGGGGCATTTCAGTACCATATACGGCATATCGTACAATCGTGTTTTGATGAGAAAGTTCATGAACCTCGGTTTAAACATATGCGTAATTCTTCCACAGTTCAAAGTTCAAGATGTAATGCACATGAAGGCGTGAAATATATTGATTTTAGTAAAAGTATCAGAAATAATTTTGAGTGCTTTTAAAATTGGAAAGATAAATTGTCTGTATTCACGAATGCTCGGGACTAGTTGAGCAAATGAAAGTCGGTAACATTTTTGACCGATTCTGCATAAAAAAATGTCATCAAGTACAGTTTTTTCGATCTCTCAACTTTGGCTGAGATGGTATGGTGAAAAATAGTTGTGACATCACGTCGTCAGTGGCGGTTAAAACATGGACCCGTCTTTTTCAGATCATTTATTTTACGCCCCCCCCCCCCCCCTTTGATGAGTAATTATCGATGAAAGCTTTTAATCAACATTTATTATTATTATTATTATTAGCTTAACTTGACATAGTCAAGATAAGCTATTGCCATCACGCGTGCGGAAGTCTGTTAGTCTGTGAGTCTGTTCACATTTTCCTTTAGCTACACCCCGCAGTTCTTGTCTGGTCGTCACGAAATTTCATATGCAGGTTTGGGGTCATGTCTAGATGAGAATGTCCCCTTTTGGTTGCGATCATTCAACCATGATGGCTGCCCGAGCCCAAAGCCCGAAAACCTTTAGCACAGTCTTCAGTTCATATTTATAAAGGGATTTCGTTGTAACTTGGTAGGTTGACTTCATATAATGTCTAGATGAGAACAGCCCCTTTTGGGCACCATTAGGCAACTGTGATGGCTACATGGGCCTGAAGCCCGAAAACCTTTAGCACAGTCTACAGGTCATAATTATGAAGGGATTTCATTGTAGCTTGGTAGGATGACTCCAAATAATGTCTAGATGAGAACGTCCCCTTTTGGTCGCGATCATTCAGCCTTGATGGCTGCCCGAGCCCAAAACCCCAAAGCCTTTAGCATCGTCTATATGTCATATTTATGGAAGGATTTCATTGTAACCTGTTCGTTTGACTCCATATAATGCCTAGATGATGACATCCCCTTTTGGTCGTGATTTGTCAACTGTGACGGCTTCAGGGGCCCGAAGCCCGAAAACCTTGAGCACAGTCTGCAGGTCATATTTATGAAGGGATTTCATTGTAACTTCGTAGGATCACTCCAGATGATGCCCAGATGAGAATGTCCCCTTTTGGTTGCGATCATTCAACCATGATGGCTGCCCACAGTCTACAGGTCATATTTATGAAGGGATTCCATTGTAACTTGGTAGGTTGACTTCATATAATGTCTAGATGGGAACGTCCCATTTGGACGCAATTGGGAAACTGACGGCTACAAGGGCCCGAAGCCCGAAAACCTTTAGCACAGTCTACAGGCCATATTTATGAAGGGATTTCAATGTAACTTGATAGGATGACTCCTTTTGGAATAATTTCACTGTAACTTGGTAACTTTCGTTGATATACGTTAACTGTGAGGGCCACATACATTAACTGTGAGGTCATATTAACCCACCCCTCAGCTCTTTAGTACAGTGTACATCTCATATTATTTTTATCAAAAACATAGCATACAGGGAACAGAAATGAACATATTCCCAATTATCACAATTCTTGTCTTATTTCATAATCCTTTCATAAACATTGAACATCATCCTTTTCATCAAAAACAACACACAAGTTAAGCTACAGTGTCATTGACACTTTCATTATTATTATTATTATTGTTGGTGTTATTATTATTATTATTATTATTATTATTATTATTATTATTATTATTATTATTATTATTATTATTATTGTTATATGTACAGCCAAGTTTCCGTTCGTTTTAATAAACGAAAGCAATGGACAGCTCTGGGATCTGTTTGTTGTTTTCATTTATTAAAAGTTACAAAAAGGAAACTGCTTTATGGCAACCCAATCAGACGCAATCAGTTCACAAATAATCCGTCATTAAGAATATCCATTAGTGTAACGTCAAGAAGCACCCAGTAATCGTCCACTTTGACTCTTTGTTTAGTGAATATTTTTTACAGTAATTTGCAAATTTTTATGCTCCCACAGTTATCAAATTTCACCTCATAGACTTTTATATTAATGGAAAGGACAGTGCCTGTGTTATACTCCAGGATGCGCTCACTGTTGAGATAATGAACAGAAAAAGTTACAGATGGCGAAAACACCGTTTTCTTATTTTAAATGGGTTTCACCAGAGATTAACAATCAACCGTCAAACTGATTGGTAAAACAAATTGTAAATGCAATGATGCGCACATCGGTGATACAAATTCTTTAACATTTCGAAATTTCATTTTTTATATGAAACTCCCACACCCTTAGTTTTAAATTTACAGGCAGCGTCAGGGGAGATAACTTTCCTATAAATCTCTTCCAATGACGAAAACTGTGAACCATGTTGTCCAATGCAAATAGAGGACACGAGCCCAACATTCCTGTTCCAAATGAGAGGTCATAAACTGTCTTTGAGGCCATAATGTCAATCAAATGCGAAACGACCAATGAGATGCGGTCTTTCACGATGTTCTTACAGGTAGGTCGCATTCCATGCTTGTTGTACCTAGCACATTCCTCAATGTCTGGTTTGTATAAGGGATACACACGTGGCGATCGCGATATAAATAAAGATTCGTTATAAAAATCTGATCCAACTTCAAGACGCGGTGACATGTCTTGGGGTGTGGGTTGATTATACATGTATGTACTATCGCGAAAACAACTGTGTTTTCCCCTCCACCCCAGGAATCTACGTCCACACTAGTTTGTATATTTGTGTCTACTCAAACATAAATTTAAAAAAGCACTGATCAATAAACCCATAATAATGATTTCTGTTTTGGTATATTTGTTTTTCTTTTTCCACGTGTTTAACCTTATTCCCAGTGCTGACGATATCAAAATTTATTATTTTAAATATTATTTTTAGCTCATCTTGACAAAGTCAAGCTGAGCTAATCTCATCGCTTCCCGTCCGTCGTCCGTCGTCCGTCGTCTGTCGTCCGTCGTCCGTCGTCTGTCGTCCGTCGTCCGTCGTCCGTCAACACCATGTTTTGGTCTTCTCCTCCAAAGCCACTGGGCCAATTCAAGTGAAAGTTTGTGTGAGTGATGGTCCCAAAGGGGCATTTCATTTTTGTTCAACTCGGCATGCCCAGCCCCATAGGGAGGGAGTGGGGGAAAATGCTCCAAAATATTTTAAAAATCTTCTTCTCAAGAACCAGTGTGTACAATGACTTGATATTTGCTATGGAGCTTCCATATGAGGTGTAGAATCAAGTTTGTTCAAACGAAGTTCGTAAAGTAATATTTGGCTTTGTAATAGGAGGGGTAAGATTTTTGGCCCCGCCCAAAATTTCTATTTTCTGAACCGATGGTCCGGTATGAACCAAATTTAGTTTATGGTAGTATTGGGTCATAAGTACTTGACCCATGCAAAAAAAAAATTCCTGCATCCCCATGGGAACCCTGGGAGCTAAAAATAGAAATATTTTCAAACGCCCATATTTCCCAAACCCCACGGAACAGAGAGCTTTTATTTGGTATGAAGTATCCTTATGACCAGTAGAATTGAATGGTAAAAAAAAATTGCC
The DNA here is from genome assembly GCA_031216915.1 of Pictodentalium vernedei. NCBI lineage: Eukaryota > Metazoa > Mollusca > Scaphopoda > Dentaliida > Dentaliidae > Pictodentalium > Pictodentalium vernedei. Next base: position 252,071,940 of record CM062290.1, on the reverse strand, counting down.
ATCGGTTATGTTAGGGTGTTCTGTAATGGGCATCGAAAAAATGCTGAGTCAGCATATTTGCAAAAATTAAAAAAAATCTTTTCTCCAGAACCAATCATCAGAATCTTTTGATATTTGGTATACAGCATTCATAGGGGGGGGGGGGGGGGGGGGGGGGGGGTCAGATAAAAGTTTGTTGAAATAAAGCTCATTGGTTCATATTTGGGCTCTCTACAGGAGCCCGAAGTTTTAACATAGGGTAATATGGGGAATATTCTTTAAAAATCTTCTTCTTCAGAACCACCAGTCAGAATCTTTTAATATTTGGTATCCATCATTGTTATGAGGGTCAGATTCTAGATTGTTCAAACCAACGGAAGCCCAAATTTTATCTTTGTTCAATATGGAGGGTAATTTAAAAAAATCTTCTTCTTCAGATCCATCAATCAGAATGCTTTGATATTTGGTATGCAACATCTCTATGGGGGACAGATTCAAATTTGTTCAAATCAAATCCCTAGGTATATATTTGGGCTCACTATGGTAGCCCAAATTTTTACTTAGTGCTATATGAGAAAATTTCTTTAAAAATCTTCTTCTTCAGATCCACCAGTCGGAATGCTTTTATATTTGGTATACAACATCTCTAGGGGGGTCAGATTCCAGGTTGTTCAATTCGAGTGCCTAGGTTAATATTTGGGCTCCATATGGGAACATGAAATTTAACTTAGTACAATATGAGGGAATTTCTTCAAAAATCTTCTTCTTCAGATTCACTTGTCAGAATGCTTTCACATTTGGTATGCAACATCTCTAGGGGGTCAGATTCAAGTTTGTTCAAATTGGATCCATAGGTCAATATTTGGGCTCACTATGGTAGCCCACATTTGAACTTAGTGCAGTTCGAAGAAATTTCTTTACAATTTCTCTTCTTCAGATCCAACAGTCAGAATGCTTTCATATTCGGTACACAACATCTCTAGGGAAGTCAGATTTAACTGTGTTCAAATCAAGAGTCTGGGTTAATATTTGGGCTCTCTATGAGAGCCGGAATTGGCCATTTTGCTGAAGAATTAAAAATTTTGTATTCAGTACCCTCTAGAGGTACTAAGATTAATCCACATAGGTTGTATCAAGGGGCTTCATAGGGGAGCTCTACATTTTACTTTTGATCAACTGAAGAAAAGGCATGATGCCCAGATTATTTTTGTCACTCCTGATGGACTCCAGGATTGACAGTGTGGCCTGTGGAGATGGCTTGCTTAATGTAGACTCATTCTTGGACTCTGTTTAAATTGTGTTCTGTACAAGATGAGCGCTTCAGGCCCCGTGGGGCCTCTTGTTTTATATTTTTTCTAAAAAGTTCAACGAAACCATATCACGTGACCCTAATTGGAACGAGCTTCATGAGCTCGTTCCATTGAGATATCACATGATATGATTTTTTAATAATGTTTTTAAAAATAATTTATTTTCAACTGCTGAATTTGTAAATTCCGCGGTCGGATGCAGCCGATTCGTTACGTAATGTGTTAACCCTTTACCCAACGTAACAACAAAACCGACCAGCGCTATTCTCAAAAAAAAAAAAAAGATTAATTGTCATTATTTTTTTTTAATTTTGTCTCAAAAACATAGGTTATGACACCTCATTGGAACGAGCTCGTCGAGCTCGTTCCAGTGAGGGGTCGTAACCTATATTTTTGAGACAAAAAATGAAAAAAAATAGTTATTCAAGAATTTTTTTTACAAGTGTCGTCTGCTTTTCATGTTAGGTAAAGGGTTAATATCACATGATGGTGTAAGAGGAGTCAACGTTACGATTCTCACGTGGTTGTTCGGTACTCAGTTTCTTGACAAGTGAAAATCTTCTTATAGACTTATTTGACAATATCAATAAGTGTGATCATGTCTGAATTATCCCCGTGAAAACTTAGGGGAGTTCAGGAGTGCTTGTTCACTGTGGTAAACAATCTCTGTTTTACTGGTAAAATAGGAATCGGTAATCAATGCTGGTGTAGAAGTTCTCTAAAATAGGCAACATGGTTATAAACGATTGGCGGGACTTGCGGTCACAATTAGCCACTGCTTAAAAATATTTGGCAACAAAAACCATAAAATGAATGTGTCTGAATTCGATGAATCATTGTGAGTAGTGTTTATATTCATGAAAATATTTTTTTAATTTTTTGTATGAATAATCGTCGTACATATCCCGTTCAAAACTGAAAAGATATTGTCAAGTTAATGTCAACAAAAGGAAAGAGCCCGTAATCCCAAATAAACGAGGATGACTGGTACAGTTAAGAGATTTTGGAACGTACTTCAGATCAGATGACAGTCTCTTGAGTGCCGGAAGTGCTTCTCGTTGATCGTAACTTTTCCTCAGTCATTCAGTAACTCATATTGCACTTACAGTGGGCTGCGAACATACATGTTAGCACTGCAATTTTGGATTAGACTTGGAGGAAAGTGTATTTGGCCAGTGACGTAGCCACGAGATGTGGGCTGGGGAGCCTCGGTTCCCCCAATCTGCAGTTCTCCCCAAAAATATTTAAACCTACGTCTGTTGGGCGTCAACTAATGAAATCACAGATGACATACCATGCTTGGTGAAACTTCTTTCGAGCATCAAAATATCTCCAAGTAAAGCCATTTGGGACATATTTTTTCCAACATGTCTTCCAATTCTGGGCCTTTCCTGTAGAAATGTTTGAGAAATATACCCAACCCTCTCCACCAATGTGTGTGTGTGGGGGCGGGGGGGGGGGGGGGTCACAACCTGCATACCAGGGAAGAATATTTGAAAAAAAACTATACACCCCATTTTCCAGTTGCACCAACGCGGGTGGGGTACCAACTACCTCCACACCTTTCCCCAACTCAACACTTCAGTCTTTGTGATATGCTCAACGGCATAAAAATGTTTGAACCGACCCACAAATTCCCCGCGCCACTCCCTCCAATATAGATACATATATATGTACCTGCAATGAGCTGATGTCCATTCACAGGATGGCTGTGTATCAAATAGCCCTGTGTGTGTTGTATAATATATATATATATAAATATTATCATACTTTTGAAACCAAAATATTTGCTGACTTTCCGCATTCAAATTTCGATTCAGCTCGATTTAGTTCGAAATCGTTCCGATCATTCAAATCGATTCGATTCCAGTTGCGCAAATTCGAAAATATTTAAATCGTTGAGATATTATCAAAACCTACCAGTGTCTCCAGCTCAAACTCTTCTTCCATCATCAGAACTCTTATACAGTAGGGCTGCAACGATTAATCGTGATACCCTTGAATCGCGATACATTGCTAACGATTCAATACGTATCGTAATTCACTATATATCTTGATACAATAAATACAAATAATATCAGGAAAACAACTTCTTAGATTTTGAAAACTGATGCTGATAAACCCTATTTTTGTTTACCAACATTGACAGAGATAAATATGCTATTAAAGGGATAAATCAGTTAACCAAAATTTAATGAGTTCCTCTATTTTACTAAATATTTATTTGATTAATCCATTATATCTCATTTGACAGAGCTCTTTAAGCTCTGTGAAACAAGATATAAAGGATTAAATGTTTGGAACATATTTTATGAGAGGAAAAAGCACTGGAAAATGGGTCAGAAAATCAAAACTTTAAATTAGTTAATGTCATTGGTTATCACATTGAGAAGTTCCCTATTATCTAAAGAGTGCATCCAAATTTGTAATACATGTAAGCTACTAGAAATGAATACAGTCCCCAAAGTAGCTGACATCATTAGCTGCATTTCCTGGGAGATCATGTGTATATCATGATACATATCCTATTGTGCGCACTGAATTGTAATACATATCTTATCGTTAAGGAAGCACATCGTCGCAGCCCTACTGTACAAGACACCCGACGACAGAGGAAAAGTTCAGTGAGGTTCCGCTTCCGACACAACTTTGATTCCGTTTTCGAATATTTCTCATTTTAGCTCAACTTTGGCGAAGCCAAATTTGAGCTTATGTCATGGCCCGTCGTCCGTCTGTCCGTCTGTCCGTCAACAATTGGATACCGCTCGGGCTAGAGGTCGTATTTATGAACCGATCTTTACGAAACTTCTTGGGTACCTTTGTTATGACTGTGGGACGAGAACGAGTGTTTTTGGGTGCGGTCCGAAATTCAAGATGGCTGCCAGCTGCCATTTTGTACCGACGATGCAGAAATCTGTTTTTTGTACAGAACTTCCATATGAAAGCTCTGATTTCAATAATTTTTTGTATGAATGTTTAGTACCATGGGATACATCCCATATAATACGGGTTTTTTTCTCGTGCGTAAATTATGCAAATTAGACTAACTTTGATGTTTTTTGGTGTTACTTTCAGCACTGTAAGTGCAAATGCCAATACGGCTCGGGCTAGAGGCCGTATTTATGAACCGATCTGTACGAAACTTCTTGGGTACCTTTGTTATCACCGTGGGACGAGAACGAGTGTTTTTGGGTCCGGTCCAAAATTCAAGATGGCCGATGGCAGCCATTTTGTACGAAATTTGGTGCAATCAGATTTTTGCACAGAACTTCCATATGAAAGCGCTGATTTGAATAATTTTTTGTGTGAATGTTTAGTACCATGGGATACATCACATATAATACGGGTTTTTTTCTCGTGCAGAAATTATGCAAATTAGATGAACTTTGATTTTTTCAGTGCTGCTTACACACAGTAAGTACACATGTCAATACGGCTCGGGCTAGAGTCTGTATTTATGAACCGATCTTCACGAAACGTCTTGGGTACCTTTGTTATCACCTTGGGACGAGAATGATTGTTTCTGGGTGCGGTCCAAAATTCAAGATGGCTGCCAGTGGCCATTTTTTATCGAAATTAGGTCTAATCAGTTTTTTGTACACAACTTCTATACGGCTCAGGCTAGATGCCGTATTTATGAACCGATCTTTACGAAACTTCTTGGGTACCTTTGTTATTACCGTGGGATGAGAACGAGTGTTTTTGGGTGTGGTCCGAATTTCAAGATGGCCACCAGCAGCCATTTTGTACCACAATTAGTGCAATCAGTCTTTTGTACAGAATTTCTGTATGAAAGTTCTGATTTGAATAAATTTTTGTATGAATGTTTAGTAACATGGAATACATCACATATAGTACGGGTTTTATTTCTCGTGCAGAAATTATGCAAATTAGATGAACTTTGATTTATTCAGTGCTACTTAAACTCTGTAAGTGCACATGTCAATACGGCTCGGGCTAGAGGCTGTATTTAGGAACCGATCTTCACAAAACTTCTTGGGTACCTTTGTTATCACCTTGGGATGAGAACGAGTGTTTCTGGGCGCGGTCCAAAATTCAAGATGGGTGCCAGTGGCCATTTTGTACCGAAATTAGGTCCAATCAGTTTTTTGTCACAACTTCTACACAGCTCATATTTGTGAACTGATCTTCAGGAAACTTCTTGGGTACCTTTGTTTTCACCTTGGGACAGGAATGATTGTGTTTTGGGGTGCCTTTGTTATCACTGTGCTATGAGAACAAATATTTTGGGGTTCAGTCAGACCCATTCTGGGACTCAAAGATTTTTTCTAGTTTAGCATCTGACTGTCACCCACCTTTACAATACTTTACCTATACATTTGTTACAGGCAACGCTCAGTATTTATGTACAGACCATTACAATACTTTATATGTACCTTTGATATCAGGTCATTACCTAGATGTTTGTTATTGCTGTGTCACATACTATACATGTACATGTCTTTGTCTTGACAAGTTGAGCTACAGTGTCATTGACACTTTCATTCATTGATTTAACGAAACTAGTCGCCGTTGCATACAATACTTAAGTTGAAACTGACAATGCTTACAGTTAGTTGGAAGAAGGTGCAATATCTACATGTAAGTTGAAAAGAGTGGAGATTCGATTCGAGATTCTATTTGATCTGAAATCTCCTGCTTGATTTGATTTGGGATTCAATTCTCCCGAAATTTGAGCTTCGGGGCCCCTAGGCTGGGTGCCTGGGAATCATTAAGTGCTCATTCAGTGAGTGCAAACCAAGTCTGGAAACAAGCAATAGAATGCGGTCCTCAGAGGTTGAATTTTCTGATGCTATTCCATACAGTGGGCTAGAATCCCACAATTTATCCTTTGTGTACCTTTTTCTGTTTGGGCCGGAGACCTTGATTCTGATTGAGGTTCACAGAGGGTAAATGTAGTAATGCTACCCTGCTGTTCAGGGTGGCATCACCAAATTCACCCTCTGAAGACCTCATTCTGCAGATGACAGTCTGCTTATTTCCAGGCTTGGTGCAAACCCGAGGATCACGAATCGGAAATGTATCAATCTGATTGTTCTATTACTGTTGCACAAACAGGCGTAATTTCTTCTTACACGTTTCATACTTCGCAAGTCAAAACTACGTTTCACTGTAGATCTGTGTATTGATTTTTATCGTATTTGGAAACCTTCCACACTCTCTTCATTTAATCATAGCTATTGATTTACCCACCTGGAGATTTACAAATTACAATAATTGTTTTGATTTTTTTATGAACTTCATTAAAACTATAAATACCATACGGGTCAAATCGACTATTCGAACTGCTGCAGATGTTTTCCTGTTTTTACGTATTGGTTTTTATCTTTGTAATATATTTTTTATTAATGAAGCTGGCATATTTGCCGTTGCGTGTTGTGGAAGCTACTTATTTAATTATGTTTCTATTTCGTATTGCTACAGTTTGTAGTGAACTATTTGTTGCCCCGCGTTCCCATACATTGCTATCACTATCTCCCCCACTTCCTATGCAAGATTTGCGTGCCTCATACGAGAAGGCCATGTGGGATAGATATCTATCTCACATGACCCACGTGGTCGGCTTATTGGCATATTTAATGAGCGCAGGACTATTCAATCATCGCATGTTCTTCTGTAAAGAAACAACATGATGTCACGTTTCGGAAATATTAGCAGACGAAAGTTTGTTGAAGAAAATAGAAATAAAAACACAGGCCACAAAACCAAAGGACACTTGACTCTTTTATATGAATTTTGGGGTGAACACCATTATAAGTGGCGAGAGTTGCACGAAATTCTGTCGAAAAGTTATGAGAATACATTGCAGAATTCATAATATGACGTAATCGGAATTTGTCAATGTTCATTTTGTTACAATTCTTTAACCCCTTGCTTGTGGGCGTTGGGATTTAATTTCGTTGTATATACCTGTGGTATATACGGAACTTTCGTGCACTCTTTCCGATAAGCAAATCATTTTTTTCAGAAATAGACAACAAAATTGTTCGTTACATTTGCACGTGCCCCTGGATTACTTTTGATGTCGCCATAGTGTTTTGGTGGGGAGAAAAAGTATCCCTGAAGGGTGTGTGTGTGAGATGGTGAAATCTCACCCTCGGGACAAGTTCACTCGGCAAGCCTCGAGTCTGGCCCAAATATCTAACCCTCGTGTGAGATTTCCCCATCTCACACCCCCAACCACCAAGGATAATAATAATCTCCGCAGTACAGCACTTTTCTCTCTGCAAATGTTCCCTAATGCAACCACACTTGAAAAATAGGGTCCTGCAGAGGATTCCGAATCGTATCTAATTTTCAATCGAATCGAATTTCGAATCGAATCGAATCTCACGGCTCTCAGCTAAAGATATAGGCTTAACCCTTTGAATTCGGAAGGCCGCTTTTCCGGCCCAAGAACATGGCACTTCATAATTTCATTAAGTAGGATGGCTGCTAAGTGAATGTGTGGAATAGACCAATCAATATTTTCAACGTGCAGCCCAAGGCTGCATGTTGAAAAAATTAATTGGTCCACATCCAAATAATGAATATGGACTCTTCCAATTGCCGCCATTGAATAAGACACCACCAGAAGAACCAGGGTTCAAATGGTTGAATATTGCAGCTTAACAGCAGTTAAATGTGCCATTCGATTCTGTTCGAGTCGGCGATTATCCGAGTAGGTGCTGGAGTGGTGACAACCTCAGTTGCGTGTCGGATTGAACCGTTTAGGCTTATTGTTTGTTGTTTGTTTACTGGAGTTTAACGGCACTTTCACCAGCCAGCGTTGCATCGTGTCGTTCAGCTTTACTTGTGGAGCAAGCCGGCGTACCCGGAGAGAATCAGTGAGCCGCGGTCAGACTCTCTAACTTACTAACCTGGCTCAAGTAGTGTTAGCAGCGGTTGAAGGCTATTGCACTATCCACGTGCATGGTACGCCATAGTACACTGAACCGTCGTGCCCCCCCCCCCCCCTCCCCCACCACCACATGGGCAATCGGGATTAAATGTCCCGCCCAAGGATACAGCACAGGTGACGCTGGTCGGGGTCGAACCGTAAAGTTTTCAGCTAAAAGTCCATGCTGTAACCAATGAGACACCGCGCCCCCGTGTACGCTTATTCTGTTGGATTTGAGCGTTTCAGTGGACCACCGGCACCGACCCACTAATTTTCTGAAATCGCCCAGATTCTTCGCAACGGTCCCGTTTGTGTCCAACCGTTAAGATAAGCTTGCTGCTTTGACTGAGAACTATCAGGTATTAGCATTCTCTCCAAATACTGCCCTGCGATGCAAAGAATATTTGTGATTCACACTCCTGAAAGAGTCGGTAATTTATAAGTCTCCTTATATATGTATACTTGTAGTTCGAAGTAAAATAACCTTCTTTAAGTGTTAAAAAATCATGTCTGAACTGTGTGCCCTTGGGTCCATGTTTGAATACTGCCAATATTAACAGCTCAAACCATTTATTCTGATCGACTGTTTCGTTCATTGTGATTTAATAGGGGGCGTCCGATAACTCGTTCAATACGAAACTGCTTGGAACATTCCGTTTGGACCGAGTGAAAGATTTTTACTTACCCACAGATTTGCCGTTCCCATTCGTTCTTTGAAAAAATTGCCATGGGCTGACAAGTTCGATTTATACCATCAGTCGGACCCCCTGACAACGCCCCTGTTCCCAGTAACATTTTATTTGGCCAATTCCCCGCGGGAACCCCGGGGGAAGTGAAGCAGTGCCTGTTCACTTCGGTAAACAGGCTCTGTTTTACTGGTAAAATAGGCCCCAGTCACCAATGCTTGGGCGGTGCAGACCCTCTCTAAAATGGGCAACATGACTTATTAGCGCTCACCCCTGGTCTTGAGTTGATGCTCATGTTGTGGTCATGATTAGCCATCAAACCATCAAGATATTAACACAAATAGTGGAACTATGCACTATGCAGCGTATATATCATAAACTTACAGCCATGCTGAGTCTTCAAATTCTGTCAAATCGATTGAGTCTCGATTGAGTCTCGATTGAGAAACGTTTGTTGTCTTGGTTCAAAGAAAATGAATGTTTATGGTATTTTTTTGATTCAATCGGTTGGAATATTTCAGTTGGTTGGAAAAGAGAACCATAGGTTCTCTTTTCCGACCAACTGAAATATCCCAGAAGATTTAATCAGAACAAAGGCTCCCCGCGGCAACCCCGGGAAGTGAAACAGTGCCTGTTCACTGCGGTAAACAGGCTTTGTTTTACTGGTAAAATAGGATCCAGTCACCAATTCTTGGGAGGTGCAAACCCTCTCTAAAATAGGCAACCTGGCTTATTAACGCTCACCCCTGGTCTTGAGTTGATACTCATGTTGTGGTCTTGATTAGCCATTGTGGAAAAATACGTGACCTTAAACACCAATAAATACAAATATAATATATCAAAACATAGGCGAATGGTCTGTTTAAGGACTAGATTGGTTCCAGGCCACGATAGTGAGTAATTCCAAACAGAATTGGTCTGTAGCTTGAGAGCTTGATTATTCATCTGTGTACAATAAACGTAATGAGAAAAATCGATTATAATAATTTATTGTCTGACAAGTAGTTTTCGTGGGAGGACACCACATGCAAAAGTACTCACTGCTATAAAATTACGTGAAATGTGAAACTCAATGCAAAGGTAAGGAGAACGTAATTTTATTGATATACATTCAAGTTGCTTTCCAGTTGTTTGATGGGCCGCTTTTAGATTAACCTCTTGGTCGCCGCATCTGAGCAATGACTGTCCTTACCTTCAAAATGGGGACGAGTGGTGGAGAACAATGAAATCAAGCAGGCCCAAGACATCAAGCTGATATTATTAGTTACACAGTTTGTTGGTGGCCTAATATGGTATATATGGTGTCAGTTAATTTCATATTGGACGAGAGCGAAGTCCAATATGAAATAAACTGACTCCATATATACCATATTAGGCCACCAACAAACTGTGTAACGAATGTATCTTACCGACTGCTGCATCGATGCACAGAACTAATAACAACAGCGATCAAAATTAAATGGGAGAATTCTCACAATGTGTTCACGTGTCTTTGCCTTGTTATAATTTATGGGAGAGTGCCCACGGGCACTCTCCCATAAATTGTAACAAGGCAAATTCATACATACCAAACAGTTTCATTTCGAAGGTAACATGACACACATCCACAGAATATGAAGCCTTTTAAGTTGCCTAACCTGCACTTTAGACCAAATATGGGCTTCCAACACTCAATCTTTCACTCGCATCACGTCCAGTGAACAACACTATAACCCTTTCCCAAGTAACTGTCAGAACTGGTCAGCGCTATTTACAAAACTCACCATTCAATTTTCATTATTGGTTTCATTTTTTTTTTTTTTGTCTCAAAAACATAGTTTCGACCACTCGATGGAACGAGCTCGGTGAGCTTGTTCCACTGAGGGCTCATAGGCTATGTTTTGGGACAAAAATTTGAAATATTTAGTCGTTCAAGAATTTTGTTTGGTCTGCCTTTCGTGTCTGGTAAAGGGCTAAAGGCCTTAACGTTCCGTGAAAGTACTTTTTTGTTATGTGAGAAGAATGTTGTGTTTTGCCGCTCCCGACAATTATAAGATTCAGAAAATTGTCAAGTCGTGAAGGCTCCAGATAGATGCCCTTTCTCTTTTGTGCTAACCTAATGAGTAATAAAAGCTATTTACCAGTTTGCTTAGAACATAAATCATCTTAAATTTCACCCACGGGAACATTTATTCGAAAAGTCCATAGCATGACTGTTCGCTCGCAAAATGTGTTTGAATTATGTCTTGAATAACTCCTTTTACTTCCAAATGAAATTTACAATAGCCGCTGGTCAGTCGTTTATCATTGCTTAATGGCGATCGATTGGAACCGAAGTGGACTTGAGCTTTCGCTAGACCATTATTGTAAGCCTCAAGTGCTTCGCAAGCATTTTATAAGTCGGTTTGTCTCAGAACCGTTGAGATGATGTTCCTTATATAAATTGGACTGCTGCGTCCATACGAACTACTTATTGTTAGGAGGAACCGTGGGCATTTGGTTAAATGAAGCGAGTCGGTAAGAAAAGTGTTTGACGTTTGTGCATTGCCACGTATTGCAGAGGTGGTAACTTCTTTAATGAAATGAGCTCAAACTTTTTCCCAACCGTTAACATTAAACTCATACTTTAACCCTTTACCCAACGTAACGGTCAAAACCGGCCAGCGCTATCCTAAAAAATCGCCAATTAATTTTCATTGTTTTTTAATTTTTTGTCTCAAAAACACAGGTTATGACGCCTCATTGGAACGAGCTCGTCGAGCTCGTTCCAACGAGGGGTCATAACCTATGTTTTTGAGACAAAAAATTTAAAAAATTAGTTATTCAAGAATTCTTTTTGCAAGTGTCGTCTGCTTTTCATGTTAGGTATAGGGTTAAATCTGCAAACCACAGGTGCGGACTGAGCCAAGAAAGGTTACCGGGAAATGCACCAAGGGGCCTCAGAGCCGGGGAAAATTGATTTTTCGAACTGAACGAACGCAGCTTCCTTGCATCTGAGCTATCAATGGCAGTCCACAAAGAGAACATTTCGATATACCGGCAGTCTTTGCAATCAGATCTATTTCGCCTTTTGGTCATTTTCGCGAAAATTCTCGCACCCCCAGGTCTGTGGCTGCACCAGTTTTGGGGACCCCAGGTGGAACCCAATAGGGGGCCCACCGGGAATTTTCCCGGTGGACCATACGGCTAGTCTGCCTCTGGCAAACCACGATCAAGGGGCACAGTCAGGCTAAATGAAGGGGACAAACTGTTTTTCTTCCACTTCATTTTACCTCGTTCTGGGTTAAGAGTGTTCCCTGGGGAAAATAGTTAACATGTTAGGCAATTTGGAGCCCCTGAGTATTTTTTGAAGGCTTAAGTATCCAGAGAGTGAAGGAATAACTATAGCAAAATGCCCCAAGAAATATCAGGGCGACAGTGCATATGAAAGGTTGACATTTTTCAGGAAAAGTCTGATGGAAGAGGCCACTTCTCCCAATTCACCCATCGCTACGCTGTTCATAACAACCCCGGAAATAGAAAGAGGAGTACGTGGTTGTATTCTTACGCGGAATAATATTCGTTTATAGTGGCTCAGGAGACAAAGATTGAAATAAAAAAAAGTTCTTTTAGTGACACCATGTACTGAATTTTGAAGCGTTGTTTCAACCAAATTGTATACGGAGTGGTTCAAAATATATGTACAATTCCGTGCACCATTGGGACTATTTCTAACTTTGTGAAACAACGCATTGTTTTAACAGAAGGTTCTGAAGCACAAGCTGTATCGTAGTTTGCATATCGGCCCATTTAACCCTTTGAACCCCAGGGGCCGTTTTTCTGGCCCAGTAACATGATACTTCATAATTTCATTTCACTTTTGAGTGCAGGTGTGGTGTTGACCAATCAATATTTTGGGGCTGCACGTTGAAAATATTAATTGATCTACCCCCAAAATAAAGAATATAGACTCATCCTGTTGCTGCCATTGAACTGATGTGGAAGATACCACTTGGATTCAAAGGGTTAAGAATCTTTTATTGAGCTTTGGGTCAAGTGATCAATTTCATTTTCAAATACGTCCCAGTTCACGATGAAATGTGCGAAACGAATTAAGACAATTAGGCCTGGACCCCACCGGTGGCCAAAGGAGAGGCCCTGACCCAATTCACTGAAGTTTATCAAGAAATTTAGGAATTGCATTAACCCTTTACCCAACGTAGCGGGAAAAAGCCATGGCTATACACAAAAATCACCATTCAATTTTTCATTATTTTTTCCATTTTTTGTCTCAAAAACACAACTTTTGACCCCTGATTTGAAAGATCTCGTTGAGCACATTCCAGTGAGGGGTCATAAACTATGCTTTAGAAGCAAAAAATTAAAACAATTAGTTATTCAAGAATTGTGTTTGAAAGGGTTACCTGCCTTTCGTATTAGTTATAAAGGAGGAATTAAGTCTGGACTTTACCTTTGGCGAGGCCCAAACCCAATTCCTTGAATTCATTTTGTAAATTTCACTTTTAAACAGGGGTGAGTTTCAGATCCTTATAAAACATTCTTAACATCCAAAACGTGATGCTATATTTGCAAATAATCGACACCCGACATGCACGATGTGACCCTAGCTCACCTCAAGTTGCTTCTTGAGACATTTTCTGCGAACCCCCCCCCCCCCCCCCCCCCCCGAATGAATACCCTCTAGCTTATTTCTTTGTAGTATAGAAGAGCAACTAGAACGTTTTACTGTTCGCCGCTTGGTTGATACTTTTTATCCAACGTCGCACTCGAACACCCAGTCATGTGAATATCCAGCGACACCCGCGCGATTTCTGCACTCAAATATCCATCTTGAATTACAACAGAGCAACAATGGGATACTAATTGCACTTGGCCTCGTCGGAAGTGTGTGACTATTTTATATGGCTAATTGCATCTCAATTAACAGCATGCTGCGCAGCAGAAATGTTTTGTAGGGAACAAATCAAAGAAAATTGCACGCATTTCATCAGACCTGTGCGAATAATGAGATAATTGGCACTTGTTAATGGTCCTGTGCTTTTCAAACATGCATGCTATGTTCATACATGTACATTTATGAAGTGGCGTAAAAAAATGTTGCAGTGCATGAAATTGTAGACGCGGGGTTGGGAGGGGGGCGTGGCGAAGATGGTCAATTGGGGAGTGTAACCTCCAGGAAGTGAAGCAGTGCTTCTTGACTGTGGTAAACAAGTTCTGCTTTACTGGTAAAATAGGCCCCGGAACCAACACCTGGTGTGGAAGTCATCAAAAGTGGGCCGAGAGGTATAATTTATTTATTTATTTATTTATTTATTTATTTATTTATTTATTTATTTATTTATTTATTAGAGTATAACGACAATTTCGACAGCCAGGGTCATCTCGTGTCGGACAGTTTTACGGGTGAAGGAAGCCGGAGTATCCGGAGAGAACCACCGAGCAGCGGCGAGCATCTGTCAGCCTACCTACCAAACGTACCAACTCCACACAAGCAGGATTAACATTGGGTGGAGACAAGTGCATCATCGACGTGCAGTACACCTTAGTACTCAACTCCACGATGCCCCACGTGGGCAATCGGGATTAAGTGTCTTGCCCAAGGAAACAACGCTGTTACTCCTAGCGGGGATCGAACCATGAACTTTTCGGTTGTATATTCGAAGTGCAATGCCACTGCGCTCCCGGATAGGTATAAACGACTGGCTTGACTTGACCTCACATCTATCCTATGTCATGATGTTGCCATTGAAACTGGAAGTGACTTGAAACATAAATAAATAAATAAATAAATAAATAAATAAATAAATAAATAAATAAATAACCATAGTCCCGACTGATGAATATTCCAACTATATCATCATGGCATGCCTTCGCCGAAGCCATGCCTTGATGATATAGTTAGAATATTAGTCAGTCGGGACTAAGGTTATTTATTAGCTCACCTGACTGAAAGTCAGAGTGAGCTATTCTGATCACTTTTTGTCCGTCGTCTGTCGTCTGTTGTTCGTCGTCTGTCGTCTGTTGTCCGTCCTTCGTCGTGAAAGTGGTTTTTGTGTCATTTTCTCCCAAGCCATTGGCTGCAGTTCAATGAAAATTCACATGAGTAGCGGTTATATAAGGGCATTTGGGTTTTTCTTCAAATTGGGTTTCTGCTCATATGGTGGAGGGGAGTGGGACAAAATGCAAAACATTTTTAAACATCTTCTTCTCATGAACTAGCCGTAGCAGAGACTTGATATTTGGTATGCAGCTTCCATTTGAGGTGTAGACTCAAGTGTGTTCAAGAGAAGATTGACGGGCAATATTTGCCTTTGTTCTGAGAGAGGCAAGAATTTTTGCCCCTCCCAGAATTTCTTTTTTCTGAACCGAGAGGCCAATTTGAACCAAATTTAATATGAGGTATTATTCGGTTATAGATTCTTGATTTATGCCAAAAAAAAATTTTCCTGCAGCCCCTAGGGAACCTCAGGAGCCAAAAATAGAAAAGAAACGAAAACGTCCATATCTCCAAAACTGCACGGCACTGAGAATTTTTATGTGGTGTGAGGCTTCCTTGGGAACAACAGAAAGGAATGGTAAAAAAAAAATTGCCATCGGTTTTGTCATAAGGTACTTTTTCGGGACTTTGTCAGCATTTTTTTAACACTGTGGGAAATGGGAAAAAAATTAAAGAATCATTTGCTTCCAAACCACTGCTCCAAAAGCTTTCATATTTTACATATAACATCTTTTGAACATTGTTTCACATATTTGTTGAAATCAAATCCCTCGGTCCATTATTTGGGTTCCCTATGTGAGCCCAAATGTTTAAATTAGTGCAGTATGGGGAATATTCTTTAAAAATCTTCTTCTTCAGATCTACCAATAAGAATCTTTTGATATTTGGTATGCAGCATGCTTATTTATTTATTTATTTATTTATTTATTTATTTATTTATTTATTTATTTATTTATTTATTTATTTATTTATTTATTTGTGTTTAATGTCATATACTTATGCACAATGGCTAATCGTGACTGTGGCAGTTTTATTTTATGGGTGGAGGAAAACGGACTACCCGGAGAGAACCACCGAGCAACGACGAGCAACTGTCTGCTCCTCAACATTTTAACTTTGTTCAAGCTCCGCTCAAGCAGGATTAAAGCGGTTGAAGACATGTGCACCATCGACGTGCAGTACGCCTTAGTACACAGCGTCGTCGTGCCCCCATGTAGGCAACCGGGATAAAGTACCTTGTCCAAGGATACAACGCGGGTCGTCCTTGACAGGGATCGAACTCGGGACTTCCAGCACAGAAGTCCAACAGTCTACCACTGAGCCACCGCGCTTCCAAGGATTATGGTTAAAAACTAGAGATTTCTTGGGAATTTATTAGTGAATGAATAAAATATACATGTAGTCCTGACACAATTTCTTATTTAATTAACTCGTGCCGTACATGAACTCCAAAATGGTTATGCACCATGCCCAACAGCCTGAATCGGGTACCATCGACATCCACTTGGTTGATCGACTGTGTGTGTGGGTGACTCAAGTACATGAGAGAATTGATATCTTAGATCCAGTCCTGACGAAAATGTCCCGACTAGACTTGAAAATTACTGGGGAGGGCAGGTGTCACCCCAAACCCCGCTTAGCGACGCCGTCCATTTTTAATAGCTAAATATTTTCATGATTTACCTGAAAATGATCTAGCTTGTGCCCCCCCCCCCCCCCCCCCACACACACACACACACACTCACTCCATAACATTGAGCTCGATGCGTTTGTCTCAATTAGTGGTCGTAAGTTGTATTTTGTCGGCAAACTTGAAAGACTTATTAAAATTTGAATGGCGATTTTTATGAATTTCGCTGGCCGAATATAAACCTTACGACAGGTAAATTGTCAACTACGCCTAACTGCTAAAGCCTAGTGAAAAACATTTTCAGACTCGAAAAGAAAATGTACAGCTCATCACTCATTGGCTACCCAACCTACATCCCGATAGTATAGGGCACACAAACCCACCGGCCTTGTCCCCCACCCACGAGTAAAGAGTAAAAAAAAACAAGGTACATGCAATACAGGTCGAGTAGGTTATAACATGAACACCTACGGGATTTTTCCAATGAGCACGTTTGATATTTGTGAAATATTTCCTGAGAACCACTAACAAACTAGTTCAAGGACCAGAGGTAGGCACGTAGGAATACATTTCGAACTTGAGGAGTGAGGGCGATGGGCACTGTCATACATGGGCGCTCATGCGCCTTAGTGGTAGGGTAAGACTGTTTCGGTTCGGTTTCAGAAAAAAAACTTGGTTTCAGGTCAGTTTTTTCTCTGTATTAAGAACATAACCATTGAGTATAGAATACTTCGGGCTCCCTAATTTGAAAAATAAACTTCAATAGTTTGTGTGAATCCTCTCACCACAAAAGGCACTGTCTGTAAACACCGCTATTGGATTCAGACCTTTGATCATTCTGAGGGGTTCTAGAGGATCAGTTGGTGAGTCTACTGAGACCAAAAAACGCCACATAAATAGAGGATATGGAATGAGTGTTTTTCTCATATAATATTTATGAAACGAGTCTAAGAATTTTTCGTTTTGGTGAGCCTCTGGCGAGCCCAAACGGAAAATTCGGACGAGTTTCATAAATATTATATGAGAAAATCACTCATTTCGTATTCTATTTATCATATGACACACACACGCAGAAATTAGCCACTTAGTATGACTTTTTAACCCATCACCTAACTTGAGTTGCAGACGGCACTTGGAAAAAAACATCCTCGTATAACTAAAAAATTTCACATTTTGCTTCCAAAACATAGGTTATACCTCTCATTGGAACGAGCTCGCCGAGCTCGTTTCAATGAGGGGTCATAACCTATGTTTTGGAAGCAAAAAGTGAAAATATGAAAAAAATGAATGGCGTTTTTCTTGTAGGTAAAAGATTAATACAATTTTACCCACCAAAAATAGGACAGATAACGTAAATTCTCCCTACTGAAATTATGCAAACGTCACCCAGTTGTGTTTTGTTTAGCCAATCAAATTGTCCAGTTTTGAAATTGACCAATGAAAGCTCCCAACTCTAATTATGCAAATTATGAAAATGTGGCCCAGTTTTATTTTCTTCAGCCAATCAAATTGTCTAGTTTTGAAACTGACCAATGAAATTGACGGAAGGCTTTATTTATCACTGATTAATATGAAAGCAAAATATCAAATGTTTTAAAGTGAACAAATCAGACGAGTCATATGATAAATTAGAGTAACAAATGAATAAAGTTTATCTAATCGATATCGTGTTCTCATTGTCACATTTTCTCCCCTATTAACTCGTCCAATGTATGAGTCAATAAGGGAGAAATAGACAGAAAGCGATGTGTGTTTGAATCGGTGGGTGTTTTACATAATTCGTTGGAATAGCGTAGTCATATTTCGCTCGAGTCTACGTTTAAACCCAAAGGTGAAGAGTCCGTTTGTTTTGTTTAAAGCTGTAATGATTAATTGGATCGATAAAAAATCAAAACAACCTTTTGGGAACCAGTCTAAATTACATTCGTTAGCTTTTCTATTGGGCGTGTTTGTTGAAATTCGTATCGCTGTTTCTCTCCGGCTGTGTCCATTCACGCCTAACCATTTGGTGGCTATTACTGTTGGGCAACATGTAAGAACAAATTTGAGCAGATTTGCAAAACAGCTGGGAGAAACTTTGAAGAAAGTTTGAAGCATGTCAAGATGTCCGAAGATTTACCTAAATAAAGTTGACCAATTTAGATATAACGGGATCTGCAGACGAGACGACCTTGGACTGGGTTAATGTTGTTGTTGGAAATGATTGGTTTTGTTAATATTATCTCATTTTTGGTTAACTAATTTTTTGTGAACCGTGTTTTATTTTGCTTTGGACGTTTTCATTTTCACAATACGCGACAGACGATCGATAATTGTATAACGAAATTTGGAAACTTTTGAAAGCGTAACTAATGACTCGACGAGAAAGGAACAAGTATCAGCGGCGCTGGGAAAAATGTTCCGGCTTGTACATCTCCAGTTTAATACAGAAACATTTATGTCACAGCGGCGATTCCGTTAAATACAAGGGTTTAAAGTTTAATGGATGTGTAATAAAATGCGACGAAAGCACGACGTATTCGCCACTTTGCAGGATGGACTGAGTGACGAGAGTCCGTAGGGGTCACTAGTCCAGTTCGTTCCCAGTGAGGTAGTTTGGTCAGTTTATGCACAAACACAGTAAAGCTGTTTGGTCGGCTTTTGGTGTGTCTTGTGGTTCAGTTTTCTGGTTTGCTGCAAAAACCTGGGCCGAACCGGAAAGCCGAAAACCCACCCAGCTCAACACAAAGCTATTTTGTTTCGACTCGATGGGGACGTTTGTTAAGTATGGAGCCACATTGTGCATATTTCTCGACTTTAAAGGCCGAGTTGATTTAAATTAACCCTTTACACAACGTAACGGTCAAAACCGGCCAGCGCTATTCTCAAAAATCGCCATTTACTCTCCCTTCTCCCGCTGCCATTTCTGGAAAAATTCGGGAGGGGGCGTTCCCCCTGCACTCCCCATGATTCAGGACACCTGGTGGTCAATGAAATGCAAGTTTTCAGGCGGGTTTTTCGTGATTTTTTCGAAAACGGTAAATATTTGCCCGGTGGAAAATGCGAGTGTGATGAATGGGTTTGAACTTTCGTATCGTTGACACTTCTTTCTTGATGGAATTCGAAAAAGATGCTTTTGCATTTCTGCACGGTAGTTCTAGTGAAATAATAAAGGTTGAGAGTATTATTTTTATCTTAATCAATAACTGTAACATTAATCGTCAGGGAATTACAATTAGAGTAGAATAAATAGCTGTTTTACTACACTAACAACTCCCCTGTGGATTTGATTATGCCAATAATACGATAATTGGTCGATACATTCAACGACAATCTTCAACAATCTGAAATTATCTCGTTAAAATATTTAAATATTGTTTAACCTATTTAACCCTTTATCTAACATGAAAAGCAGACGACATTTGCCAAAAAAATTCTTGAATAACTAATTTTTTTCATTTTTTGCAAACAAAGGTGATGACCCCTCATTCGACGATCTCGTTCCAATGAGGGGTCATAACCTATGTTTTTGAGACAAAAACTGAAAAAATAATGAAAATTAATTGGTGATTTTTGAGAATAGCGCTGTCCGGTTTTTTTCAGTTACGTTGGGTAAAGGGTTAACCACTTAGGTACTGTTGTCAGAGTGGCACCAGGGCTGTGGGGGAGGGGGGTCAATGGGGAGGGGGACGACCACCCGCCAGGAAGGGTTATTCCCATCGGAGAAATCGGCCAAATTCGTCGGGGAGATAAAATTCTGCAAACACCAAAAGTATAGACATAATACTCCCGCAGACCCGATGCACGGACACAATAGGAATAACTCGACCGGCATATAGTCACTATGGCATACGCAGAGTTAATTACACTGCGAGAATTCTATTTTAGCCCGATACTAGAAACTTTCTGCACAATCACTGGTTGACGACACACAACTAGTCTCTGTTGTGAGTTTTTTGCACTTAAATTTGTGGCTTGTGGAACTAGAGTATCCAAAACAGGTCTCATAGAGAACTAGGGTATCAAAAACAGGTGTCATGGCGAATCGCCATGAGACCTGTTGTTGATATTGAAGTTCCACTAGGCTCAGTTTGTTTTTTGGCGTTCCGATTGACTCTCTCAAAACCTCTATAGTAACGGATATTCGACTTTTTCCCAATTAAATAAAAAATTTGTCCCACCGGGCCGAACCATGGTCGGTCCGGTGTTATTCTCCTGTCGTGGATCACGTTTTTATCTCAAGAGTTCGACCTTTTTTATCTGGAGATCTCGATTAAAAAAAAATTGTAAAGGCCGAGAACTCGAGGTAAAATTCAAGATAAAAGTCAACACTTGAAAAGATAGCCCTTTGCAGTCACGATTAGCCATTGTATAGAAATATGTAGCCGTAAACACCAATAAATAAATAAATAAACACCAATAAATAATTAAATAAATAAATAGTCATGTCCCAGCCACCCGTACTTCCCCGAATTTCTGTGCATCTTACCTTGGGTTCTCTGTCCTATCACGAGCCATGATAACCCTCTCCCCCTTGTATCCATGAAGTGTATTATCACTGTAAGTAGTATGTCAGGGGCTTTTCACCCCACATTTGGGGGACATTTGGGGGACCCCGGTGGGGAACCCCGGAAATAACGCCATGTCACGTGACCCAGTGTGATACGTGTCAGTGCGCACGCTGTACGTATTTAAGGCGACCATTTTGTATACTGGAGGCCGCCATCTTGGTTTCTATGGTAGCACGTGATTGCTATGTTACCCAATTTTTCTTCAATAGGATGGGGTATGTGCGGAGTGTATGTTCGATTGAATCGGAGTAAATCTAATCACCACAAACAACCCGACAATTTTACTATTTCGAATTCTTTCAGAATTCTCTGCTTCTACGTATCTATGTAATAGTTTTCGCCTATCTGGCCATGTTCCTTTGCTCTAGAGTATACTCCAGTAGAAGGGCCTATCAGTCGGAACAGCTTTGCCTATTATTACTATATTTAGCTATTTCTGGTCTATTCTTGTAACTTCTTACCCTATTCCAAGTACTCTTGTTGTTTCATTTATCTAGATCATTTATAAAGATTATAACTAACCAATCAGATTGCTTGATTTCCCATAATCTGTATGCAGAGTTATCTCCCTTGTGTATAATAAAAGCCTATATCCAATGGCCATATTCCCAGGCACCCCTTTTTTCTGAAAAAACATATGGCCGTCGGCACCTCTTTTTTCTGAAATGAGGCTAAGAGTCGTAGTAAATTATACCTCCTCATTAGCTGATTGC
Organism: Pictodentalium vernedei; assembly: GCA_031216915.1. Taxonomy (NCBI): domain Eukaryota; kingdom Metazoa; phylum Mollusca; class Scaphopoda; order Dentaliida; family Dentaliidae; genus Pictodentalium; species Pictodentalium vernedei. The sequence goes on along the minus strand of CM062290.1, from coordinate 252,050,194 downwards.
TTTGTACTATTCTACGACTGGTATAGGGACTACGTTATGGCAGGTCAAGTGGTACTGTGGAGTGGGGGTGGGGGTAATGCCTGGCAGTATAGAACATCAATATAGTATGGACGATATAGACCTCTGTGGGCCCCTTCAGGTCCCATGTTAGCCCTTAGTACTATAAATCCACCTGATGGTTCATGTTATCCTATGACTGGTATAGGTAGTATGCAATGCTAGGCATAGGGGTATTGTGGGTAGGGGTACTGCCTGGTAGTTTAGAACGGTACTATAGTATGGGCGGTATATACACCTATAGGCCCCCTGTTAGTGCTTGGTACTATTAACAACCGATTGCTTTGTTTTATTATATGGCTGGTATATGTAGCACGTTATGGTAGACCTAGTGATTTTGTGGGGGTGGGGGTAATGCTTGGTAGTTTAGAACGGTGGTATAGCCTAGGCTGTACATATCCCTGTAGGTCTCTTGCTGGCCCTTGGTACTACTGATCCACCAAGTGCTTCATATTATTGAGCGGTATTCTGGGGTGGGGTCAATGCCTGGTAATACAGAACGGCAGCAGAGTATGGTTGCTATATCCCCCTGTAGGCTCCATCCTAACCGTTGATAGTATTAACCTACCAAATGCTTTGTATCATCCTGGTACTGGTAAGGTGGTACGTAATAGCAGTAGTTCTGACCCTATTCCAAGTACTCTTGTTGTTTCATTTATCTAGATCGTTTATATAAATTATAACTAACCAATCAGATTGCTTGATTTCCCATAATCTGTATGCAGAGTTATCTCCCTTGTGTATAATAAAAGCCTATATCCAATGGCCATATCCCCGGGCACCCAAATTTCGGCACCCCTTTTTGGAAAGCATATGGCCTTCTGCACCCCTTTTTTCTGAAATCAGGATAAGAGTCGTAGTAAATTATACCTCATTGAGGGATTTTTACTACGACTCTTATCCTCATTTCAGAAAAAAGGGGTGCCGAAGGCCATATGTTTTTCAAAAAGGGGTGCCGAAATTGGGGTGCCTTCTGGAGAATCCCTTTTTTCTGAAATGAGGATAAGAGTCGTAGTAAATTATACCTCATTGAACGGCTATGTTGTGGCGTCATCCTCAATGAGGTATAATTTCACAAGGTGGTTAGGGAGCTGTGCTAAAGCGCACTGCTCAATGCTGGTTACACATACTTTCAATTGATGCTAAGTTGCTAACCCTGCGTGTAAGGGTTTGTGTTTGTAATCGTGAGAATTCGATAGTTAATTGTCGCTGCTCGATAGTTCGGGTACTCCGGCTTTCTCCATTCGTACAACTGCAATAAATAAATAAATAAATAAATAAATAAATAAATAAATAAATAAATAAATAAATAAATATATAAATAAACTTAAATATTCTTGTTATGGGGTTTTGAACACAGATGCTGAATCTGACCCCAGCTCACAAAAATAGATAAACATGAACTGTTTTCTTTTTCGTAAAAAAACTTATACATATAAGCATGTATTATAATGTACCCTTGCGCGACCAAACAGTCACTTCCTCATTTATATCATCGCAGACATATCAACTTTTGTGCATACGGAAGTTCTGTTATGTGCAACATAGGCTTATACACGCGGTTTCCAATACGGAAGAGAAAAACCAGTGTGAACAACCCACGTGAATAATAACTAATAGGACAGCTGCAGCAATTACAGTTTAATTACACCGTTGTCCACACCCATAATTTTTATTTGACAAATGAGCGGGAGAAAGCAAAAATATTCATACGGTACGAGAATTATAAAAAACTCACCTCGACCAATCATATGCATGCAATCAGATATTATTAATTAAATGAAAATAAATTAAATTCAGTGACTATCCAAAAAATAAGTCATATGTTTTTCTTCCGGTGTGTCCAGTTTATGAGTCACCAGACTGGAAAAACACCCCTTTGGAGAAACTGGATAGATAACTATACAGGAGCTTGAGGAAGCGCGAGTGGTGACGCGCACGTACCGGCACCCGCAACCGCAACCGCACCCGCACCGGATTTGCGACCGGCATGAAATTATGGGGAACACAGGTGGACTGACACACCCAAACCCGTTGGAATGAGAGAGGGTGTAATTAAGAAGGAGTGTTCTCCCGTTGGTGGAGTCTTCCTATGGAAAAATCTTTTGACAACAGTACATCCAATCTCACATGTCCGTCCGTCCGTTCGCCCGTCCGTTCGCCCGTCCGTCCCTCCGTCCGTCCTGTAGGGTAGAAGTAGGGTCGGGGACGATTTTCAGAAATTTGACATATTGAAAGACCTTCGCTTAGGCACAAAACTGTTACGGGTGGATGTACGTTTGGTGTTCTGTGAGTAGGACCATCCCTAACAATTAGCCGTCGCAATCGGCAATGTGGCGGTAAAGGCCGTGTCTGCCACGTCCTTTACCACCACATTGCCGATTGTTGTGGTAATTTTAGAGATTATAGAACCCCCGTCCGAATTTTGTTCGCAAAGAAGCATAGCCGTGTGTATGTAAAAAACGTCAGAGAAATTTATGCCTTGATCGAGCTAACATGCGTCTCCCCCATCCAAAAGTTTTGCTGATAATTACTGCCTTAGCCTATATCTTTGAATTTAAACAGAACACCTAGGCAATCACCAGCTATACCTGGCATTAATGCATTAGATTACGACGATATTGATTTCTTTGGATTGCTGAGAATGTATTGGAATGGACGGACCGCAGCTTATGTTGTCTAATTATGTTGCCGCTCTGCCATGTGAAAAATGACAATTGTCAGTTTAAAAAGAAACCTGGCGGATTTATTCTGCGGATCTCAAATAATTCAGTCGCGTAATTGCGTCTCGGATTCTGTCTGTGTATGTAGAGAGGAATCGATCTACTTCAAGGGCATCTCTGGAGATCTACTTTGTTAAGTTAGGCTAGGTAAGTCTGTCGAACATACTCGCGGGAATATTTTTCTCAACAAAAACACCCACAGAATGGCATTTCCACTGACATAACTATTTTGCATCTGTGAGATACCATAAGACACACAAGCGCAGTTTCAGCTAATGGACCTCCGAGTTCAACCCGGGTAGCCGGAACTTTTCGCTACTTATACTCTCATAGAATTTATTATTGGGATGGGTACCCACCCCGCAAGTATTCTTATTATGAAATTATAGTTCTAACTCCCCCGGACCTTCGGTGCAGGGAGAATGGATATTTAATAAATCATGTGGAGTGGAGTGGTTTTCCCTCAACAACCATTTTTGAAAAAGACACAAAAATTTAAATTAAAAAAACTTTTGGATGTGAAGCTCTGGGTGCATTCCGTGGTCCAATAGCTGAATTTTTGCAATTGCTCGTTACCAATTGAACCCTTAGATTGTAAATAGTCACTGAGAGTAAAAAACAGTCCACTGTGATTTTGGAGAAATCAACTCTCCCGTTCCTGTATGTGCATGGTGTCTACAGTTTCTTATGTGGCCTTTGGAAAACTTTCACGTTTGAGGTCGCAAAAATGACATTTTTTACGATTGGAAGCGTAGGTTTATAATTCTGTGACATTGTAACCGCTAGTTTAATCACTGAGATAAAAATGTTTTGATTCTCAGTCAATCCCTCACTTAAATTGAACCCTATCATTAAACTTTTTATAACCTTGCATTGTCTTCCATTATAACTAGAAAATCAGAAGACTCGAAACCTTTTTACGTTTATTGATTGATAATTACCCTGTTAATGTAGTTATACGTTTTGGGTCCAAATACTCAATTCCCATTGGTCAGCTGGGTGAAAACTTCATGACCAAATATAATTCATTTTCCAATGAATACATTTGGTCGAACTTTGACCTGCATTTACGGTAGAGCGCAGTTGACAGAATGTAATTCGGGCGGTGTTTGGGCGGGTTTTTAACTTTTAGCGCCTCTCGCAGTGATCAACTCCGCTGCTGTTTCTTTGGTGACATTTCCCAACTGTGGCATAAAGCCCGTTAATAAAATACTCGTATCCATTTCTAAAGTTGTGAAAATTAAAAATCAGAGTTGTGCGCTTTGTATTTTGTGTGAGGGTGGTTTTTCGCCTCGTTCGTTCGTACATGTTTTATTTCGTCTTTCTGCTTTGCTGTTTGGTAAAAAGTAGTTTAAACAGTTACGGAATGTAATTATAACAATTGAATGCAATTTTTATAATCTTTATTGGAGTATGAACGTGTGGGAATGGGTACAAATTGTATGAATCCCTTCGGGATTCATACATAATTTGTACCCATTCCCACACGTTCATACTCCAATAAAGATTATAAAAATTGCATTCAATTCTTAAATGTATGTAACTGAAATCCGAACAGCATAGCTAAAGATGCAAAACTGTCTTATTTTCAAAATTTAATGAGTTAATTTGTATAATTATGCTCTTTCTATATATTCTGTGTATGAATGCTCACCACATGCAAGAAAAAAATACAAATAAAACATAAAATAACCCCTCAATGATTTGAAAAGAAAAATTAATTTATGTTGTGTGGCCTTTCTGTATAACTTTATTCTATGGTCGGTCTTAGAACATGGGGACATACAGTAAAACAACGATACATTTCGTTATGTTCTGCGTCTTAACCCTTTGAACCCAAAAGGCCGATTTTCTGGCCCAGTAATATGGTACGTCATATTTTCACCAAGTAGGAATATAGCTCAGTGAATGTATGGGGCAAACAATCAATATTTTTAACGTGCAGCCGGAAGGCTGCATGTTGAAAATATTGAATGGCAATCTCCCAGGTAACGAATATGGGCTCTTCCAACTATTGTCATTGAACTGACTTGTTCATAAGATGTTGTACATAAAGTGACTGTTTGCTGGACTAGTACTGTCAATACAACTGAAGTTCAGATGCTGATGAAGATGAGGTGGCTTGGATAGGGAACGTGACAACCGTTAATTATTCCCACTTCCGTATTCGACATTCGTTTTCAACCGATAATATCGGTTGATAACGAATGTCGAATGGGGAACTGGGAATAAGTAAAAGGTTGTCATGTCTGTCTTAGATGGGAGATGGTAGATTTATTTATTTATTGGAGTTTAACGACTCTTTCGACAGCCTTGGTCACCTCGTGTTGGACAGTTTTACGGGCGGAGGAAGCCGGAGTACCCGGAGAGAACCAGCAAGCAACTGCGAGCCACTGTCAGACTCCCCCCCCCCAACGTACTAACTCCCCACAAGCCTGGTTAGCATTGGTTGAAGACGTGCACTATCGATGTGCATTACGCCTTAGTATACAGCGCCACCATGCCCCCACGTGAGGAATTGGGATTAAGTGCCTTGCCCAAGGATACAAAGCAGTTACCCCTGGCCGGGATCGAACCGTGAACCTCTCGGTTTGAAGTTCAGTGCCATTACCACCGTGCTTCCGGGAGATGGTAGATAAACACAATGCTTGTGAGCTGTTGAATTATGACTTAGTTTAGAAATATGAGGTGCCACTCACGATTTTACTTTAGGTTTCTTTTTAACCTCCTGAACATGGAGGTCAAAATATTAAATTTTCGTCCTGTAAATATTCCCAATCATGCATTTGGTATTTAGCCAGTTTCGTCTTGTCGGATGGAGCACATTGAGCACCATCCAAAAAGATTAATTTGGTTGAATTAATTTGAGGAAAATTGCTATTTGAAATTTCCTTATTTTGACATCCGTGTGAGGTGTTAACGGGTGCTTAGAAACGATATGGTATGTAGTTTTCGCTATTTCAGGAGGTAATCTTTTTACAAATGTTTTTTTTTATGAGAGAATGTGTCTACAACGTGCAGTGGGGCAGTGGTAGCGGTAGTGACTTTATGTTAGCGTTTCGCCCTTCTTTCTCGAATTAGAATTGAGTAAAGCAAATTCATTTATGATTAGTAATTTTTTTTCAGAACTACTATAAATCTATTTTGTCATTATAAAAAAAAAAATCAATTTTTAGCTATACCGTAAACCCGATGTCTTCCGGATTTATATACCAGTAACTGTTCTCGCTTGTCAAATGTTTTAATGGATTTTTATTTTCATTTGAAACCTGTGTCTCTGTTTATTTCAGTCCGAAACTGTCATAGACCATTCAGCAACTAATTTTACAAGTTCTTCAAGCTTCCGTTGGGTATTTACCACTGTGCCTCATGCAGCATGGGCTTAAGAGCCCATGCTGCTTGAGGCACAGTGATAAATACCCGACGGAAATTCCAAACAACTCGCCGATATTATTGTGCTTCCAAGGACGATGCGCAGTAATATCGTCCCCTGAGTTCCAATGTGTTCTATGTGCCAGTAGGCATATATAACACAATGGAACTCAGTGGACGATCTGTAAGTATTTTATCAGAGACAGCGCAAGATTTTCGCTGGGTCTTTGTTTATATTGGCGAGTACGGGGCGATTCTCCTCTAGGTTTGGCTGTGCGTTGGGAGGGGTGTTCGTGTGGGGAAGTCATATTTATAGGGTGGTAATGGTCGACTGACTAGATTAACCCCCTCCTTGCTGGGAGAGCAACTCCCGCGGCGCTTCCCATGAAATAAATTTAAATAAAGGACGCTGGAGGAAATTGATGTTTCAGAACCAAGCACAATATTGCTCGAACTCAGCTTTCTAAACCCAAGTGTTGTTTTATACTATAAAGTATTTGCTGTCATTTCTTTCTGTTTATGTCTGTAATGGCCAAGTCAAATTAAATTCTAAGACCATTGATCTTCCAACCTTAGTTAACATTAAGCAGATCATAGCGATGATGCGATTGAATCTCTTTCAATATCTGACCAACCAATCCTATTATCTTATTCACTTGGGCTCGCAATGAATTATTATCCGTCAATGTTCTATGTGAGTTGTCAGCTTAGACTCCAGTTCATCTTCTTCTTGAATTATAATGACATTCTTGCCATTTTATAGCCCACAACAGTAGGAGAACATTGCGTGGTGGACGTGGTTAATCACGAGGTCCATTTGTCCCTAAACCAAATGTGTAAATCTACAGTTCTTTACGAACTCAAGTGCTAAGCAAGATTCTAGTCCTCTCCCCGCCCAAACACCATTCTTCAGTTAAATTTTTTTTAGCTCACCTTGACGAAGTCAAACTGAGCTTATCTAATCGCTCTCCGTCCGTCGTCCGTCTGCCGTCCGTCAACACTATGTTTTTGACTTCTCCACCAAAACCACAGGGCCAATTCAAGTGAAAGTTTGCGTGAGTAATGGTCCCGAAGGGACTTTGCATTTTTGTTCAACTTAAAATGCCCAGCCCTATAGAGAGGGAGTGGCGGAAAATGCACAAAAATATTTTTATAATCTTCTTCTCATGAACCAGTGGGTACAATGACTTGATATTGGGGTTGAAGCTTTCTTTTGAGGTGTAGAATCAAATTTCTTCAAACGAAATTCGTGGAGCAATATTCGCCTTTGTAATGGGATGGGCAATATTTTTGGCCCCGCCCAAAATCTGTATTTTCTGAACCGATGATCCGATTTGAACCAAGTTTGGTACGTGGTATTATTTATTGGGTCATAAGTACTTGACCCATGCAAAAAAAAAATTCCCGTGTCCCCGTGGGAATCCCAGGTGCTAAAAATAGAAATATCTTCAAACGCCCTTATTTCCCAAAACCACACAGAACAGAAAACTATTATTTGGTATGAAGCATCCTTAGGACCAGTAGAATTGAATGGTAAAACAACAATTGCCATCGGTTGTGTCAGGGTGTTCTGTATGGGGCATCAAAGAAATGCTTAGTCAGCATATTTGCAAGAATTAAAAAAAAAAATTCTCCAAAACCAATGGTTAGAATCTTTCAATATTTGGTATACAACATCCATAGGGGGTCAGATACACGTTTGTTAAAATGAAGCTCCTTGGTTCATATTTGAGCTCAATACAAGAGCCCGAATTTTTAACTTTCGGCAATACGGGGAATAAACTTTAAAAATTCTCTTCTTCAGAACCACCATTCAGAATCTGTTAATGTTTAGCATACATCATTGTTATGAGGGTCAGATTCAAGATTGTTGAAAGCAAGTCTCCAGGTTAATATTTGAGCTTCCTATGGAATTTTTAGAAATCTTCTTCTTCAGATCCACTAGTCAGAATGCTTGAATGCTTTGATATTTGGTATACAACATCTCTATGGGGATCAGATTAAAGTTTGTTCAAATAGGCTCGCTAGGTTAATATTTGGGCGCGCTGTGGTAGCCCAAAGTTTAACTTCGTGCAATATGAAGAAATTTCTTTAAAAAGTTTCTTCTTCAGGTCCAATCCACCAGTTAGAATGCTTTTATATTTGGTATACAACATCTCTATGGGGGGGGGGGGGGGGGGGGGGGATTAAACTTTATTGAAATCGAGTGCCTGGGTTAATTTTTGAGCTCCCGAATTTTAACTTAGTGCAATATGAGGAAATTTCTTTAAAAATTTCCTTCTTCGGATCCACTATTCAGAATGCTTTCATATTTGGTATACAGCATCTCTAGGGGGTCAGACTCAAGTCTGTTCAAATCGGGTCGCTAGGTTAATATTTGGGCTCGCTATGGGAACCCGAAGTTTAACTTAGTGCAATATGAGGGAATTTCTTCAAAAATCTTCTTCAAATTCACCAGTCAGAATCCTTTCATATTTGGTTTACAACACCTCTAGGGCAGTCAGATCCAAGTTTGTTCAAATTGGGTCACTGGGTTAATATTTAGGCTCGCTGTGGTATCCCGAATTTTACCTTAGTGCAATATGAGGACATTTCTTTCAAAATCTTCTTCAGATCCACCAGTCAGAATGCTTTCATATTTTGTATACAGCGTCACTAGGGGGGGGGGGGGGGGGGGGGGGTCAGGTTCAAGTCGGGTCCCGAGGTGAATAATTGGGCTCGCTATGGGAACCCGAATTTTAATTTAGTGCAATATGAAGGAATTTCTTCAAAAATCTTCTTCAGATTCACCAGTCAGAATCCTTTCATATATGGTTTACAACATCTCTAGGGAATCAGATTCAAGTTTGTTCAAATTGGGTCCCTGGGGTAATATTTGGGCTCGCTATGGTAGCCCGAATTTGAACTTAGTGCAATATGAGGAAATTTCTTTCAAAATCTTCTACTTCATATCCACCTGTCAGAATGCTTTCATATTTGGTGTATACAACGTCTCCAGTGGGATGAGATTCCAGGTTGTTAAATTCAAGTACCTGGGTTAGTATTTGGGCTCCCTATGGGAGCCGGAATTGGCCATATAGCTGAAGAATTGGCATTTTTTTTTATTAAGTACCCTCTAGGGGTGTGTAACTAAGATTAATCCACATAGGCTGTGTCAAGGGGCTTCCTAGGGGAGCTCCACTTTTTACATTATGTTCAAAGGAAGAAAAGGCATGATGCTTGGACTGTTTTAGTCCTGAGGGGCTCAAGGATTGACAATGGATCCTATGGAGATTGATTGCTTAATGTAGATTAATTCTTGGACTCTGTTTATATCAGGTTTTTTTCAAGGTAAGCGCTCACGCCCCGTTGGGCTTTTTGTTTATCGATCGGGGCCCATGTAATATGCAAACCCGAAGGTGGCTGCACTAGCATATATATCTATGTTTAAATCAAGACGGGGAGCGCGGTGGCTCAGTGGTTACGGTATTGGACTTCAAACCGAAAAGTCCACGGTTCGATCCCCGCCAGGGGTAACTGCGCTGTGTCCTTGGGAAAGACACTTCATCCCCATTACCCATGTGGTGGCACGGTGCCGCTGTGTACTGAAGAGTACTGCACGTCGATGGTGCACTTTCCATTAACCCTTTACCCAACGTAACGGCCAAACCGGCCAGCGCTATTCTCAAAAATTGCCAATTAATTTTCATTATTTTTTCATTTTTTTGTCTCAAAAACATAGGTTATGACCCCTCATTGGAACGAGCTCGTCGAGCTCGTTCCAATGAGGGGTCATAACTTATGTTTTTGAGACAAAAAATGAAAAAAAATAGTTATTCAAGAATTGTTTTTGCAAGTGTCGTCTGCTTTTCGTGTTTGGTAAAGGGTTAACCAATGCAAACCCTGCTTGAGTGGAGTTAGTACGTTGGGGAGTCTGACAGTTGCTCGCCGTTGCTCGGTGGTTCTCTCTGGGTACTCCGGCTTCCTCCATCCGTAAAACTGCACGACACGAGGTGACCCTGGCTGCAGAAAGTGTTGTTAAACCCCAATACATAAAGAAATAAAAATAAATAAAACAATACATAAAGAAATAAAAATAAATAAAACAAGACGGCGTTGCTTGTAACATAACTTTAATCCATGCGTGATGTCCATACATCTTGTTTCACTTCACATTTTCTCGCTGTTAATCTGACAAGTATCAAATAAAAAACATCGACCATTGATTGGTAGTTTACACGAAAACATTCCCGCCCTCCAATTGGCTACCTTTCCTGCCAACAACATAGAAATTGGCTGGGCTCGAATAGTAACCAATGGAACGACGATAATGTTTTGTGCATGAAAATGGCTCTCTTGGTGTAACACTTCACAGACCGACAGCCAGAAAATGTGAAAACGAGACCCATGGTCATCAGGTATGTTATGAATTGAATTCGATTCGCGAATAAAATTCAATACCACGAAACGGGGAATTTACGAGTCTTGTTCAGTTAGAACAGGGAAATATCTTCGTCTGATCATAAATCTATGGCATTTTGGTTACAAAAGCTTAAGTTTTTACTTATCGGCGATGTCTTCAAGGCAAGGCCGAAACTAACAATTTTTAAGGGGAGGGTGGAGGGCGTCGGCACCAAACGGCTCGCCAGGCTCGGTCATATCGCCCAACATGTATTTGAAACATATACCTAATTGCTTTTATCAAAGACTTATACGCAACAAATATACTTTCCTTTGATAAAATACTATATTTAAATCCTTTACCTAACACGAGAGGCAGACGATACTTGCAAACAAAATTCTTGAATAACTATTTTTTTCATTTTTGCTTCACAAACATAGCGTATGACCCTTAAATGGGACGAGTTTAACGACATCGTTTCAATGAGGGGCTATAAGCTATGTTTTTGAGACCAAAATTAAAAAAAATAATGAAAATTGAATGGTGATTTTTTCCAGTGACACTGGCCAATTTCGGCCGTTACGTTGGGCAAAGAGTTAATTAAAACATACAACAATTACACACCAGATGAGTAGAGATGCCTGACAAGTCATGGCCATAAATTCATTTGTTATTAGTTACTCTCTCCCTGCATGTGGAATTCTGCCGATATAGAAATCCGGACATTTATTGCACTTTCTAATCTGTGCATATCATTCTCGGGCGGGGCGTGGTGACGTCGCGGTGACCGGTTCTCGTCAGATCACCGAAGTTAAGCAACGTCGAGCGCGGTTGGTTGTTGGATGGGTGACCATTTCAGCGACTGATTCGCGCTCCCGCTCTGTGTCCTTAGGCAAGGCACTTAACCCCGATTGCCTACATGGGGGCACGATGACGCTGTGTACTATGGCGTACTGCACGTCGATGGTGCGCATGTCTTCAACCAATCTAACCCTGCCTGTGCCGCGGTGCAGAGTTCAGAGTCACGATGTTGGAGAGCTGACAGCTGCTCGTCGTTGCTCGGTGGTTCTCTCCGGGTACTCCGGCTTCCTCCACCTGTAAAACTGTCACCGACATGATATGACCCTGGCTATTAATGTGTCGTTAAACCCTAATAAATAAATAAATAAATAAATAAATAATCATTGTCGGGCAAACAAGAGATTTTGCCCAACTGAGTACTCCAAAGCGTGTGTATATTTTCGTCGGGCAAGTAAGGGCAAGGGCGTCTGCTCAACTTGGTATTTCATAATTTCTAACCCCACCTCTGCCCGACGAAACCCATGATCGGGCGATTTTTGTTTGGGGGGGGGGGGGGGAGGAGAATTTACGTCCCTGGTTCTGGATAATGTTTTTGTGCCCCACCCCCAACCGTAATACTCAGTAATTACAAGTAACCTCGAAACGCCCAACGGTCAGGTGATTCGCCAGTGTATATAAATCTTATTGTCACCTCGTTCACTTGACGTTGTGTATTCGAGAATACACCGCGTGGTTCAAATTTGAAACGAATGAAAAGAGGTTCGGTTGGTTTGTTCTGAACAATTTAGTTGTATACCTTGTTTTATTATATTTATCTATTAAGGGGCGAGGGCGGACTGATTAAAGAAAAAGTTATGAAATATCATTTCCCAAGTTCGCAGGTTGTGACGAGCACCTCTGTAATACACAGGCTATTAGCGTAGCATATCAGGGTATTTTGGGACAACAGTCTGTATGGTGTACCACAATACTCTTTTACCAGTCCAAACTTGGTCCCAACGATCGTAATTTAATTTTTCGGTGTCGTACATATCGGACGTACCTCACAAAAAAATTATATTAACGGTCTTTTTGATCTAAGTTTGATTTACTCTTATACAAGGCATCTCTGGTGCATGCAGGGGCATTTCGTAGCACGTGAGTTCACTGGGATCAGGTGCTATTTAGACTAAAATTTTGTTTGTAACAGTAAATGTCAGCATTATTATATAACTGCGATGTTTACTGAAAGAAAGAATTGTTGATTCTGCCCGTATGCATCTGCTTAGAACTATAAGGGATGTGCACCCCCCCCCCCCGCCTCCCTTATAGACCCATCACTAAGAATAGTCCATCCACTGTTTTTTTCCAATCCAAACCATTCTACCAACTTAACTGGGACATGGCAGGCCTTAAAAATTCTATCCAATTCGTGAGAATCGGGTTCTATTCTAGCGAACGTCTGTCAAAATCACTTTTCAATTCTTAAACAATTTAGAATTTCAAGGTACTGGTATACCCTTGTGAGTGTAACTAGTACATATCCCAAAGTGAAAAACAAAACTCATATTAATATATTTACTGGAGTTGAAACCTTATGGACCTAGTTCCAATTTTGGTGAGTTTCTGGTCATACAAATACAGACCTGGAAATAAAGACCGCACTGGCGAGATCGCGCGTAAGTTTTTGCTATTTATTTTGGCAGAAATTCTCTTAAGATGCAAACGGCATGTACCTCATTTCATATGTGGATGCAATACACATCCTTTAACGAGTCGAGTTAGCCCCCAAAGAATATTAAGTCTGACTGACAAACATCCGAAATTAGGAATTTAAATTCACGTTGTATTATTTTGTCGTCACCTGTAGTTCGTTCGCATATTCCACAATTGATGTAGCCCTCCAACGTAACCTAAACGGTCGTTCGCGAGTTACTTCTAGGCCAGCAAATACACGTAGAACAGATATTCCAACATACAAGCTTTTTTGGTGGTCTTGTTGATGGCAGTTACAGTTCGCCGACAGTGGTTTATCGTTAAATCCTGCCTGCCTTATATTTTATTTAATCTTATTTGTTTTACAAGTATTGGCGAACAAGTTATGCAACTTATATTAACGCCTCTCCTTGGCCCAATGGCACAGGTGTGTTGGATAACCTTCGTAGTGGCAACTTCGTGGCCTCGGTCTCCTTGACAACTACGAAGGGATCTTTAGCCTGCACGGAGTGTGTCTCTCTCCCTGCTCAGAGAACAGGCATTTTATGCCCCCATCCCATAGGATGGTTCCCTGTGACAGCATCAACCCCACAACTAATGCTAACAGAGAGTGTTCGGACACCTCCGGAACACTCCTCGACTGAGGATCGAGACCCGGGTTCTCTGTCGTGAGAGACCAGCGCACTTATCCACTCGGCCTTATAGGCAACCTAGACTTCATTAGACACCACGGCTATGTCAAAGTGTTACCTTATTATGAGGGAGCAAAAACAATCGAAGTGCAAATTTTCCACGTCTTTAAGGACACTTTCAGAATTTATTACAAGAAACATATGAACATTTTGCGAGAATCGAAGTGGATTCTCAATGTTTTCCATGCGAATTTTTTTGGCGAGAATCGACTCTGACTCTCGTATGTATTTACTCTTAACCAGTATTGCCAAGATATTTTTTATCAAATCGTCGCCTGAGTTCTAGAATGTTCTATGTCCCCTTTGGGACATAGAACATTCTAGGACTCAGCCGACGAAATCTAATCATGGCTGCTGAGAAGAAATTGGTAAAGAAATCCATGCAATTAATAGGGGGGAAATTTGCCCAAATGTGCCCAAATTATACTTATTTCAGTTCCAAGGGAAATCTGGGCGGGAATAAACGCCAGCAGCATGCAAAGAGTTTAAGTCCTGCAAATTGATCAAACTTGTTTTCTGGTGAGCGGACAAAGGACAAACTGTAAAGCGAAGACATTCTGAACCAAACGGGTAGACAAAAAAAATATATTGAGTTAAATATGAAACCCACTCAGTCATTCTGTGATGACATTTATTATAACAAACTTAAACGTTGCAATAAATATTTAATTTCCATAAAGCACACAGTATCCATTTTCTTTTGTTACAAATCATATTTGTTCTGTTCAGTTTAACGATTGTCGGGAAACAATCACGGTTCAATGTATTTTTTTTACATTGAGTATAAAGTTTGTTCATGTTAATGTAATCAAAATAATGGAGTGTTTAAACGACAGAAGAGAATAATGAAACTCCTGTAGTATGGACCCAGATAATTTTAACTTAGAAATGTTCAAACGGAAACATTGTGTAGACTTTCATTGGTGTGTTTGCCACGTTCCGCGCGCGTGTATGCTTTGCAAATATTTATCCTTCTTGCTGCTCCTTGGACGCAAAACCATAACCTTCTACCTACCAGATTTGTCCATCCGAACATCTTCACTCCCCCACCCTCCGAATTTGGTTGCACATTTGGCATATATTGTCCTGGCACCCCTAAAGTAATGGCCCACACCTCAATAGGAAATCCTAGCTATACCCCTGCATGGGGCAACCCGAAATTAGGTAGGGGCACGTAAGGTTTGGGAGTTCTAATGGAGCCCACATGCATCCATCTTCTACATGGTATCAGTGATTACGTATTATAGTTGATGAGATTAAGGCGAATATCAGCTTCTTCTGAGACCAGCATCGCCGTTAGAGCTATGGTTTAATCTCGTGAGCGAGAATTTTCCGAAATTTCTGAAAATGAGTGCTAATCCCCAGTACTTTCATAGACTAGAACCGGGAATCAAAGGTTGCGGAACGCAACATTTAATAACCGATTCTGTCCTCTGATCTTCTCGGGTATCGGGACTGATATTCCGAAACGACAACTGGAAACTTCGCGGGATCGTGACTGACTTTCAAAAACGAGAACCCAAAAATTCCCGTTCCTGGGATTAAACCATAAACCGGTCGGTTTGTTGCTGCAAATTTCAATTACATAACCTTTTATCCAACACGAATAGAACGCGGCGTTTGCAAAACAATTTCGTGAAAAAGTAAACATTTATTTTCTCATAAAAGACTACTTTATGACCACTCATTGGAACGAGCTTGTTGAGCTCGTTCCAACGAGCGGTCGTAGGCTATATGCTTTTGAGGCTAAAACTGAATGAAAATTAAAAAATAAGAACATTTGAATTTGGAAGATTGTGAATAGCATTGTCCGGTTCGAGCCGTTGCTTTATATGGTTAACAGTTTGAGCCCCCGCCCCCACACACACCTCCATTGCCCACGTGGGGCACGGTGGCGTTGTGTACCAAGGCGTACTGCATGCCGATGGTGCATCTGTTTTTAACAAATGCTAAGCCTGCTTGTGTGGAGTTAGTATGTTGGGGAGCTGGCAGTTGCTCGCCGTTGCTCGGTGGTTCTCACCGGGTACTTCGGCTTCCTCCGCCGTAAAACTGTAGTGGTCATGACTAGCCATTGTGCAGAAATCCGTGACCTTAAACACCAATAAATAAATAAATATGGATTACAGAGTGTTCACCTTATCGTTCACGGTATGTGCGCCGAACCTATGATGGAATAATTACCACAACTGTGCTCCGTCAAAGTGGCCACTCTGACTCAGTGCAGTGTTAATAATGTGCCTAACATAACCACTATTCTCCAAATATTGGTGTCTTTTTTTAATTTTTGCCTTCAGAATAGAGTTTATTGGCCCTCTTTGGTACGAGCTCAGTGTGCTCGTTCCAGTAAGGGGCCATACACTGTACTGTTGAAGCAAAAAGCAAACCCTACCATGAGACCCAACATGACGTTACTGGGTCACGTGACTGTGACGTCATCAGTTCCGCTCACCCATTTCCTCATCCTGATTGGGGTCGAGTCATACATGACATACTAGTTAAGTAGCTTCTGCGGATATGACGGAAGAACCAAAACCTTTTCAACGAACTCCATCTTACTTAATCTGGAATGCAAAAACGTGACATGAGTTTAATATCAGAAGTGTGATACGACATGTGGGGGTGGGATTTTATCTTATATTTTTAGAACAAAATGGTCGATTTGAACCAAATTTGGTAAGCACTACGCAACATTATTTGAAAAGGTATCCTGATTTATGCAAGAAAGAAATAATAAGAAATAAGCCCTTGTGGAAGCTAAAAATGGAAAAAATTGAAACACTCGTATCTCCAGTTCAATTCGAGAAAGATATTTGTTGTTAAGGAAAACTCCCTTAAGAGTAGTAAAATCAGAAGTTTGTTCAAAGCAAGTTTTTCAAGCAACCGTAGGCTCGTCCCAGTAGTTGCAACATTGTTGACCGCACCCAAAGTTTCATTCTTAACTTAACCTGACAGAGTCAAGATATTGCCATCACGCGTTCAGAAGTCTGTGAGTCTGTGAATCTGTAAGTCTGTTCCTATTTTCTTTAGCACAGACTATGCCCCGTAGTTCTTGTCCGATCATCACTAAATTTCATGTGCAGGTTCGAGATCATGTCTCTATAATATTATAAACATCGCATTTTGGTTGCGACCGGTCAACCTCGACGACTGCGCGGGTCCGCAACCCGAAAACCTTTATTACAGTCTACAGGTCGTATTTATGAAGGGACTTCATTGTCGCCAAAGCGAGATCGCGCGTTAGTTTTTGCAATTTATTGTGGCAAACGTCCTGTTAATACGTAAACTGCATGGCTGGTGTAGTGAAAAAAAGAAGGCGAAAAAGCATCACAACAAATTGCTTCCATAGGTCACCACCGCGTTATTTAGCGTAGCTTGCTGACGGGTAACGAGGTAAGTTCTTTGTTTCTTGGCCTCTGTATGGCTATATTGGTGGCATCATTCTTGTTTTGTTTGGGCTGCTAGAACTCAGACGAGCGTGTTAGGCTCACATTGAGCGTCTGCTTTCTCACACCTCCAATTCATTATCAGTTATGTTAAGCTCTTAAAAACGCACAGGATACTAACATTTGTTACCTTTCACCACTACCATATCATGTGGCTCGCATTGGAACGACCTCGACGAACTCGTGTCATTGATGGGTCGCATGATAACGTGTTGTTGGAATGGTTTTGAAAATTATTGTTTTTCGACTTCTCAATTTGTAAATTTCGCGGGCGGAAGCGACCGATTCGTTAGGTATAAAGTTAATACTATTTTGCACAGCGGAAATGTCGCAGAGTGAGTTTGCAATTCGACGAACTGCAAAACTGCAAAACTACAAAACATAAGTTAGTCCGCAAACTCAGGAGAACGATCGTAGTTTGCGCGAAGTACATTTTACCCGAATGTGAGAGGAAAGAGAAACAATAATTCTAAGCAAATCTACAGACCTGGAATAGACAGATGAGATATGTTGAAACTGAGCATGATAACAGTCTTATAAAATAAACTGTAATTAGGGGCGAAGGAAGCGGTTTAACTTGGGAGGTGGCGATGGGAGGACGGTCATAGAGCAGGGTGTGCACATCCTTGAAAAGTCCTTGAATTTCATTCTTACTCCTTGAATTTTGAAAATTCAAAAAATGTTTTTGAAAAGTACTTGAAAATCCATCGGACTCCTTGAAAGTTCTTGAATTTTGCCCTATATCATTTTTACCTGTGTAATAGTGGGCAATTGAAACATCTCTTTTGCACTTTTTTTGTTGAAAAACAACAGAAAAAAAAAACAAACGTAAATAATGGATAATCGATGTTTACCATAAATGGGGAATTAAAGTTCAAGCATTTCTTAACTGGGTGTCATTCTGTAAGCACCATAATTTGTTGCAGTGTATTTTAGAAGCACCTGTTTTCTGGAATTTAGAAGGATGAGGTGGAAGACATTTTTAACTATTTACCCTACCAACATAACGGCCCAAACCGACCAGCGCTATTCTAAAAAATGGCCTTTTAATTTGAATTTTTAGCTCAACTTTGGCGATGCCAAATTTGAGCTTATGCCATGGCCAGTCGTCCGTCTGTCCGTCAACAATTCAATACGGCTTGGGCTGGAGGCCGCATTTATGAACCGATCTTTACGAGACTTCTTGGGTACCTTTGTGATGACCGTGAGACGAGAACGAGTGTTTTGGGGTCCGATCCGAAAATCAAGTTGGCAGCCATTTTGTACAAAATTAGGTGCAATCAGTTTTTTGCGCAGAACTTCCATATGAAAGCGCTGATTTGAATAATTTTTTGTATGAGTGTTCAGTACCATGGGATACATCACATGTAATACGGGTTTTTTTCTCGTGCTTAAATTATACAAATTAGACTAACTTTGATGTTTTTTGGTTTTACTTTCAGCACTATAAGTGCAAATGCCAATACGGCTCGGGCTAGAGGCCGTATTTATGAACCAAACTTTACGAAACTTCTTGGGTACCTTTGGTATCACCGTGGGACGAGAACGAGTGTTTTGGGGTCCGGTCCGAAATTCAAGATGGCCGCTGGCACCCATTTTGTACAAAATTAGGTGCAATCAGATTTTTGCACAGAACTTCCATATGAAAGCGCTGACTTGAATAATTTTTGTGTGAATGTTTAGTACCATGGGATACATCACATATAATACGGGTTTTTTTCTCGTGCAGAAATTATGCAAATTAGATGAACTTTGATTTTTTCAGTGCTACTTACTTACACACAGTAAGTACACATGTCAATACGGCTCGGGCTAGGGTCTGTATTTATGAGCCGATCTTCTCGAAACGTCTTGGGTACTTTTGTTATCACCTTGGGACGAGAACGAGTGTTTCTGGGTGCGGTCTAAAATTCAAGATGGCTGCCAGTGGCCATTTTGTACCAAAATTAGGTCTAATCAGTTTTTTGTAAACAACTTCTATATGGCTCAGGCTAGAGGCCGTATTTATGAACCGATCTTTACGAAACTTCTTGGGTACCTTTGTTATCACCGTGAGATTTGAACGAGTGTTTTGGGGTGCGGTCCGAAATTCAAGATGGCCACCAGCAGCCATTTTGTACCAAAATTAGTGCAATCAGTCTTTTGTACAGAACTTCTGTATGAAAGTTCTGATTTGAATAAATTTTTGTACGAATGTTTAGTAAAATGGAATACATCACATATAATACAGGTTTCTTTCTCGTGCAGAAATTATGCAAATTAGATGAACTTTGATTTATTCAGTGCTACTTATACACTGTAAGTGCACATGTCAATACGGCACGGGCTAGAGGCTGTATTTATGAACCGATCTTCACAAAACTTCCTGGGTACCTTTGTTATCACCTTGGGACGAGAACGAGTGTTTCTGGGTGCGGTCCATAATTCAAGATGGCTGCCAGTGGCCTTTTTGTACCGAAATTAGGTCCAATCAATTTTTGTCACAACATCTATACAGCTCGTATTTATGAACTGATCTTCACGAAACTTCTTGGATCCCTTTGTTTTCACCCTGGAACAGGAACGAGGGTGTTTTGGGGTGCCTTTGTTATCACTGTGCTATGAGACCAAATATTTTGGGGTTCAGACAGACCCACTCTGGGACTCAAAGATTTCTTTTCTAGTTTAGCATCTGACTGTCACCCACATTTTCAGTACATTACCTATACATTTGTTTCAGGCTACGGTCAGTATTTATTTACAGATCGTTACAATACTTTATATGTACCTTTGTTATCAGGTCATTACCTAGATGTTTGTCATTGCTGTGTCACATACTATACATGAACATGTCTTAACAAGTTGAGCTACAGTGTCATTGACACTTGCATTTTTAATTTTTGTCTCAAAAACATAGGTTATGACCCCTCGTTGGAACGAGCTCATTGAGCTCGTTCCAGTGCGAGGTCATAACCTATGTTTTGAGACAAAAAATTAGTTATTCAAGGTTTTTTTTTGCAAGAGTCGTCTGCTTTTCGTGTTAGGTAAAGGTTTAAAGTAGGTGAGATTTCTAATAAAGGTGATATTCCAAATGTACATTTAAAAAAAAACATCCTTGGAAAATGCTGATATGTCCTTGAAAAGTCCTTGAATTTTTTGGTCCTTGACTGTAAGAACCCTGTAGAGGAGCACCCACACACTGCAGCCCACAGATCATGACCACTTACTGGAGCGACCGGGTCGAGGTCGTCCCATTAACGTCGTTAGTGTTATGTGTGTTTTGGGTTTTTTTTAAATTAAATGCGTGTATTATTGGAGACTCTCGTGGGAAAAATTGCATGGACCTGCTTTTATGCATAGGGTTAAAATAATATGCCAGCTAAGCCTTAGACAAGTTTATGACACTAAAATTGGAATTTAACATCCCAGTTTTCTTTTTTTGTTATTTCCTCGTAATTTAGTTCTAATACGCGATCACAATTATTGATCCATCAGCCGTTTGAGTCTTTCTTGATACTTTCATTGAATGTATTCCCGTGTTGCTCAGTGTCTTCTTGAGATTCTCCGGTTCTAAAGAATTTTTTTTCAATATTCTTTATTATTGAACAGTGCGTGGAAAGTGAGTTATAAGTTTTTGAGAATGAGAAAAAAAGAACAAAGCGTGAAATATAACTATTATCTTTAGATTGCACTTCATCGGTTAGTCGATATTTGAAACTCAGCCTTATTACTTTACCAAACACTTGTCTTCTTGTAAAACGAAATTGTTTCGGAAAAAAATTGTTTTTATCAAAAGTTCAAAGACTTGGGTATTGACTGAGACAGAGAAGTTCAGAAAACTCAACCTTGAACAGGGAGAACAAAATATAGTCATTCAAAGTCGTATATATATATATATATATATATATAGACAACTATATTAAATAATGCTTTGAATTCAATAAACTTCTCGTGGGAACCCCAGGAAATGAAGCAGTGCTTGTGTACAGTTGTAAACAAGCTATGTTTTACTGGTAAAATCGGACGCGGTAATCAACACCTGGGGTGGAAGTCCTTTAAAATGGGCAACATGGCTGGACTGGAATTCATACTTATATTTTGGCCATGATATAGCATAGATGTTGAAAGTGACCTTAAACACAATAAATAAATAAATAAATAAATAAATAAATAAATAAATAAATAAATAAATAAATCGCCACCTCGGTTGCAACCACCATGCACTAAGCGAAGTTACATGATACATCAGATAGTTTGTTGAAAGCATTACCGAAAACTGGCGAACAAATGTAAATGCAACGAATTTATTGATGCGATGGCAAATCTCACCGCGTGAAACGAATGTTCTGACGATGATATGCATGCTGCGGTCATGATTGGTCATTGTGTAGAAATATGTGTCCTTAAACACCAATAAATAAATAAATAAATAATTCTGCAAGACGCAAAAGGTGTTCAGGTACCCCGACCAACCAGCCAACCATCCACCTACCCACCCAACTATCAACAATTTTACATTCTAGTCCAAAAGAAACTTTCTAGTAAAGTTGTAGTTCTTGAACCACCGGGGAAAGTACGTGGTGGTCCATGAACTACAGATTTGCTTTTAGGATCACCCACGCCCAGAACCAGCAAGTTAGTGTGTATAGATATATATCCAACTCTGTGTGGCATAGTAGATAACCAATCTGTGTGTACTGCACCCAGTATAGACACCTTTTGCGGCATGATACAGGAATAAGTTAGTTTATTGAGAGATTCCACCCCTGGGTGGCGAAGTTGATAACCACCCTGACTGTACTGCACTCAGTGTATACTCTTTCGGTATTATACAGGAATAATTTGGTTTAAATTTGGATGTACACCAGTGGGCCAGTGGACGACATGGTAGATACCTACCCTGTGTTTACTGCACTCATTGTATACTCTTTGAGCATTATATAGGAATAAGTTAGTGTGTAAGTGGATGTCCACCCCTAGACGACATAGTAGATAACCACACTGTGTACACTACTCGCTGAATATGCTTCGTCACTGCACAGGACTAAGTTAGTGTACAGGTAGATGGCCCGTATGGCTAAGTAGATAACCGTCCTGGATACAGTTGAAACTGGAAGTCCTGGCACGAACTATATATATGTGCTTATTTTGACATAATTTCGAGTAGGAACTGCGCGAAATTTCCCTATCGAATGGCATCCAAAGCAGGACACCTGGTTATCAAAAGAAAGCACAAGCATTGTTTCAGCCAATGAACCTCCGGGTAAACCCGGAGGTTCATTGGCTGAAATATTGCTTGTGCATAGAGCATGTTCAGATTGACGAGCTATTTGTGGGCAATTCATGACAGGACTTCTAGTTTTAATTGTATACCCTTTCGGCATTATACGGGAATAAGTAGTGCACAGGTAGTATACCACCCTGTGTTTTCGGCACTCTGTGTATACTCTTCCAGCCTTATATAGGATTAAGTTAGGCTATAGCTGAATGTCCATCCCTGGGAGAGGGGGGGGGGGGTAGTAGGTAACCACCCTGTGTACATTGTACTCAGTGCATACTCTTTCGGCATTATACAGGAGTACTTTAGTGTGTAGGTAGTTGGGTGGCTTAGTAAATAGCCACCTTGTGTATACTGCCCTCTGTGCACGCTCTGCCTTATACGGGAATACGTTAATAGTGATCTCAAGCTCCATACGTTTTAAAAATCAATGACCCATCTATTCCAACAAAGCATTTTATCATTTAAACTGTTCAAATCACTATCACTGTTGGGGTCGCGATGATTTGTTAAGTGACGTGTTTGATCCTGAAGTCTGAAGTCGAGTCCACTCTCCTCTGAAATTTGATCAAGTGCTCTGCTACTGTATGATGTTTTGAATAATATATATAGTTAGCTGGAAAGATCGTAACAGCTCAGAGTCAGTAGTTGTTTCTAGCGAAATGTCAGCTGACGATATTTGATATGAAACTACTACAACGTCATAAGTCTTCATGGTTTTGATATTCGTTTGGTTTGTACGAGTTACAAAATGAACTTTGTATTTAGAATGCATTTTTTGAATGTAGTTCACGATTTACCCCATATGCGCAGTTGATTGGTTGGTATTTGATATTTTGGGCGGGATTCAGTGATGCTTTCCGAAATGAAGATTTAGGGGACGGCTCGCGCCGGGTGTCGACTATCGCTGCGTGCTGCGCACCCGTTCGAAACAGGCGCTCAGTGCGCAGTGATGACCAATACTGGACGCGTCGTTGAAGGACAGTGCCTCTCTCTCGTAGTAGACGAGTGTCTGTGGTCTTTTAATTTACTAAGCAAAGCACTTCAAAAGAAGTGGGCTTTGTTGTCTGTACGGGGCTGAGAGATACACGCTGCTAAAGTGGGTTTAGTACAGCAAGTATGATCAGTGAGTGCTTGCTATAATGGATTTTCGTGAAGATCAAGCCATCCTCCTCTTTATCCCTGGGTTTTTCGTCATGAAAATCGACTTTCGATAATGTCATCTCCCTTGTAATGATCGGACGGGCGAGAAAGGCCCAATTAAGAAACAAGTAATTGTTGAGAAAACACTTATGGCATCGGCAGAAAATAAAAACAAGTTTCCTTTCGTTATTTTTAATAAACGACAACAACGGACAGCTCTCGGAGCTGTCCGTTGTTTTCGTTTAATATAAGTTACAAAAGGAAACTTGGCTTTTTATAGCAAGCTAATTAGGACCAACTATTTCACAGAGACTAGTCAGAAAGAATATCTTTCAGTATCACACCTACCAACACAAATTAAGTGCCTATTTTGAGCTCTTTCTTTATTGAATGTGTTTTTGCAGTAATGTGCAAGTTTTTATTCTTTACAGGAAAAAATAGCCAATCTACCTCTTAGACTTTTATATAAATGGGAAGTACAGAGTCCGTATCATGTGTAACCCTTGATATAACTAAAAGAAAAAAAGTTTCAGAACATCAAAATGTTATGAAACGGCCGTTTTCTTATTTTTAAATGTGTTTCAACAGAAGATAATAGTCAAACGTTCAAACTGATTGGGAGAAAAAATGTAAAAAGCGAACTTCTGTATTTTTATACCTCTCTACAGGAAAATGCCTCTGTGTTTGAAATGATGCGCACATCGATGATACAAATTCGGTACATTTCCTAAATTTCAATTTCATATAAAAGTCCCACACCCTTAGTGTCAAATTTACCGACAGCCTTAGGAAATTAAGTTGAGCTAACCTTCCTGTAAATCTCTTCCAATGACGAAAATTGTCAGCTGTGGAAATTGTAGGGGGACGGCGTCCCCCCCCCCCCCCCCCCCTTCAGGCAAAATACACAGAACGACACATGCGTGTGAATGGGTTAATCGATATGGCACTCGTGCCATATCGATTAACCCATTCACCCGCGTGTGTCGTTCTGTGTTTATTACACGCCTTCATCAGGGATCACAGCGGCGCTGCGGTAATCGATTCTTGTCAGATCACCGAAGTTAAGCAACGTCGAGTCCGGTTAATCTTCGGATGGGTGACCGTCTGAGCGATCAATTCGGACTCACGCGTTGTGTCCTTGGACAAGGCTCTTAACCCCGATTGTCCACATAGGGGCACGATGACGCCGAGTACTAAAGCGTACTGCACCGTTGTTGGTACGCATGCCTTCAACCAATCAGACGCTGCCTGTGCTGCAGTGCGGAGTTACGATGTTGGTGATCTGGCAGCTGCTCGTCATTGCTCGGTGGTTCTCTCCGGGAACTCCGGCTTCCTCTATCCGTAAAACTGTCACGGTCGTGATTAGCCATCGTGCATAAGTATATGACCTTAAACACCAATAAATAAATAAATAAAAAAATAAATAAATAAATAAATAAATAAACACACACCTTCACGTCTATAAAATCAATTATTAGGACACTTAGCAATTCATTTGACAACTCGTCCCCTCCTGAGTTCCAATGAGTTCTATGTATCAGTAGCACGTACAACACATTGCAACTCAAGGGACGAACTATCAACAAAAAGAACACATTTCATCGCCAACCAAATCTGCGAGGGGAACCAATGTTTCTATTTTTAGCTATCGCTAGCGATTCAAATTGTAATTGCGGTGCACGATTTGAAGAAAATTTCAGTGAAGTTTCGCTTCTATTTAAAAATAGTCCGTCAATGATTTCCGTTCTGCACATGTGTGCGGAACGGATTTTCATTTTCCGCATGGTGAGTGTTGCACTGGCGTGTAATAAAGTAGATGGACGGCATTCCCCCGCGTTCCTACAGGTAAGCAGCACTGGTTTCTATTATCTGCTATCCACTTTCTGCACACTGCGTAGACTTTTATAGGAATATCCAACATTCACTCTAATTGAATAGGGATGGGCATCTACCTCCCCCTGACCCTCCTCACTCTTCTCCCGTAGCTAATATTTTTGCCAACATTTTTTGTCATGTGTTACCAGAACACTTACCTTGCTGTAGTTTTTTTTTCTTTTTTTAAAAAGAACAGCATTTGCCCCGAGATTCTAACTCTAGTTTTGACGAGTAGTCTTAATGAAGCGACCGACAATTTACCATTTTTATTGGTAAAGCCTCAAGCAATGAATAATATGAAGATAAGTAATTGTCATCTTGAGGATGCAATTTCCTGGTTAGACTGTCCTCAAGCCATTACCACTACAAAAGATTTCGTATGACTAACCCTTAGAACTATGACAACAAAAGACATTTTTTTCAACAACAAAATACTCGTTTCTAAAGACTCAGTATTCCGCCAATAATATCTTCTTAAAGTGGCCTCGTCGCATTTTTTTACGGTTGGCCAATCGGAGGATATATGCTCAAACGAACCACTTCAGCCACTTGGCGACCACAGCAGCAGTATTTTCCAAGCGTCAGCACCTATACTCACCTCAAATGCACATAGTTACCAATTACTAAAAAAAGAAAAAAAAAATGTTTCCATGTCATAAGAAATCCCATATAAAAATCAAAACTTATTCTCATTTTCTGAGCCACTGTTTTTAGCTCATCTTGACAAAGTCAAGCTGAGCTAATCTCATCGCTCTCCGTCCGTCGTCCGTCGTCCGTAAACACCACGTTTTGGTCTTCTCCTCCAAATCCACTGGGCCAATTCAAGTGAAAGTTTGTGTGAGTGATGGTCGTAAAGGGGCGTTGCATTTTTGTTCAACTCAACATGCTCAACCCCATAGGGAGGGAGTGGGGAAAATGCTCCAAAATATTTTTAAAATCTTCTTCTCAAGAACCAGCGAGTACAATGCCTTGCTATTTTCTATGGAGCTTTCTTTTGAGGTGTAGAAACAAGTTTTTCAAACGAAGTTCGTGAAGCAATATTTGGCTTTGTAATGGGAGGGGTAAGATTTTTGGCCCCGCCCAAAATTTCTATTTTCTGAACCGATGGTCCTGTATGAGCCAAATTTGGTATGTGGTATTATTGGGTCATAAGTACTTGAACTATGCAAAAAAAAAAAAAAAAAAATCCCGTATCCCCATGGGAACCCTGGGAGCTAAAAATAGAAATATTTTCAAACGCCCATCTTTCCCAAACCACGGGTAACAGAGAGCTGTTATTTGGTATGAAGTATCCTTAGGACGAGTAGAATTGAATGGTCAAAAATTGCTATCGGTTTGTTAGGGTGTTCTGTAATGGGCATCGAAAAAATGCTGAGTCAGCATATTTGCAAAACTTTAAACTCTTTTCTCCAGAACCAATCATCAGAACCTTTTGATATTTGGTATACAGCATTCATAGGGGGGTCAGATACAATTTTGTTGAAATAAAG
Organism: Pictodentalium vernedei; assembly: GCA_031216915.1. Lineage (NCBI taxonomy): Eukaryota > Metazoa > Mollusca > Scaphopoda > Dentaliida > Dentaliidae > Pictodentalium > Pictodentalium vernedei. The sequence goes on along the minus strand of CM062290.1, from coordinate 252,023,265 downwards.
CTCTTTGGTTCGTATTTGGGCTCACTACAGGAGCCCGAATTTTTAACATAGGGTAATATGGGGAATATTCTTTAAAAATCTTTTTCTTCAGAACCACCAGTCAGAATTCTTTAATGTTTGGTATACATCATTGTTATGAGGGCCAGATTCAAGATTGTTCAAACCAAGTGCCTAGGTTAATATTTGTGTTTTCTACAGAAGTCCAAATTTTAACTTTGTTCAATATGGGGGGGGGGGGGGGGGGGGGGTAATTTAAAAAAAAAACCCTTCTTTTTCAGATCCACCAGTCAGAATGCTTTCATATTTGGTATGCAACATCTCTGGGGGGGGGGGGGGGGGGGGCAGACTCAAGTTTGTTCAAATCAGGTCCCTAGGTATATATTTGGGCTCGCTATGGTAGCCCAAATTTTTACTTAGTGCAATATGAGGAAATTTCCTTAAAAATCTTCTTCAGAACCACCAGTCGAAATGCTTTCATATTTGGTATACAGCATCTCTATGGGGGTCAGATTCCAGTTTGTTCAATTCAAGTGCCTGGGTTAATATTTGGGCTCCATATGGGAAACTGAAATTTAACTTAGTACAATATGAGGGAATTTCTTCAATAATCTTCTTCTTCAGATCCACTAGTCAGAATGCTTTCATATTTGGTATACAACATCTCTAGGGGGTCAGATTCAAGTTTGTTCAAATCGGATCCATAGGTTTATATTTGGGCTCGCTATGGTATCCCAAATTTTAACTTCGTGCAGTATGAAGAAATTTCTTTAAAATTTCTCTTCTTCAGATCCAACAGTCAGAATGCTTTCATATTTGGTACACAACATCTCTAGGGAAGTCAGATTCAACTGTGTTCAAATCGAGAGCCTGGGTTAATATTTGGGTTCCCTATGGGAGCCGGAATTGGCCATTTTGCTGAAGAATTAAAAATTTTGTATTCAGTACCCTCTAGAGGTGTGTAACTAAGATTAATCCACATAGGTTGTATCAAGGGGCTTCATATGGGAGCTCTACATTTTACCTTATGATCAACTGAAGAAAAGGCATAATGCCCGGATTATTTCTGTCACTCCTGAGGGACTCAAGGATTGACAGTGTAGCCTATGGATATGGCTTGCTTAATGTACTCATTCTTGGACTCTGTTTATATTGTGTTCTGTTCAAGATGAGCGATTCAGGCCCCGTGGGGCCTCTTGTATTATAGCAATATGCATCGAGATTTAATCCAGTGACTCATAAATTAAAGTCTACGTTCCAACAAGTAGTCTCTTTCTTTCATAACTCCAATTCCAAAAAAAATACAGAACCAATTCATGTGGTGTCAGATTTGGGACATGCCTTTATTTCCAAATTCACTTGCTTCCTGTGCAGAAGTACGAAACAGTGGAACGAAACCTTAATGGCAGTTGCTGCTATTCATGCCACGCTCGTCACGTCAGTGACCAGTACTTCGTGAAAGCTCGTTTCGGGTATTTCGTTGTTTCCGTTCCATTTTCACTTGTTTCCTTTGATCGTTTCTGAATGTCCCATCCATGCACTGAGCAGTTTCTGGAACTAGTCGCCACAGTAAAAGTGCCAAACCTGTACCAAGAAAATGTAGCTGTCTCTTGTAAATTCCAACAAACTCTCAACGTCAATGGCTACATACAATAAGCGTCAGAGGCGGCGGAAGCTCGATAAAAGTTAGGGACATAAATTTTCAAGGCGAACATTCTGGTCGGGGGATGATTGAAGTAGACGAAACGGACCGAAGCGACCGAAGGTGGGATTCTTTGGCCAAATGTTGTTCGGATTTGCAAATAATATATTACAGGTATGTCTGTATATTGAAATGTTTGCATGTGTCATTTTAACGCATTGTGTAACCGCGTAACATGTCTGTGGAAAAGAGTGGATGGGCACTGACGTGTCCCCTATGCCCCCTGGTTCCGCCGCCTCTGGTAACCGTTAATACTAGTTAATGATCCTCGGAACTTCATCCACCACAAACGCGTGGATATTATTCATTGTGAACTACCAACAACAAAACGTTTCTTCTTGTATTGCTGCTAACACACATTCCGTCTAAATAAAATATCGAAACTCGCGAACAATACACAAACATCAAAACCTTTGGACAATAGTCTCGTCTTCCCTTTTCATTTTGTAGTGGCAGAGTTCAATCCCGGCGGGTATAAAACTTACATGAGCGTCACTCTTTCAACTGCATCCACTGCTGCTGATCCATACTATGTATGGTACACATAATGCCGGCATCCGGGGTGGCCATCCGTCGTTCGTCCATCCTTTGTCCGTCCGTCTGTCCGTCTGTCCATCCGTCCGTCCGTCTGTCTGTCCGGGTCAACTAAACCTGTTTAGGAGTTATTAGTTTTAGGAGGTTAGTCGAAATTAGGGTAGTATTAGGGTTAGGAGAGGGGTGGGGTTAGGGGTAGGGGTAGCCCCAGGGCAGGGCTAAAGGTTGCAAGGGGTTTGGACCCAGTGGGGTGGGGGTTGGGGTCAGGGGTGGGGTTTTAGTTTTTATAGCCCCTAAACCAAAACATAGCCCCTAAACCTTTTGGTCCGGCTAGGGTGGGGTTAGGGTCAGGGGTGGGGTTGGGTTAGGGTTAGGGGTAGCCCCAGAGTAGATCTTAACGTTGGGGTGGGTTAGGTCCCTGGGGGGTGGGGGTTAGGGTCAGAGGTGGGGTTTTAGGGTTTAGGGTCAGGGTAGGGTAGGGTAGGGTTAGGGTTAGGGTTAGGGTGTGATTTTGAGTGGATAGGGTGGGGTTAGGGTTAAATATAAGTTCTAGGGTGGAGGGGGTGGGGTTCTGGCTAAAATAAGGTGATGGACACATAAAATGTTTTTTTCGAAGCCCTTAAACCCAAATAGTTGGAACGTCCGACTGTCCGTCTGTCCGTCTGTCTGTCCGTCTGTCCGTCCGGCGTCTGTATCCATTTCTTTGGCATTCGATAACTTGAAAAATATTGCTTTGATTGTCAAGTTACTTTATATTTGTGTTCAGGTTACTGATGTGCCGAGCTGTATAGTTTTTGGTGTAAATCTGATAATTTGATCCTGAGATTTTAACCCTTTATCCATCAAATTGAAAATTCCTCCAATCCCTTTGGCATTCGATAACATGAAAACTATTGCGTGGATTGTCAAGTTACTTTATAATTGTGTTCAGGTTACTGATGTGCCGAGCTGTATAGCTTTTGGTGTAAATCTGTTATTTTGATCTTGAGATATTAACCCTTTATCCTTCAAATTGAACGTCCGGCGTCCGTATCCATTTCTTTGGCATTCGATAACTTGAAAAATATTGCTTGGATTGTCAAGTTACTATATATTTGTGTTCAGGTTACTGATGTGTCGAGCTGTATAGTTTTTGGTGTAAATCTGATAATTTGATCCTGAGATTTTAACCCTTTATCCTTCAAATTGAAAATTCCTCCAATCCCTTTGGCATTCGATAACTTGAACAATATTGCTTGCACTGTCTAGTTACTTTATATTTGTGTTCAGGTTACTGATTTGCCGAGCTGTATAGTTTTTGTTGTAAATCTGATGATTTGATCCCGATATATTAACCCTTTATCCTTCAAATTGAAAATTCCTCCAATTCCTTTGGCATTCGATAACTTGAAAAATATTGCTTGGATTGTCAAGTTACTTTATATTTGTGTTCAGGTTACTGATGTGCCGAGCTGTATAGTTTTTGGTGTAAATCTGTTATTTTGATCCTGAGATATTAACCCTTTATCCTTCAAATTGAACGTCCGGCGTCCGTATCCATTTCTTTGGCATTCGATAACTTGAGAAATATTTCTTGGATTGTCAAGTTACTTTATATTTGTGTTCAGGTTACTGAAGTGCCGAGCTGTTTAGTTTTTGGTGTGAATCTGATAATTTGATCCTGAGATATTAACCCTTTATCCATCAAATTGAAAATTTCTCCAATTTCTCCAATCCCTTTGGTAACTCAAAAAATATTAATCCGATTGTCATGTTACTTTATATATGTATTCAGGTTACTGATGTGCTGTGCTGTATAGTTTTTTATGTAAATTTGATAATTTGATCCGGAGATATTAACCCTTTATCCATCAAATTAGACACTCCTCCAATCCATTTCTATATGTACCCATACCATGTATGGTGTACATAATGTCGGCATCCGTGGTGGCCCTCCGTCATACAGCTTTCGAATAGTTGCGTGTATGGGTACACATCTGACGATTTCATCGGCCTATTTTTTTCCACATGCGATTGTCTTTTCACGCAACAAATATTTTCCAGTTTCCAGTTAGAATGAAGGAGATTACGTATTTTTTATACATCACTTCGATAGACATATGCGACGCAAAGCGTCGTTGCATGTCACATCTGACATGCGACGATGCTTCGCGTCGCTAACTTCTATCGGAAACATACCCCCTTCCTCCCCTTTAGGGGTTTCGTGATGTATGAATATTAGATTGACATTTTTCAGGAAATGCACCCAATTCCCCACCGTGATTACGCCGTTATCTCAAAACCCATTTTCGTGAAACCTCCCTAACGTCCAATGTTTCCGTTTCCATGTGTATTTTAGAAATAATAATATTTTCTTCTTGAAATGTCGAGTGAATTGTAGGTTCAGTAGAATGTTTACTGCATACAGTGATATCTCACTTTATCTGAAAATCGATGAGCCATTTCTCGACATGGACAAAGGGACACCGTAAAAATCTGGAAGTTAATGATCCCATCGACCGGTGTATTCGAATACCTTTTAGTTGGGTGGAAGATTGATGTGATTCGGAAGCCTCGTCTAATAGCAAGCAATCATCATGAAGTTCCGTCTATCGGGACTGATGCTTCTGTGAATTTCCGCTGGCATTTTCAACTGTCAACGAGATATTAAAGCTTTGCTGAAATGACCTTAAAACGACAACAAATCGGGAAATATGGCATAAATTTTAAGGCCAGGCCTCCAATAAGGCGATGAACCTTTTAAAGATAAACGTCTGTATTGGAAGAACTATCAGAAATTATTCTTTCTTCAGCAATATTTATGTGATGTTGTTCGAAACCTGCTTTGAACATCTTAAGAGTAAACACCCCCTTTTCTCCCCCACTTCCTATGCACGATATGCGTGTCTCATGTGGGGAGGCCATGTGAGATACATATCTATCTCACATGACCCACGTGACCGACTTATTAGCATATTTAATGAGTGCAGGACTATTCAATGAACGCACGTTCCTCTTTAAACAAACAACATGGTGTCACGTTTCGGAAATATTAGAAGACGAACGTTTTTCGAAGAAATTAGAAACAGAAACACAGACTACAAAACCAAAGGACACTTGACTCTTTTATATGAATTTTTGGGTGGACGCCATTATGAGTGGAGAGAGTTGCACGAAATTTCCGTCGAAAAGTTATGCGAATACATTGCAAAATTCATAAAATGACATCATCGGAATATGTCAATGTTCATTTCGCTACAAATCTTCAATCCCTGTCTTGCCGGCGATGAGATTTAATTTCGTGGTATATATATGTGGTATATACAGAACTTTTGTGCGCTTTTTCAGTTTTTTTTTTTCATAAATGGACAACAAAATTGTTCGATATAGCTGCACGTGCCCCTGAATTACTTTTGATGACGTCAGGGTGTTTTGGAGGGGGTAGAAAAATTATCCATGATGGGTTGGGTGTGAGATGGGCAAATCTCACCCTCGGGACAAGATATTTGGTCCAGACAATCGGCAAGCCTCGTGTCTGGCCCTAACATCTTGCCCTCGGGTGAGATTTCCCCATCTCACACCCTCACTGACCAGGGATAATAAGCTATCATGGTTGCGTGGTCTCTTCCCAATGTTCTTTAAAACAATCTACGTATTGTGTCGGACGTTAAGTTAAGGGGAAGAGGATAAAGTTTGTTAAAGGGTCGACTATTTGTGCAGGGACTACTACAAACGATTTGAATAACCTTCCTTGGTGCCCTGAGCTTCGGCATATCTTTTTGTCAGAAGAAGATTGCAAGTTTCATATCTGTACTCACGTTGATTATGCTACTGTTACGAGAACGAAACTACCTCTTTTTAGAAAAGCTTAACCCTTTACCCAATGCTGACGATATCAAAATTTACTATTTTAAATATTATTTTTTTAAATTTCCCCCACAATTTAAAAAAAAACATATCATGTGACCCCTCGTTGGAACGAGCTCGACGAGCTCGTCCCAACGAGGGGTCACATGATATGGTTTTGTTGAAATTTTTTTAAATATAATATTTTTTCAACTGCTGAATTTGCATATTACGCGGGCGGATGTGGGCGATTCCTTGGGTAAAGGGTTAACCCTTTTACTGCCACGCCCACTTTAGCCATATATGGAAGACCTCATGTACGCTTTTATGCGAGGAAGTTTAATATGATTTATTACATACTAGAAACTCTATCATCTCTAAGCCCTTTCCAACAATTAATCAGATGGTAGGTTAGATCTGCTCACACCAGAACGTACAGACAATCATCACAAAATAGGCGTCAATAGTCGCTTTTGGCAGCGTAAGTGATAAACATAACACTTTATCTGTTTTAGGACCGATAAGAATCCTGGTAGCCAATAATGCCGACATCTCTGTTTGTAATCTTGAAGCCGGTGTTCGCGCTATCGGGTGTGCCAGTAGCCCTAAAAACTTCTTTTGGTACCCAAAATACAGCATTTGGCAACCAAAATATACTTTTTCTAGGTCTCAAAGGCTTTGGGGTTTATTATTTCATTGCGTCGTTTTCGATAAAATCGTAACTGATAACACAGGCGAGGCAGAATTCATGTCTGTTAAATAATCTATGGGCAACATGCTAATCGTGGATTTCTGTGATGTGTGAAGTGAATTAATAGTTCATCCATTTAATCAAATTCAATTTCTTTGTTACTTAATTCTATTATATTGTTTAATCTTTTCATGATACTTCTGGATGATAATAAATTATTTGCTGCTAGTTTGTTTGGAGTGAATAAATAGTTAGTAAATAATAATCTTAAAATTATTTTGTACACCTCAATAATAGTGATTTACGTTTTTACTATCTTTGTTATTATTATTTGTGGGGAGTTTTTTCAACTAAAATACTTAGAAGAGACGGTTATTACTAAATTAAAATATTGTACTTTGAGTGCAGCAAGACGCCATCTGCAATGCTTTAGCATTGCAGATGGCGGCTTATTGCGCTCAAAGGACGATGCACGGTTAACCCGTTACCCAACATAACGGCCAAAACCGGCCAGCGCTATTCACAAAAATCGCCAGTTAATTTTCATTTTTTTTTTTTTCATTTTTTGTCTCAAAAACATAGGTTATGGCCCCTCTTTGAAACGAGCTCGTTGAACTCGTTCCAAAGAGGGGTCATAACCTATGTTTTTGAGACAAAAAATGAAAAAAATTAGTTATTCAAGAATTTTGTTTGCAAGTGTCGTCTGCATTTCATGTTAGGTAAAGGGTGAATTTGTTCTCATTTGCAATCAGTTTCCATTTGATACTAAAATATTTTGTTTGGCACCACAAAAATCCATTTGACACCGAACAAAAATTCCACTTGCCACCAGAAATATTCCAGCCAGCGCGACCACTTCCTGAAGTAACTTTCGCCGTTTATATTGTAATTGACATAACAGGGTTCGGACACACGACGAGAGAATTTCCTTCGGCACCGGCTGCCTATTAAAACTATACTAAACTGCAAACACCACTCAGGCTGCGGAAAGCCGAGCGCTGTGGAGATTTTTTGCAACTAAAATACTTAAAAGAGCCAGGTATTACTAAATTAAAATATAGTACTTTGCGTGTAACAAGGCTCCATCTGCAATGCTTTAGCGTGGTTCAGTCTAGTTTCCGTATGCGGTTAGTACCGAAAGGAAATCTCTTGTCGTGGGTTTGAACCCCCGCTATGCCATTTGAAAATTGTACAGCTTGCCATAATGTAGGATCTCCCAGGTGGTAATATGAAAGTTAGTTTTGTCCTCATCCATATTTTAAGGACTTTCTGTTGTGATTATCAGAGAGGACAATGGCGGGGGTGTCCATGTTCTTACAATAAGTTACTGGGCCAAGGACATTTGTTTATTGATAATGACCAGATTAACGCTCCGCCTTTATTGTCTGTTTTCCGGATTTATCCAGAACGTGATTTATTTGACCTTACACTTGTTCTTACCAACTTCATCAGGGTCTTACTCAGAATGGTGGTCAGAATTCCAGGTGGGTCAACTTTTTCGCAGGTGTATGTTGGCAAACCGAAAACAGATATCTTATATTTTTGGTTCTCTCTCTATCTCCAACATATAACGATTTGCTCCGATCGAAGGGCATGGGCTACATTTTGAAAGGCCGTGATTGCAAAGGTGTGAGAAAACTCTATCATCACAGTCTCTGCATGCTTGGGTCCTTAGTGTATCCAATTTCGTGTCCCGTGATGTGTCTAATCGAACCAATCAGAAGATTTCGACTTGACTCGAGTCGAATCTGGGATCGAATCTCAACGCTTTACAAGTGGTCAACCCACAAGTATTCGGTACAAACTGAGAGTTCGAAAAAACAAAATATTTGATGACTATTTTTTGATCCATCCTCTTCGACCTCTGAAGAGATATATAACTGTATATCATATTTATATAGTTTCTTTATAGTAGATATATATCTATATAAAAGATTGGCTGGACATTACTTTGTATCCATGTTGCGGTCAGGATTAGCCATTGTGCGGAAATATGTGACCCTAAACACAAATAAATAAATAAATAAATTTATTTATTTATTTATTTATTGATGTTTAAGGTCACATATTTATGCACAATGGCTACCCATGACCGTGACAGTTTTACGGGTGGAGGAAGCCGGAGTACCCGGAGAGAACCACCGAGCAACGACGAGCAGCTGCCAGCTCCCCAACATCGTAACTCCGCATTGCGGCACAGGCAGGGTTAGATTGGTTGAAGACATGCGTACCATCGACGTGCAGTACGCCTTAGTACACAGCGTCATCGTGCCCCCACGCGGGCAATGGAGATGAAGTGTCTTGCCTAAGGACACAACGCGGTTGCCGCAGGTGGGATTCGAACCGAGGACTTCTCGGCTTGCAGCCTGCACCTCTACCTACTGAGCCACCGCGTTCCCAAATAAATAAATAAATAAATAAATAAATAAATAAATAAATAAATAAATAAATGTTTTATATTTCTATATATATTAAGGGGTCAAAGAGGATTGATCAAAAATAGTTTTGAAATATCATTTTCCCGTGCTCTCAGTTTGTGCCGAATACCTGTGCGTCAAACAGTACATGGCAGAACAATGTTAGTCCTCAGTCAGGTGTTATATTTTATGTTATTTGACTAAAATCATACGGTTTAATTAATCCTTTAGCCAACGAACCACCCGCATCCGCCCGCATAGTATTCAAATTCAGCAGCTGAAAAAATATTATTTTTCGAAAAATTTCAACAAAACCATATCATGTGACCCCTCTTTGGAACGAGCTCGTTCCAAAGAGGGGTCACATGATATGGTTTTGTTGAAATTTTTGGAACAAATTTAAAAAATGATATTTAAAATAATAAATTTTGAAATCGTCTGCATTGGGTAAAGGGATAAATTTCAGTGGCGACTCATTCTCTATTTAGCGAGTCAATACATAAATGGGAATATCCCAGAAACGGAATCTTTAGTTTTCGAAACTGAACCTTCTTGAACTGTTCTTCCAATATGAGGAGACCCGATAATAAAAGAAGAGTTCAGAGGAGAGTTCCATTATAAGATTTTGATCTCGGAATATTATTATTATTAAATCACCCTGACTGGAATCGACCTGAAAGATCGAACGACTTATCAACTATTAGCTTTCACGGTATTTAACTCCGACGAGAACTCTAAATGTGGCACTGTCTTTCGGTCGGTCGGTCGGTCGGTCTTATCAGAGTTATTTCCCTTTATGGACTTGGAATTTGTTTAATTTTTATTCTCAAACTCAATAAGTTTTGACATACTTGATGGAATGACATCAAATATTTGGTATGCAGGTGTATCTTACTGATGTCTAATCTCAACTGATGTTCCACAATATTTAATAAAATACAGCAAAGATGGTGGCATTAATAAGACATATTAAGTCGCTTTACGTTTTTTGCATGCTGTCAGTTTCACTTAGCACGAACTATTCGTTATGAGAAATTATATCGCATCTTCGAATGAATAGCTTGTTCACAAGATTGATCACTGCGCTAACATGCGCAATAGTACTAAATTTTCTATGAAACCCAAAGGGATCCATACAATGTTTTCCTGCCATTTACACACGTACTTGAGTCTACACCCGTGGAACGAACATAACCCATTTATGTTGTCCTTCGTGGATAACGGGTTGACTGCAATAGATCTCGAAAATCTAACCGATTCGACAAAAAGATGAGTTGTGTATTGTCGCTGAGGAACATTTAAAAAAAATAAAGTAAGTGCCAGTATGTAAAATATATGCCACGTTTGATATTTATCGGCTCTTTGATGAGAAGACGTCTATCCTTTTTCTGTCAAACATAACTTGAAGACAAGGATTTTAATTTGCCAAAGAGCAGCAATCAGCAATCAGCGAGGCCACATTCTCTATTAATGGTTACACTCTGGTCCGAATCGAAGGGCATATTTCCATGTATGTATTAATTTAAAGCAACTGTCAAACGATAGTTAACAAATTGTATAGCATGCAAGAAAATATATATTCAGATATGTCCCTGTTACCACAATGTTTGAAGCAGCACGAACAGTTACGAAATTTGTATCACTTTGAACAACCACAGGAGAGTCGATCACAAGTTTCAAACTTGATAAAATAACCAGAGAGTGAGGTTTGCTTTCATTCCTTTTTTAACATCATCCTTTTGTTTGGTAGAACACTTTTTTCTATTTGTCTCACCTAGGTCCGGCGAACGTTCCAAATTCGATTAGATTTCGAATCTTGTCACTGATTCGATTCGATTAGAAACCATATCGATTATTCGAAAAATCGAATCCTGGAGAGATTTGGATTTCATACAATTCTGTAATGTCGACTTTCTGAAGATAACAACAGCTTAACCCTTTACCCAACGAATCGGCCGCATCCGTCCGCGTAATACTAATATGCAAATTCAGCAGTTGCAAAAATATTATATTTTAAAAAATTTCAACAAAACCATATCATGTGAACCCTCGTTGGAACGAGCTCGTTCCAACGAGGGCTCACATGATATGGTTTTGTTGAAATTTTTTGAAAAATTTAAAAAAAATGATATTTAAAATAATAAACTTTGATATCGTCTGCGTTGGGTAAAGGGTTAAATTCAGTTGGAAAATTCTAAAAATGACATTTGAGGCGATAGTGGAAATTGCATTAGGGCTCGTTTGCACAAAAAATCGTTCGTTAAGTGCACCAAGGCGCCATCTGCAATGCCTTGTTGCACTCAAAGGACGATAAAAGGCTTTTTCTTCGGCCTGCTTTGTAATACCTATCAATTTTATAATAGTCTAGTACGCCTATTGGTATTGGATTCACGACAGAGATAGACGGCGTCAGAAGACCGTAGTATGGTAACAATTGGAAAGTGGATTAGATTCGAGCTTCGATTCGGATCCGAACCTTTTGCTTGATTCGATTCGAGAGAAACGTCGTTATTCACCGGGCCCTAGTTTTATCTGCAGCAGAATTAAGGTATCAATTGCTAACAGCCCCGCCACACCCCACCTACGCCTCACTATTTTTCGCCAACACTAATAAAATATTAGAAAATCATGAACGAAGGAGTTTCGACAACGCATACATGATTATCCTGAGTAGTGACAATCTAAGTATCGTGCCAATTTACACAATGTATGCCTTTGTATGATCTATGCGATTTAGGGCATCAGTGGGCTACGGGCGTCGGTAGTCCACTCAATGATGCCATAAAATCGGCTACTTCGTTTCTCCGGTTACCTATACTATTCAAGAAATGTAGGGGATATTTGATAAAAGTAAGACATATGAAGAAATATATTTATATTTTCATCAAAAAGACAGTTGAAGCATTACACTGTGACATTTGGTGAATGATTTCAGCGAAAGTTGGGTGTCTGACAAGCACACATTCCGCGCACTGAGCTGTAGAAGGCATGGACGGTCGGTCAGAGAATTTACCACACAACGCGGATCCTACTTGGTATTCACCTCACCAAACGTCCAATATCAGCTTAAAAATTTGATAAGGTATTTCAACCGGATCAGTAACAGTATCTTTGCGTTATGCAAACAAGTATTTAACTCTTCTATAGAGACAGATTTATGATAATCCTCTAAATTGTTAGGGGGAAATCTGATCTTTTGTTTTTCCTGTTGTTTTTCAATTTTAACTAATTTTGGATGACAATTTTCATATGAGGAATGCTTTGAAAATGTTGAGTCCAGTTTGTTCGACATTTCTTTTTTCGATGTAATTAGTGTGTGTTGGTAAGATGTCCAAGATGCATAGGACCCACCCATTTCCACGATTCGCGGTTCTTGTCGAAGGAAACATTATATAGGTGTTAACTATCGGATGAGGGTTATCATAAAATTAATAAATGCTATTCAAAAAAGTGGGGGTTAGTTGATAAAAGTGAACTATATGAAGAAATATATTCATATATATATATGACAAAATGACAGTTGAGGTATTGTACTGTGACGTTTGGTGAATGATTTCAGCGATAGTTGGGTGTCTGACAACCCACATTCCACGCACTGAGCTGTAGAAGACATGGAGGGTCAGTCAGAGAATTCCCCACATTCAGTCCAAGACCTCAATACCTTGTAAATCATCCTCGGTTCGCGAGACAAGCGCGTATCCTACGTGGTCTACTCCTCACCAAACGTCCACTATCAGCTTGACTGATGTTATTCTATTCTTCCAGTAGTGCAGCGGCGAGTTCCTAGACATTGGTATAGGGGCTGTTGGCGTTGTCGTTGTTCTGCGCCTGTAGGAACTCTGTTGCGTTGTCATCTTGGAAAATAAATCGACGGCCGTGACGTCGCGCAAATGACACCACATGAGCCGCTAAAATGTTGTCACGGCAGTACTTCCCTGTAACACGCCCTTGGGTGACATGTAATGCTGTCCTGCTTGTCATGGTTATGCCTCCCCACACCATAACCGATCCACCACTAAAACGATCGTGCTGCCTAACGGTTACGTCATGGTATCGTTCGTTCCACCGCCGCCACACTCTGTTTCGCCCATAGATATCAGATAGAAGAGTTCTATCCGATATCTATGGTTTCGCCTGTTGTGGACGTCGGGAGTGAACCTCGAGTCATTGGTATACATGACGTTGCTCCATCCATTGTACCAGTGCTGCGTGCTCCACACCAATTACGCCTTGCTGCGATGTGACGTTCAGTCAAAAGTGGAATTATTCGAGGTCGTCGAGCGTACAAATTCCAGTTGTGTAGGCGATTTCGGATATTCTGACCAGTGACTCGCACATCTGTCGCGCGGTGTAGCTGCTGTCCAATTTCTGAGGCACTTTGATGGCAGTTACGTAATGCTGTGTTCGGATGAAACGACCCTGGTACGCAGTTGTCCCCCTTGGACGAACTGACCGACATCTGTCATCAACGTTGCCTGTCTGACGGTAGCGTGACCACAACCTGCTAATCACCGATTGAGTAACGCTGAGAATTTGAGCCACTGCAGTCTGTCTGTTGCCAGCTTCCAACATGCCAACGGCACGTAAACGTTCGTCACTTGTCAGTCTTCACATACCTCAAAAGTTACGTTTCGACCAGAAACTATTGATGAACGAGTTTATACCAAGAAAAGAACGATGAGACCTCCGAAAAAGCCCGTCCTGCACAAATAAAAATTTCAAAACGTACCCCACAGACATTAACGCGGCGCTCGTGCGAAAAACCTGCACGAAGTTTTCGTGGGCCGGTGACATTCATGATCCACACTAAACTTTGTAACATATTGATGTGTCCAATCACACGTATCCAATACCATTTTCCGAAAATATCAACATCAGTTTGGATATCCCCTACTTTTTTTAATAGTAGACTTTACACGATTTTCTAGGAGAGTGTATCACGACCCCCCGCTTACAATTCAGTTCCGTAACATCGTTCCGCTGCCCTTCACCACAGAGCAACGACGCGTGTTTTAAAAACACATAAACACAAAAACAATACATGCCTATTTGCGACTTACTCCTCTGAGATAAAAAAAATGACTTTTTGATGTTATTTAAGGAATAAATGATAAATCGATGATGTGCGTTGAAGATTAAACGAGAATACATTAAAAGAATCCCGGCGGGATCCATACAAAATTTATAAACAATTTGTACATCGTTCTGCTTAAAGAAACACGTTCAATGTGCTTGTGTGCAGTATTTGTTCCGACGTTTAACTCTCTCGTCCCCAATTTTACGAATGGTATCATCCTTAGTACAATCTTAGTTTGTAAAATAAACCATTAATATTTTCAGCGATAAGGCTGTAGGTAGAAAATCATATTTAATTTAGTAGGACCATGCGAACATCCGAGATTCGACCCAATTCTGTTCGAAATCGTCCAGATGATTCATTTCGATTCGATTCGATCCTAGTCGCGCTGATTCGCACATTTTCGAATCGTCGACGTGTTCTCAAAATCATGCCAAGTGTTCCCTCTTGAACAGTCAACTCTTCTTTAATCAAGTAAACAGAAGAAGAGTTGAAAGAGAAACTATTTTGATCCGTTCTGGAATATTCCGCCTTTTTGATAATTTTCTGAAACATACGATTTGCAGTTGAATACAATACTTCAGTGGAGACTGATAATTTTTACGGCTGTAAGTAGATGCAAAAACCACAAACCGAAGAGCCACGATACTCGATTCGAGATTCGATCGATTCGATTCGCAGTTCTCTGTCCGATTCGATTCAAGATTCGATTCGACCGGAACTTAGATATTCGTAGAGTCCTATGATTTATGCTCCCACATAAAGTAGTTGTTCCAGTCCATGTTATAATATGAAATGGGTTGCCATGGAAATGCACTCGCAAAACGGGTGTGTAACCCTCTGAACCCGGAAGGCCGCTTTACCGGTCCAGGATTGTGATGCGGCTTGAATAATGTAGCAAGTTGATAAGTGAATTTGTGTATGAAGATAGTTGCTCCGAGAATTTGTGTGGTAGACCAATTAAGATTTTCAACATGCAGCCCCAAGACTGCATGTTGAAAATATTGATTGGTCTTCCCGCAAGTAAGAATATGGACTCCACCAGTTGAAGTCTCGATGCTGGCATGGAATATACTATCAGGGTCTATGGGGTTAATATTATAGAGTTATGGTTCATCATGTGACGACGGCGTGCTAAAGTTTTAATTAAAATGTTATATTTTTCTGTTCGGTCAAAAGGATTATTTGTGATGGCTAACGTCGGAACACATCTTCACGTTCCATGAACGGAAAACTGCTTCCCACATTTATCAAACCCTGGACTTGAGAGAAGCTAGCTGCAAAGATCGTCAAATAAAATAAACGGACATTATGCCGTGTTTTGGTTGTGATGGCGTTTAGGTAGATAGCTTCCAAATATTTTTGTGCTTGCAGTTGCTTAATATGATAACGAATGTAAATACTAAATGATGAGTTGTGAACCGTGGCGTAAGGAAGGCTAGGAAAAAGATTGTAAGAAAAAAAGTCACAGGAAAAAAAGTCACAGAAAAAAGTCACAAATTTGGGTAGGAACATTCCATACGGAAGGTGGGAACATAGGTGGCACTCTTCTGACGCTCATGGTGAGGCCATCGCCTTGACGTCGGCGAAAAGAACCAGACACATAAGTGCTGTCAAAGTAATCCATTAGATCGTCTGTCTCTCGGGCACTCTCAGGAAGGACTGATTGAAGATGCTACATACCTTCTTCAGCATCTTCGAATGGCAGGAAAGTAAGGCATCCATCATACCACAAAAGAGATGGAACTCATCATCTTCTTGGTAGTGTTTTGCTAGGTCTAGTGCTTGCACTTTTCGCCACGTTGCTTGTGTGAAGTGATTGAAGCAACCACGGGATTGGACTTCTCTGCCATTTACTGCCACAATGGCACGCAGGATACCATCTTCAAAGTCAGTCACAATAGTTTCAACATTCATCTCAAAACCCCTTTCACTGCACTTGTAAGCTACTGCTTGGAAAAGTTCTTCGTAAGTTGCACGAGTCTTGTTAGGCAGAAGAGCGTATACAGTTGTCTATCAGCTGGCCTAAGTGTTATTATCCTTACTTATAAACATCTAAATTAATCTCAAATCAGCAGCTGGCCTAAGTGTTATTATCCTTAATTAATCTCAATTAAAATTTAATTTCGTGTTATTGTGACTTTTTTTCTTGTGACTTTTTTATCTGTGACTTTTTTTCCTGTGACTTTTTTCCAATCACCAGGAAAAAGAGTAGTGTATACTAGAATAGAATAGAATATTTTATTGCACGACCATCTACATCGTAAAGGTTTGGCAAATAAGCGAAAATAATGCAAAAAACAAATAACGAAGAATACAAACAAGTCAAAAGAGTATAAGTATTGATCAGGATTATGATACATTTGAACTGATGTGTTTTATGTCAAATGCACGCATTGTATAATTGCTCAGTGGTCTCTGAATGTTCTTTCCCTGTCGAGCATAATTTGTTGCTTGGGGGCAAGAAACTATATCGCGTTATTAATATATCGCACAGACTCCCATAATCTCTTACGCAATTCATCGTATGCTGCACAGACGAGTAGAAAATGCATTTCGTCTGCGACTGGATCTAATTGGCACTGCCTACAGAACCTCTCCTCAGCAGGTGTCCGATTAGGTTTAGTGTAACGTCCCTTTTCAATTTCATGACAGCTGAGTAGTAGTTTCCTTATAGAGCTACGTTCTCTAAAGTTTAAGGTTGTTAAATACTCAGCCATTTTGTAATCCCTTTTTACCCCAAAATAAAAACACATTTGCCCACGGCTCTCGATTTCCCCAACGTAGTCAGTAGACTTCCATTCCTATATATAATTATCTTTTATGCGTTCTAGGAATATATCTGGAAATTTATTTTGGTCAACAGTATCAAACCTGTACCCAGATGTTTCACAGAAGCTACATACAACCGTGAACATTCATGTTTTAACCCTTTACCCAACGTAACGGCCAAAACCGGCCAGCGCTATTCTCAAATATCGCCATTTAATTTTCATTACTTTTTGTCTCAAAAACATAGGTTATGACCCCTCATTGGAACGAGCTCGTCGAGCTCGTTCCAATGAGGGGTCATAACCTATGTTTTTGAGACAAAAAATGGAAAAACTTAGTTATTCAAGAATTTTTTTGCATGTGCCGTCTGCTTTTCATGTTAGGTAAAGGGTTAAACAACTTATACCGATACATCCTACTCTCTGTGACTAGGCCACAGAGAGTAGGATGTATCGGGTAAATGAGGTCGCACCATTTTATCAATTTTTTAAAATTACAAATGGGAGATAATCCTTCAAGTGGAACGTCGATTTTGATGGGAGGTGCACCCGTCATACCTCCCCTGGCAACGCGTCTCTAACATGTAATTGACCATTAGAAAACACGTCCCCACTGGAAAGGTCGCATTATGCTAAAGCCCCAGAACATATTTCTAGGAGTGAGAGTTCAACTGGTAATCTTTCCATGGAAGTTATTGTGTTAATCTATAGCGGAAACTGCTTCTTTAACGTGATTGATGGCCAGCTTAGAACCTATCACGAAGTAAAAATACACTGTAACAAAAATGTTCCAAACATCGATTTTATGTTATTTCTTTTTCGATATGGGAATCAGCTATCTTAATAATTCGAGAATTACTTGAAGCGAACATGCCAGATAACGAGAAATAAATATGACAGAATTGAACATTTTCCATGTAAAATAGTTTCTTCTAATTGATTTTCTCCTACATTAAATCAATTGACGCCGACTTATAGGATTACTGTACCCAATGATGCATTTCTAAGTGTGCTAACGTACATTCTTCGTGGTAACTCACACAGTTGATGCTCTCTGCGAAGAAGTTGTAAGTAAACGAAATATTAGCAAAAATTGTCGACGGACGGTTGAACATCTATCAATCGGGTCAGAAAATATTGCAGACCGACACAAAGGAAACTCTTGGCACAACGGTTGCCGTTTCAAACTACTTGGGTAGAATTGTACAAATAGACTAAGTAACGGTGATTTATTACGTTCTAACAGGGGCAGCGAAGCGACATTGAAAGTGGGGAGGGGTGGGGGTGAAGTATAAGTTAGGGTTCCGGGCCCTCTAGAAAATTATGTAAAAAAAATGTGATCTAGGAAACAATCTGGGGGATTTTAGGGGATAAGTAGCCTACCGGCACCAAACCGGTACCGGTAGTCTACTAATTCCCTAACATCGCACAGACCGCACAATAGTCCTACATTGACAGACTACGTTTTGGACAGTAACCACTCCGATCCCGACTCGGATAACCGCTGACTCAAAAATAAGTTCTTGGAAGATAACAGCAGAATATCAAGCACTCAATCTTATTTCGTTGACTAGTTCTCAATACTGTGAGCATTGTTGGCGCAAAAAGAATGAGCGAGCTGAAGTCCCTCTCCACCCCGCCACTCTGGCCCAACAGGCCCGGCGTTCTGATAATGTCTTTCAACTCGGCATGCACAGATTTTTGAGTGAAATAAATTTATCAGTGAATGAGCAGACGATACAATGAACAATAAATCGGGAGAGATGATCTGTAGTAATTTAAGTCTACGGCTCAGCAGAGCTGTAGGATTAATCTTTTACAGAACTGCCCTACAAATGTAGAATGGATTCTCCCATTTCGCCGTAGACACTATTTTATGAGACGATACTATCCGGGGCGTGGGAGGTGAAAGACCTAGGTCAAGATAACGTTTTGGGATGTGCATGCATGTTTGGAAAACCTGCGTACTGCTCCTATCATGTCCCCCGCATATCACGTAAAGAATGGACTGTCCAAGAAGGTTCAATAGCGACAGTGCCAACGTACGACCTTCACCTATGGAGTGCAGATGACGTTGGTATATGCATGCACATTCACACATTCTTGATAACATTTCTACCAAGTTTTCTTTACCTTCAAGTATTTTCTTCGAGTAACGAATGAATTGTTTCAACAAACTCCATAAGGTACACTTTCAAGCCTTGATATCGATCTTCAAGGTCAAGGTGACTGAATATCAGGCCTGGCCAAATTGTAAATCAAAACAGCCTGAAAAGGGGTATTTTTCAAGTGCATTGATTTTCAAGGTTAAGGTGTTTGGATGTCTCGACTCTTCAAAATATAAAGCCTGAAAAAGTGCTGCCGTTATGTTTTTCTGGCAACCCTTTTTCGGGTACATGTATGTTGATCTTCAAGATTGGGTTGATTGAATGTCTCGTCTGTTCAAATTATAAATTATGTCAACCTAAAAAAGGGTTACCGATAATTTTTCTGGTAACCATATTCAAGGTAGCATTGTTATCAGTTCCAGTACACGGTAAACAATCTGGAAAACACCAACATATTCCTTAACTATTCCATTATTACGATGATATTCTGTTACATAATATTATCATGACACCTGTTTAATTTGACCAATCAACGTGCTTTAATAGCATCGGTGGACTATGGGATACGGCTATCGGATTGAGTCCATACACTGCCAAGTGACCGTGTATGAGCCCATACACCCCACCCCCTTCTGTTGGGCGCCATTTTGTTTCAGAATTAATTTTCCCACCTCAAGTTTTTACCTATTTTCGTGCAAATAAAAGACAGTTTCCTGATAAATATTCAAAATGAAGCAATTCGGATCTTTTAATTTATTATTTAATTTGTTTGGTGGTATGATAAATACGTTACACGAAGTTTACTTGCCAGATATGCGCGATCAGTATTAGGCTCGGTCTCTGGCCTCGCCTAATATTAATCTAACTTCGCCTCACATGACGCCATACCTGGCAAGTAAACGTCCTGTAGCTTATAATACACTGCCGGAAAGGCAGTGTTTCATTGCTGTCAAAACAAAGCAAGTAAAAGTAAAAAGATATATACTTCGCCCAAATTTATTAATAATTAAACTGCGTTATTGAGGGAGGTGAAAAAAATCATCGCAGATATCCAAGCCAGGGGATTTTGGAAAGTGAACGTTATTTTCTTCATGGGAATGTATTTTATACAAGTAATATTCAGATGTTTATTGATTAGCTTCTGTGTCAATAGCTGTTATAAATATTACGATGTGCACGCAATTAAAATCACTTGTATGATAATCGCAGGGCACAGATAAGCTAATTTCACCCCGGGCCTGTGGGCCTTCCGAGATGATGTAGGACATTGCCAAGAAGTTAAAAGCAAAGAAGACCAAAATATTGCTTTCAGTTCAAGGCATCAACATGGTTGTGACCAGTTAACTGGTCTTTGTAACGACTCTCCTCTGGCCTACCTTTGGCCTACCTTTGGCCTACCTCTGGCCAACCTGGCCTACCTGTTCTATCGCTCATAAACTACCAACAGGAGGATAAATCTAATAATGTCTACGCCACATCCCAAGTCCACCTGGGCTTAGAGCCCAGGTGGACCTGAGGAGTGGCGTAAACTTAAATATGTTCAACTGTTAATATTTTATGAGCATTTGGAAGTGTTCCCCAGTTGCACTTATTCGAGTCACAGGTGCTCGATCACGATAGCGCACCTCGAAAATGAAGCACTGGAAAACAGTCTCGGAACCCTTCCCATGAGTGTTCTACATGACAGCATTTCATCGCCAGAATTAAAGAATGCAAAGTTGTATCATCACGATGAAGATTGTTATTTTGGGAGAGCTAACAAAGGGATATCGAGAACAATTCTGGTGAATATTCTTGCTATTTGTTCAAGGTCTGGTGAAGATGGCAACGGGGGGATGTGAATACACGCCCGCGTATCCGGTATCGAATGCCAACCATGTTTTATTATCGTCCTTATGCATGTGAAGATGCTGCTCTACAAAGGTCGATAGTGCCCCTTTCCCAAGTATTAACCTTAACTTAAGTATTAACCCGACTACAAGAACAAGATGGCGTTTTGAATGTGCACATCGTTCCTTGAGTGCAACAAGGCGCCACCTGCACTACCCGACCAAGCAACGGTATACATCCGCACATCCCAAGCAATATCTTTACTGGGTTTCGTCCACCAATAACCTAATCTGACAGGATGTTGTGTAAACATGCTTGAAAGCGACATTCTGTTCTGTGTCCTGATCTTCACCTTCAAGGTCAAGGCGACTTAAAGCATTGAAGTTGGAGATGTATGCACATTAGTATACGTTTTGAGCAATAACCCAACCTCATTTTGTTCCCACGCAGCTATTTATGAGGAAAGTGTTGCGCCAATAAACTCAGAACGATTAAGCAACGTCGAGCCCGGTTAGTCCATGGATGGGCGACCTTCTGAGTGATCGATTCGGACTCCCGCGTTATGCCCACAGTCCAGGTACTTAACCCCGATTGTCTTCATGGGGGCACGACGACGTCGTGTACTAAGGTGTACTGCACGTCGATGGTGCGCATGACTTCAACCAATCTAACCATGCCTGTGCTGCAGTGCGGAGTTACGATGTTGGGGAGCTGGCAATTGCTCGTCGTTGCTCGGTGGTTCTCCCCGGGTACTCCGGCTTCCTCCACCCATAACACTGTCGCCGACACGAGGCAAACACATCAACAAATGGTGGAATATTTCTTAACTGGGTTCGTACCCCTCCTGCTATAGCTATAGGAGGAGTTGTATTAGCAAACTCAAAATCGATACTTAGGGCTTTCCCATATGTTCAAGGTAAAGGTGACGTTTATTAGAGTACATACCCAACTAAAACACTCTGAGTAATATTCCTACCAGCCTTCGGTCCCCCTTTCTTCTACAAAAGAAGGCAGTGTTGTCCAAACAACCTGAAAAACCCACAAGTTTTCCAAGTATTCCTTGAGACTTGTATGACACAAAATCTAACCTCATCCAAACATCTGAGAATTTCATTGGATTTAGGACGTCATGTGCATGCTGCGTATATACCATATTTGAGATATGCCCACGGCAAACAGAGTGTTCTCTTTGTTTATTGATCTGTCAAAATGACATATGTCCAATAAGGGGTTTATTGACGTGTTCTTACCACATTATGCTATTAACAAACTACGCGTCGCCAGATGTGGTTTCTCTTTACTACAGTACGTGGAGAGTGTATTATCACTAAATCACCCGCAGAGTGGAGATTCCACCCAAGCAATAATTGCAAATTTGTTGCAAAGCATAACCAGCACAAGCAAAGTTTCAGCCAATGGACCTCCGGGTTAAACCCGGAGGTCCATTGGCTGAAACATTGCTTGTGTTTTTGTCGATATGTAAAAAAATTGAAAGTTATAGCTTGGGTGATATCTCCACTCCGCGGGTGATTTACTTACAATCCACTCTCCACGTACTGCATATATGAAACAGTATCAGTACCAGTGCCTTAGCCACGGGTGGGGACTCTGACGTTGGGACTCGCCCCATCACTATTCCTGGAAAATGTCAACCTTTTATGTATTGATGCTTGAAATCCATAAAATAGGTCCATATACTCTCACTCGACATTTTACCATAGTTGTTCCTTCCCTTTCTGAGTATTTAATAAACTAGGGGTGCTCCAAGTAGTATGAACAGTTATTTTCACCCCAAAGAAAGAACCTGAACCTTTGCCTATGGGGGTACACACTCATAATACAACACGAGGTGAAATGAAACGGCCAAACATATTCCCCTCCGCCCCCTCCCCCAAACACACACCGACATACTCTTCAATTATAGTCTGGCTAAGCCCCTGTATAACACCCATCTAAAGTCCATGTAAATTGCAATATCGGGTCGGCTACAACATTCAGAAAGTAATATTGAGATATTCCATGTCAGTAAGCCCCCTCTCCCCCCACCCCCGCCAATAACGCGGGAAGCAGCTAGAACGCAGTTGATTTTGGTTGATTTTTAACCCAACAGATTTTTGCGTGCAGATTAGAAAGTGTAATAAATGCCCGACTCATTATATCGGTAGAATTCCCTATCAACGGAGAGAGTAACTAATAACAAATGATATTTATGACGATGACCTGTTGAAAGCACCCAGATAGTCGGGCAACTCTACTTAGCTGGTGTGAAATTGACAGCACAGTCCTAAAACTCGAATAAACTCCCTGACAGGTTAATAATTTATCAATAGAAAGTATATTTGTAGCGTATAAGTCTTTGATAAAAGGTATGTTCCAAGCAGTTGGGCGATATGACCGAGCCGACGGGCACCGAAGTCTTACACGTAATTGTAAGTTACAGCCCTGGCCATCTCAAACCAAACCACGACGCGGCCTCAACATACATACCAATACAAGCGGGAACTTGTTCATTTGTGGATATAAGGTCACAATAATTTCATGTCACGTAGCGCAAAAGGAAATTCGAATTTTGAAGGTATGGTGGGTATATATTAATCACCATGCCCCACACTCACCCACAAACAACACTTCTTAACACTTTTCGTTGCACACAGAAAGACTTGGGAATCAAGGAAGTGGTATATCAATGGATTAATTTTCTTGTTTTTTTCCAACGGTCCGACCATAGTATGTCTTGAATATTTTTGACATCCACACACTTCCATTTGACCATTCTATCTAAATATATGGTCATCATGTTGGATATTTTTTTTGATGCTTTGATTTTTATACCAACAACAGCAGGTATTATTATGTCACGTTGATATTCCGAAACGATGATTAGATATTCTATGGAGTTATCTCCCTGTTGACAACTTTAGAAACATTGACGAAAAAATATCTCTCCTTTGTTGAATAACTTAGACTGCTGAAGAAACATTAACACTGCTATCGGTCCCTAGCTTTTGCTTACACAGAACTATAGGTATTTTTGTGAATTCTTAATTTATTGAATTATTTTTATTTCCTTCAAACGTTTTGCTCAACATTTATTCAGGGACGAGGGGTCTTCTATGGGGATGGGGGGGGGGGGGGGGGTGGGGGTACAGTTAGATTTCTAACTGAGGTTGGAGTCCTAGCCCCGAGGGGGCGCAGGCCAGTGTTGGGGTGGGGAGAATTCGAGTGTGGGTATATCCTTCTTGATGATGGGAGGTGCGGCGTGGGGGGGGGGGGGGAGGGGCTACCCTGGGGAACATTTTTAATGTTTAAAACCTCCCTCTGGCTTAAATCTACTCAGTTTATCCACAAGAAAAATGTATTTCCCCACACAGTTCCATGAGTTTCCCCTTACAATGATCAGGCTACACAAGAACTATAGATTGACAGCTATTTAGCCAACACCTTCTCCCCCCCCCCCCCCAACTGACTACCAAAGCTAAAGCGACTGCCACTCCCCCCCCCCCATCTCACCCGTCGCTACCTGCCTGTATTTATTGTACTTTTCTCTTCAAACTTGGTATAACATGGTGTCCTACTGGGTCAGTATCGATTGTACTGGATTACAAACATTAGTATGAAGGTAAAACGAACTCGAGAATGTTAGGCTGAGGAAAACATTAAATGGTTATCGCCCCTTAAAATGATATCGGAAGATACGTATGGACAGGACTTAAAATACTCAAATACATGTACAACTCGAAAATAGGCGATATGTTTCAACCCTTGGCCTAATTATAATAGCAGGCGACACTTAAAACAATTGAATAACTGAAAATATTTCATTTTTTTTGTACTGCATGATGCCGGAAAGAGACCATTTATTTTTGTTGGCCTAAGCTTATCCTTAATTTAAAAAAAAATCTCGAAACTAGATTAACCCTTTACCCAACGCAGACAATATCAGAGTTTATTATTTTAAATATCATTTTTTTCAAATTTTTTAAAACTTTTTGACAAAACCATATCATGTGACCCCCCTCATTGGAACGAGCTCGACGAGCTCGTTCCAATGAGGGGTCACATGATATGGTTTTGTTGAAATTTGTGAATTTTTTTTTTCTCAACTGCTTAATTTGTAAATTGCGGGGGCGGATGCTGCCAATACGTTAGGTAAAGGGTTACGGATATATCCAAATCATAGCTTATGACCAGTCAATGGTGCAAGCTCGTAGAAGCTGCTTCTCTCATGAGAAATCAATTGGTTTCATTCTGCATTAATGTTCTAGAATATAATCTGACCAGTATCGTACCTGACACAAGGGCGACAACAATAATAATAACTGCTACTGTGGTTGCTGCATAATACTATTTCCGACTGCCGTAGTATCCACAACCTCCAGTCGTGGGAACCCCAGGAAGTGAACCTATGCTTATTTACTGTGTGAAACAAGTTCTGGTTTACTGATAAAACATGACCTGGTAACCAACGCCTGGGGTGGAAGTACTCTACACTGGGCAGCATTATTTTTAACGATTGACTAAACTTGTCTTCATACCTATGTTGTAGTCATGATATAGCCATAGATGTTGAAAGTGACCTTAAATAAATAAACACATAAATAAATCCGCCACCTCTGTTGCAACTAAGCGAAGTTACATGAGACACCAGATAGTTTGTTAAAAGCATTACCAAAAATGGAGAAAAAAAATAAATGCAACGAATTTATTGATGTGATGGCAAATCTCACAGCGTGAAACGAATATTCTGACGATGACATGCACTCAACAAAATTAACTTTGCTGTTTGAGTCTGTAGTCCCAAAGACGCCAAGTCGAAATCACTGTTCATGAATGGAAAAAAAAAGATGGCTCATCATAAATGTTTTTTCAAGAGTTTGTTACCACTCTCTAACATATTTGGAACTGGGAGGTGTATCCTTCAAGTTATTTGATTCACAGCAGCCAAATCGGAGGGGTGAGTGTGAGTGGCATGTGTACCCCTATACCTTTTTAACTCACGTGACTAAAAATCAGGATGAGCAACAGTAATCACTCACCGCCCGTTTGCACCTTGTCCTCCGAAACCGCAGAACCGATTTCAGTTAAATTTTTAGGTGCTGTCTGGTGTGTTCTGTTTTGGGGGTGGGGGGGGGGGGGGGCATCGAAAAAATGCCGAGTCAGTTTTGCAAAAAGATTTAACTTAGGACAGTATGAGGAATAATCTTTACAAAAATCTTCTTCAGAACCACCGATCAAAATCTTTTAATGTTTGGTATACATCATTGTTACGAGGGTCAGATTCAAGATTGTTCAAATTAAGTCCTTCAGTTAATATTTGTGCTTCTTATGGTGGCCCGAATTTTTACTTAGTGCAATATGGGGGCTACTCTTTAAAAATCTTCTTCTTCAGATCCACCAGTCAGAATCTTTTGATAATTGGTATACAGCATTCTTAGAGAGGTCAGTTTTAAGTTTGTTCAAACCAAGTTCCTTGGGTGAATATTTGGGTTCCTTCTTGGAGCCCGAATTATTAAAGTTGTTCAAACCAAGTCCCTGTGTCAGTATTTGGGCTCCTTCTTGGAACCCGACTTATTACTTAATCCAATATGATGAATAATCTTTAAAACTCTTTTTCTTCAGAAATACGAAATACTGTTCAGAATCCTTTGATAAATTGTATATAGAATCCTTACCGGGGTCAGTATCAAGTTTACTCAAATCAAGCCCATCGGTTGATAATTGGGCTCTCTATGGGAGCCCAAAATTTAACTTAATGCAATATGGAGAATAATCTTTAAAAAAATTCTTTTTCATATTCACTACTCATAAAATATTGATATTGAATATACAGTATCCTTGGGGAGTTTAGATCTCATTTTGTTCAAACCTATGTCCTTGGGCTAATATTTGGGCTCCATATTGGAGCCCGAATTTTAACTTAGTCCAATGTGATGAATAATTGAATAATCTTTAAAACTCTTCTTCTCCTGAAGCAACAGGCAGAATCTTTTAATACATGGCATACAGAATCCTTGTTCAACTCAAGTCCATTGGTTAATAATTGGGCTCTCTA
Organism: Pictodentalium vernedei; assembly: GCA_031216915.1. NCBI lineage: Eukaryota > Metazoa > Mollusca > Scaphopoda > Dentaliida > Dentaliidae > Pictodentalium > Pictodentalium vernedei. The sequence goes on along the minus strand of CM062290.1, from coordinate 251,996,261 downwards.
ATGGAGCCCGAATTTTAACTTAGTGCAATATGAGGAATAATCTTTAAAAATCATCTCCTTCAGGTCCACCAGTCAGAATCTTTTGTTATTTGGTATACAGCATCCAGATCTAAGTTTGTTCAAATCAGGTCTCTGGGTTAATATTTCGGCCCCCTGGTGGAGCCCAAATTTTAACTTGGTCCAATATTAGGAATAATCTTTAAAAACCTGCTTCTTGAGATACAATCAGAATTTTTTTTTATTTGGTATACAACTTCCTTAGAGGGATCAGATTCAGTTCGTTCAAATAAAGTCCCTCGGTTGATATTAGTGTTCCCTATGGGGTGGGGTGGGGTGGGGGCGGGGCAAATTTTAACATATAGCAAAATTGTAAATATTCACAAAATCTTCTTCTCCAGATCCACCAGTCAGAGTCTTTTGATTTTTGATGTACAACGTCCTTCAAGTTTGTTCGAGTTAAGTCCCTAGGTTGATATTTGGATTCCATAATTTTACATTACTGAAAATCTTGGCATTATTTTTATGGTAGCATCCCAATACTAGAAAAAAATTTCTGGCATGGACAACAGAGTTATAAATAATTAAATAGCTTCATTCCTCTGTAGTGTTGACTAGCTATAGATGCTAATTAAATACTTCTTTAAACAACTTTGGTCTCAGGCCCCATGGAGCCTCGTGTTCTAAATACCTGTTTCATGATTACAGGAAGAAATTTAGAATTTAAGACTGCAAATGTGCCGTTCAAAAACATTTATTTTTAAAAAAAACTCAACAAAACCATATCATTGATCCCTCGTTGGAACGAGCTAGTCGAGCTCGTTCCAACGAGGGGTCACATGATATTGTTTTGTTGAATACTCTGAATTTTTAAAAAAAAAAACAATTTTTAAAATAATGAATTTTGATATCGAGTGTGTTGAGGAAATGCCAGTTAATACCATCTTCGACAAATATGGTGTACGTATTCTACATCAGCATCTATTTTTCAACTCAAAGGCTAGTTGTATTTCTTCTACTTCAACTATCTTTCAACTCGGGTTGGAAAATGTGTGAATTACAAGAAAAATACTGAATCATGACACCATCATGGCATACTCACTTAAAACGAGAGACAAGTGGGTATTCGGACACGTGCTGACACACTATTACCCCGCTCCCCCCCCCCCCCCCCCCCCCCCTTACACTTTTAGCACCTCGTCAAGGCCAGAAAATCGAGAAAATGGCATTGATGTGAGTCCTTTTTACTCCAAATTTTATTTAGCTTCCACCGCCTCTGGGTCCACTGACTTTGGTCTCAAACGACAAATAACAGCCAGCCTCATGGTCAAACTCCAAGTAGTTGTCCCCCTTTGTAAACACGATAGAACACTGCCGTAAGTTACCGAACTATGTTTATCTAAATTTAGATTTGTGGGTTTTCCAGTTGCAATAAAATCGGGAACATGAAGAAAACGTGGAAATGTGCGCATTTTTCCCAACTCAGCCGAACCGTGGTAGGTAGGTCCGCAACTCAGCCGAACCATGGAAGATAGGTCCGGTGCCTCTTAGTCATATGTCTCTGCCCCCCCCCCCACCCCCCCCCCCCCCCCCCGCACATACACACACTTTAGATTCCCCCGTTTCCGGATAAGCAACAGGTACACCAAAACAACAGACTTTTAAACTGCAACGTGACAACATAAAATGCTGTTCTTTCGAAAAAAAGAATAAAAGTACAAAAGTAAAAGTACATTTATCGTTGCACTCCTCCCCTTCCTCTCCTCACATTTGTCAGCATGAAAAAAAACAAAACAAAAACGGTTGAACGATGGTAGGTAGGTCGGGCTCGTCTTTGCCACCCCACATGACACACACGCACCTTGATTGAGATTGCGCGGTTTCCGGATAAGTGAGAGGGACAGCAAAAAAGAGAGACGTTTTAACTGTGGCATGACGACAAAAACAAAAGGCCGTTGGTGTTACGAAAATATAGCACATTTAACGTTGCCCTCATCAACCTACAGCCCCCCCCCCCCCCATACCTACTGTCAGCACCTTCCGTTGTCATTTTTTGCACATCCATTTTAAAAAACTGTTCAACCCCCGACCGAAACTTGGAAGGTATGTCGAGTTCCCAGCCATCTTTGCGCCCCCCCCCCCCCCTACACACAAACACTGCATACAAACACACACACATACACCCAAGTGGACGGTTCAATCGTTGTGTCCTTTGGGCAAGACACATAATCCCGTTACTCCTTATTACCCATGTTGGGCACGCCGGCGCTGTGTATTAACTGTTTACTCAACGTAACGGCCACGGCCAAAAAAAAAAAAAAAACCGGCCAGCGCTATTCTCAAAAATCGCCAATTAATTTTCATTATTATTATTATTATTATTATTGTCTCAAAAGGGAGCACCGTGGCTCAGTGGTAGACTGTTGGACTTCTATGCTAGAGGTCCCGAGTTCGATCCCCGTCCGAGACGATCCGCGTTGTGTCCTTGGGCAAGGCACTTTATCCCGAATGCCTACATGGGGGCACGATGACGCCGTGTACTAAGGCTTACTGTACGTCGATGGTGTCTTCAACCGCTGTAATCCTACCTGAGCGGAGCTTGAACAGAGTTAGAATGTTGAGGAGCTGACAGTTGCTCGTCGATGCTCGGTGGTTCTCTCCGGTTACTCCGGCTTCCTCCACCCGTCAAACTGTCACGGTCACGATTAGCCATTGTGCATAAGTATGTGACCTTAAACACCAATAAATAAATGAATAATTTACCTCAAAAACATAGGTTTTGACACCTTGTTGGAACGAGCTCGTTGAGCTCGTTCCAACGAGGGGTAATAACCTATGTTTTTGAGACAAAAAAGGAAAAAAATTAGTTATTCAAGAATTCTTTTTTGCAAGTGTCGTCTGCTTTCCATGTTAGGTAAAGGGTTACGACGTTCTGCACGTCGATAATACACGTGCCTTCGGCCACTGCTATCTCTTGTTATGTGGAGTAAGGAAATTGGAGAATCTGACAGTTGCACGCCGCTGCTCGATGATTCTTTCCGAGGAGTCCAGCTTCCTCCACCCGCAAAACTGTTCGACACGATGTGGCCCGGTTCTTGAAAGTGTTGTTAAACCCCAATAAACAAACAAACAAACAAACACAAATTGGGGCCTCATTATTAACTGAGTCGGCCAGCAGATCTTGGCTCTAAAATTGTTAATGCTTTACCCAGTGTAACGGCCAAAACCGCCAGCGCTATTCACAAAAATCACCATTCAATTGTCATTATATTTTCATTTTTTGCGTCAAAAACATAGCTTATGACCCCTTATTGGAACGAGCTCATTGAGCTCGTTCCAATGAGGGGCCATAAGCTACATTTTCGACGCAAAAATTAAAGAAAATAGTTATTCAGTACTTTTGTTTGCAACTGTCGACCGTTTTTCATATTAGGTAAAGGGTTAAACCAGTCAGGAGCTGATATTGATAGTTTTGTCAAGTGAAATCTCAACGTGATCTTCTCTGTTTTTTCTCAACATTACGTCTCTTTCATGCCTGAAGCTATCGATCAAATGATTTCTCAGCGTTAATTAGTCGAAGAAACTATATGTCCGACGGATTGTAAAATAACAGAGTTTCATTATCGTTACATCAGGTTGGTTATAACTCCAATTTCTTGACAAACACGATTCGTCTGTCTCTGAATGAATCTGATAACAACTTTGGCACGCAGATACATACCATTGTAGGACTTTTAACACTGCACCTAAAAGGATTAGCAGACAACACATTTCTTTAACCCTTTACCCAACACACCAGATATGAAAATTTACTATTTTAATTACTGTTTTTTTATAAATTTATAAAAAAAATTCAGCAAAACTATATCATGTGACGCCTCATTGGAACGAGCTCGATGAGATCGCTCCAGCGAGGGATCACGGATAAGATTTTGTTGAATTTTAAAGACAAATATATATTTTTACCTGCTTAATTTCTAAATTACGCGGATGGATGAGGCCGATTCGTTAGGCAAAAGGTTAACAACTAAACATATTCATTTTTTGTTTAAAAAAAATAGCGTATGGCCTCTCTTTGAAACGAGCTCAAAGAGCTCGTTTCAAAGAGGTGGTCACAAGCTATGTTTGGAGGCAAAAGCAAAAATTGAAAGAAAAAACTCGAATGATTCTATTTGTGAATGGCTGACAGTTATGTTTGTTTAGGTTTATAAGGGTTTAACGACACTTTCAACAACCAGGGCCACCTCCTTTCGGACAGTTTTGTGGGTGGAGAAAGCCGGAGTACCCGGAGAGAACCACAGAGCAGCGACGATCAACTATTAGACTCCCCGATGTACTAACTCCCCTCAAGCAGTGTTAGCATTGGTTTAAGACAAGTGCACCATCGATTTGCCTTAGTACACAGTGGCGCCCTGCCCTCACGCGGGCAATCGGGATGAAGTGCCTTTTCCAAGCACTCAACGCAGTTACCCCTACCGTGGACTTGTCGGTTAGAAGTCCAACGCCGTAACTGCTGAGCCTCCGCGCTCCCGGCCATTGCCGTTATGTTACGTAAAAGGTTATTCGTATGAGGGCAAATATTAAAACCACGTCGATGATAAATACAGTACATGGAGTTAAAATCACAATGAAAACACCAGCTGAGTGGAATTTCCACCTGGAGAATAACTCTCAAATGTTGAGAAATAGTATACGTAGAACGAGGAAGGCTTCAGGTCATCCACCTCCGAGGTTATTTGTTTATTGGGATATAAATACACTTGCAACAACCGGGGTCACATCATGTCGGACAGTTTTCCGGGTGTAGGGAACTGAAGTAGCCTACCCAGAGAGAACCAACGAGCAGCGGTGAGTAACTGTTAGAATCACCAGCTGGCCTGGCATAAAGAGAGTATAAGCAGTGGTTGAAGAAAAGTGCTCCATTGACGTGCCGCACGCATCCTTATATAGCGTTACCGTGTCCCCACGTGGGCAATCAGGATTAAGTGTCTTGCCCAATGACACGCGGTAGATGGCGCGGCGTGGTTCAAGATCGAATCATCGAACACTCACCTCCGGCAGCGAGTACAGATAACTGAAACTTGACACGTGGTGCTTATAGTTAAGCCATTCAACGAAGTTCAAATGACTTAATGAGATCGTTAGCCTGTTTTCCTTTTTTTCTTTTTTTACTCCACTTTTAACGTTTTTCTCTTAATACCACCTCCTGTATCAAATCACCCTCTTTCATTCTTTGGATATATCATCTCCACCAAAAACCATGTTTAAAAATGTGGTGCCGACCTGGCAAATTCTCAACTGTTATAGTCGAATTTTGGGGTGACGTAATTCACGTCAACGTCACAAAAAATGAAATGTCAGTTGATTTTCATGAATGTTGTACAGCTCCTAAAAATAGATGGTAGGTGTTTTGGTAACTCGATTTATCGCCATATTTGATGTTTTGACGAAACTTCAAATTTTAGGCCATTTTCAGTAAAAACGCTACCTTTCTGATTCCATTATCTCCGTATTTATATATCATACAGTTCTGATACTTCACACACCCTTTTATGGGAACCTGGAATTGTACACACCCAATTTTGGAATTAACCCTTTACCCAACGCAGACGATATCAAAATTTATTATTTTAAGTATCATTTTTCAATTGTTTTTCTAAAAATGTCAACAAAACCATATCATGTCACCCCTCGTTGGAACGAGCTCGACGAGCTCGTTCCAACGAGGGGTCACATCGTATGGTTTTGTTGAAATTGTTTGAAAAATACTATTTTTTTCAACTGCTGAATTCGCATATTACGCGGGCGGATGCGGGCGATTCGTTGACTAAAGGGTTAAAATGTCTATGCCGATGCCAATCTTACGTCATTTTCTTCATCTTTGAGTTTCAACCCCATTTGGAGCCTCCATCTTTTGAAATTTTGGAAATATAATCTCCATGAAAACCCGTATCTAAAAATCCGGTAATGTCCCAGGAAATTCCAACTGTTATGACTGAACCCTGAGGTGATGTCATACGGTCAAAAATTGGAATGTGTCGGATCTTTGAGGTGCGGGATTTTAGTAACCTGTAGAGCTTAAAAAAAATATATAGGATAAAGCAACTAGTTTTCAACCGACGTACAATCCGGTTGGGCTCCGCGATAGGACGTCAACGTCACAAAAAAGTAAGTTTGTCCAATTTACATGAAAATTTAGTATGCTGTAGAGCTAAAAAAAATTAGAAAAATAGCTGTCTTTGGATTTTTAGCTTAACTTCACAAAGTCAAGATAAGCTTTTACTATCACGCGTGCGGAAGTCTTCGATTCTGTGAGTTGAGTCTGTGAGTATGTCTGTCTGTCATTCTCTGAGTCTGTTCACATTTTTTTAGGCTGCACCCCGTAGTTCTTATCCGATCATCACCAAATTTCATATGCAGATTCGAGGTCATGTTTCGATGAGAACATCCCCTTTTGGTCGCGATCGGTTAACCGTGAGGCTGCGCGAGCCCGAAACCCGAAAACTTTTAGCACAGTCTACAGGTCGTATTTATAGAGGGATTTCATTGTAACTTGGTAGAATGACTCCGTATATGTCTAAATGGGAACATCCCCTTTTGGTCGCGATCGGCCAGCAGTGACGGGTACGCAATCCCGAAACTCGAAAACCTTTAGCACAATCCACAGGTCGTATCTATGAAGGGATTTCATTGTAAGTTGGTAGGATGATTCCGTATAAAATCTAAATGAGAATGTCCCCTTTTTGTCGCGATCGGTCAACCGTGACGGCTGTGCAGGCCCGAAACTTGAAAATCTTTAGCACTGTCTACAGGTCGTATTTACGACGGGATTTTATTCTAACTTTGTAGGATGACTCTGTATAATGTCTAGATGAGAACTTCATACTTTGGTTGGGTTCAGTCATCCGTGACGGCCACAGGGACACGTTACCTAGATTCCTTTAGCACAGTCTACAGCTTGCACTTTCGAGTGGATTTCATTGTAAATTTGTAGGGTGACGCAGCATAATGTCTACATAAGAACATTCTATTTTGGCCGTGATCGGTCAACCGTTATGGTCGCATAGGCACGTGACCTAGATTTGTTTAGCACAATCTATATAGTTCATATTTATGGAGCGATTTCATTGTAATTTGGAAGGATAACTCGGTATGATGTCTGGATGAGACAATCCTATTTTGGTCATGATCGATCAACCGTGACCGCCGAACCGTCACGTGAGCTAGATTCCTTTAGCAAAGTCTAGGTGTTATATTTATGAAGGGATTTCATTATAACTTGGTAGGATGACTCGTTTTGGAATGATTTTACTGTAACTTGGTAACTTTGGTTGACATTCATTAAGTGTGAGGGCCACATTAACCCAGGCGGCCTCAATTCTTTAGTACAGTCTTCATCTCAAATTATTCTTGTTGAAAACATTGCGTACACGGAACGGAAATTAACATATTCACAATTATCACAATTCTTGTCTTATTTCATAATCCTTTCATAAACATTGAATATTATCTTTTTCGTCAAACGCTGCACACAGTCAAGTGAAGCTACAGTGGCACTGACACTTTCATTTAATTTAACGTCATTTTAACGTTTTTACGTCACTTATAAATTTGATTTATGGAAATGTACCCTTCCTTGTGAATCCAAGAACTCAGCAAATACATAATATACCGCTGTTATATTCCACGATTGATAACTTCATACACTGTTTTCTGGTTATTTGAAATTGTGCAATTTTATTTTTTCATTTCAAATTTGTACACCTGATTCCAGCCATGCATGCAAACTTTACGGGGTTTTTTTGTATTCCTTTTATTTTCAACCCCATTTTTAGCCTCAGTCTTTCGAAATTTTAGGAATATAGTATCCACAAAAAAAAACATATTTTAAAATGTGTTCCCGTCCTAGAAAATTCTCAGCCGATTTAAGCGAACTCTGGGGTGACGGCATAGGGGGTCATGTAGTCAACATTTAACCCTTTACCTAACATGAAAAGCAGACGATACTTGCAAAAAAAATTCTTGAATAACTAATTTTTTTCATTTTTTGTCTCAAAAACATAGGTTATGACCCCTCGTTGGAACGAGCTCGCCGAGCTCGTTCCAACGAGAGGTCATAACCTATGTTTTTGAGACAAAAAATGAAAATATTTTGAAAATTAATTGGCGATTTTTGAGAATAGCGCTGGCCGGTTTTGGCCGTTACGTTAGGTAAAGGGTTAAAATGCGTCGGATTTTTATTGCACAGCATAAAAATAGGAAATACCTGGGACGTTTTTAGTTTTTCGAATTAGTGCCATTCTTGTTGTTTTTGTATCCGATCACTTTCGGGCAGCTTCGTTTATCTCTTCTGAAAATTCGTGCGCAACTTAACCCTTTATCTTACGTAACGGCCACAACTGGGCAGCGATATTCACAAAAATTTCCATTCAATTTTCATTTATTTCCTTCATTTTTTGTCTCAAAAACATAGCTTATGACACCACCTTGGGACGAGCTCGTTTAGATCGTTTTAATGAAGGTCATATTCTATGTTTTGGACGCAAAAAATGAAAAAAATTGGTTATTCAAGAACTCTGTTTGCAAATGTCGTCTGTCTTTCGTGTTAGTTAAAGGGTTACCTTCTGTACACTGATGTCAAAATATAGATATTTCATATCGCGTTAATGCAACTTGGAATTTAACCAATTCAATGATGTTTGGCAAAGCTCGGTGAGCTCTGTCAAACAAGACTGAACTAGTTAAACCCCTAGTTGCATTATGGGAAAATTTTACTGTTTGAAATTTAGGTATTTTGTATATCGTTGTGCAGAGGGTTAAGCTAACAGCAGATATCTGGTTTACGGTGTCTTTGTAATGAGATACTACGGACACAGCCTAATCTGTCAAGAAATTTGGAATTGAGGAAATAATTGTTTGGGATTGATGGTGATTTTATGGATAGAAACACTTCCGTTGCTATCTTGGTAAAATGAGCGATGGAATATAGAAGTTCCCGAACACGAGCATAATCTCATTACCATTGAACAGGGGAAGCTCACCATTGGAAATTTAATCCACGATGTCTTGACTGCCGCCACTGTGATTCTGTTCGTTGACTTCTTAATACTGTTAGTAGCTGTTCTCATACATCAGCGTTTCAAATAGCTTTATTGGAGCGAGCTGTCGAATAGTTGTACAAATAAATGTATTGTTGTTTGATGCGGATGGAAGGAACCCCACGCGGAATAAACAGAAGCGACAAAGTATCACAGACATTCTATTATTCTGAATATCACTTAAAGGTTTTAAAACAGTTTCTCAAGTGTGACTCTGTGCATTAATAATTTATATCCACCAGATACAGCAGATTGAGTAACTACTGGAATCCGTTTAATCTTTATTATAAAATAAAAATCAGTAATTATTCATTTCAAGTTTCTTGTAGTCTGTTGTTGTTTGTTTGTTTAAAAAGCTGTTTATTTCGACTTGGAAAGGTCGATCCTGGCCCGTGTCATCTGAGTTCTATCTAGGGACCGACCTGAGCATTTAAAATTGACAGCCAGTCTTGGAGCCTACTTTTGAAATCTAGAAGCCAGATTTACTTCTTAACTGACAGTGTGCTAAATTATTGTTGATTGTCAAAGTGCAGGTGTTTTGCCTTGTCACAATTTATGGGAGAGTGCCTATGGGCACTCTCCCATAAATTGTAACAAAGCAAGCCCACATAGATGATATAATTTCACTTCAAAGATAATATAAAGTACATTTACAGAAGAAGAAGCCTTTAAGTTGCAGCACATTGATGCCAGCATAAAGCCCAAATACGGGCTTCAAGCACTCCACTGGTAAATTGCATCGATCTTCTTGTTGGCAGCTTTCAACTGGAAAATACGTCTTGCATAAAATTACATTGTTTTTTGGGCAAAATTAAAGTTGTTTCTCAAATGATTCACAAATATTTTTATTACATCACAATAATTCATCTTCACAATAGTTACTAGTCAAGTCTTGTCTGCCTAAGTGACCAATGGGGGAAATGGGGTCTTACGGTTACAAGCCAGGTTATAGGCCTCTGTTTAAGATTCAGGAGACAAATCAGAATAATGGGAGTCAAATTCACACCGGCTGCTTACAAGGTCAGTTCCTGGTTCTATCCTTGCCCGTTGTGTCTCGACCCGATGGAGTTATTTTGTAATGGCAGTACTTTGTGTGTATTTTGTATTTTACAAGATGTGACAAAATTCTAATTTTCTATCTCCTCATAGAGAAAATTCGTTCTTCGTCGTTCCTTTTATCTATCAACTCGATCCAACACGCCGCTTTTTTCATTCTTTTCAATTCCGACTTGTCAAGTTCGCATGTCACGATTATTTTCTTCCATGCCAAAATTGCTGAACAATATTGAATTCATACAATGGTGATAATAGTATATCAGTAGTAGGCGAACGATTGGACCCTTCTGATCGGACCCTACCCTGGACCCCGGAAGTGATATAATAGTCACATGTCCCAGTTACGTCTGGAGTGGTTGCCAAGGTAGCCCGCATGAGCGGCCATATTGTGGCGTCATTACCATAGTGATATGTAGTGTCAGTGCGCATTCACAGCGCATGCTGTTAGGGTGACACGTGTTTCGTCGCCCATTTTGAATACTGGAAGCTTCCAGTTTTTAGCTCATCCTGACAAAGTCAAGCTGAGCTAATCTCATCGCTGTCCGTCCGTCGTCCGTCCGGCGTCCGTCGTCCGTCAACACCATGTTTTGGTCTTCTCCTTCAAAGCCACTGGGCCAATTCACGTGAACGTTTGTGTAAGTGATGAGCCTAAAGGGGCATTGCATTTTTGTTCAACTCAACATGCCCAGCCCCTTAGGGAGGGAGTGAGGGAAAAGGCTCCAAAATATTTTTAAAATCTTCTTCTCATGAACCAGTGTGTACAATGACTTAATATTCGCTATGGAGCTTCCTTTTGAGGTGTAAAATCAAATTTGTTCAAACGAAGTTCGTGAAGCAATACTTGGCTTTGTAATGGGAGGGGTAAGATTTTTGGCCCCGCCCAAGATTTCTATTTTCTGAACCGATGGTCCGGTTTGAACCAAATTTGGTATTTAATACTATTGGGCCATAAGTACTTGACCCATGCAAAAAAAAAAAAATTCCCACATCCCCACGGGAACCCTGGGAGCTAAAAATAGAAATATTTTCACACGCCCATATTTCCCAAACCTCACGGAACAGAGAGCTGTTATTTGGTATGAAGTATCCTTAGGACCAGCAGAATTGAATGGTGAAAAAATCTGCCATCGGTTACGTTAGAGTGTTCTGTAATGGGCATCGAAAAAATGCTGAGTCCGCATATTTGCAAAAATTTTAAAAAAACCTTTTCTCCAGAACCACTCATCAGAATCTTTTGATATTCGGTAAACAGCGTTCATAGGGGGTCAGATACAAGTTTGTTAAAATAAAGCCCATTCGTTCGTATTTGGGCTCAATACAGGAGCCCAGATTTTGTACATAAGGTAATATGGGGAATATGCTTTAAAATCTTCTTCAGACCCACCAGTCAGAATCTTTTATTGTTTGATATACATCATTGTTATGAGGGTCAGATTCAAGATTGGTCAAACCAAGTCCATAGGTTAATATTTGGGCTTCCTACGGAAGCCCAAATTTTAACTTTGTTCAATATGGGGATAATTTAAAAAAATCTTCTTCAGATCCACCAGTCAGAATGCTTTCATATTTGGTATGCAACATCTCTAGGGGGGGGGGGGGGGGGGGGTGTCAGATTCAAGTTTGTTCAAATCAGATCCCTAGGTATATATTTGGGCTCGGTACGGTAGCCCAAATTTTTACTTAGTTCGATATGAGGAAATTTCTTTGAAAATTTTCTTCAGATCCACCGGGGGGGGGGGGGGGGGGGGGTTACTGAAAGATTGTTATTTTTTACTTTTCCTTTTCCTGCGGCCCATCATTGATCATTTGTCATTATTATCTTTACAGTATACTGTGAACTTTCCCAATAGGATCCGGACAAGGTTTCTGTCTGGCCGCAACGCATTGCATTTTGCATGCAGTAGTGTACAATTCATAGACCAAATATAACAAGAATGTCACACGCCTTTTATCCCTATTATTGGTCCCGCCATTGCCCCGCGAAGTGACGTGGAACCACAGTGCATAACCAACTGGACACAAGTGTGCTGAGTCTCCGGACCACCGGAGACCACTGTTTGGGGGACTGACGACGACTGTTTGGGGGACTGACGACGACTACGGTATCAGAGACACTTAACTATATTAGACATCTGTACATTCATCTTCCCGTGTCACGACTGACACTGCCTCTGTCATTTCAAAGTTCCCCGTTTACTACTGCTAACGCTAATTGGCTTCTGCCACTAATCTTTCTAACCATGCTTCTATAAGTTCTATGACTCATTCCCACTATCATTCTTTTGCTTGGCCCCCACTGCCAGTAGCTTCACTAACCTTTCCATAGTTGGTGCTGTGAGCAGTTCTGCCAATGGAACTGTGGAATACTGACTTCGGCCAAATTCGACTAGACTTTAGCGGAATTTTGGTCCCTATCGAGAACTGGAGGAAAAGGAGAATAATTGAGTTTCCCATGAATTGATATTTCTGAGGCATCAAAATACCTAGGGCGGGCTGATAACTAGAATTTCCAAGTATACACACCCCCATTCAATATCCTCTAACAAGACTGTCGAAATTTCAAAACTTAGAATACATTTGTTAACCCTTTACCCAACGTAACGGCCAAGACCGGCCAGCGCTGTTCTCAACAATCGCCAAGCAATTTTCATTATTTTTTCACTTTTTGTCTCAAAAACATAGGAGTAGTATGTCAGGTACATATGAGGTAAAGGTTGGGGGATCTCATCGGGGGATCTCATGTGACGTCATAGTCACGTAACGTAGTGGCGCCATGTTGTGTTGTCATGGTAACCCGCGTGAGCGGCCATGTTGTGACGTCATCTCCATAGTAATACGTGGTGTGAGTGCGCATGCGCAGCGCGTGTTGTTAAGGTGATACGTGTTTCCGTCGTCCATTTTGTATACTGGAGGCCGCCATCTTGGTTTGTATGGTAGCACGTGATTGCTATGTTACCCAATTGTTCTGCAATAAGACGGGGTATGTTTTGAGGGTGTGTTCGATTGTAGAAGAGTAAATCTAATTACCACAAACAACCCGACAATCCATCCAAATCACCAAAATCCACCCGAAATCACCGAAATTGACTTTATTTCCCCATTTTATCGGTTTAGCACGTAGTGCTATAGTACTAAGGGGTACAAGGGGTGCATTCGAGTGAAGTGGAGTAATTTTCTGGTTCGGATTTTCCCAGAATCCTCATTTAATTACCCAAATAAACCCGTCAAGTTGTATTATTTCGAATTCTTTAAGAATCCTTTTTTTTGGATCCCATGACGTTTTATTTCCCTATTAAGAGTAGCACGTAGTGCTATAGGACAAATTTACCCAGAAATCCATTATTAAAATTATAAGTAGGACCCATATGTGTACATGAAGGCCATGAAGCTATGTTCCACCATATACTCATATGAGGATCTACCCAACAGATGTGTCGTACGAGGTCTAATTTACTATCCCTCATTTTGATTTTTCTTTGTACTTCGATGGAAAGTTTAAAAAAATAACAACACTAAATATAAATTTAAATTTCTTTTATTCAACAACAAAAATACATCTTTTTATGGTATGTAGATTGTCAGATATTCATAAACAGTCTTTATGCAGATTGGACATCTTCTGAGTGGTTTACAGCAGTCTTTGCACAGACACAAATGGTTACATGGTCGCGGAGCGACATTGGCTTCAGCTAATAAACACACACTACATTTTGTCCTCCGTGAATCTTCTTCTTCTTGAAATGATGTGTCCATTTCTTCTTCTTCTCTGATGGCCATTTCTTCTTCTTTTTCAACGTCCATGAATTCAGGTGGTAAATTATGAATGTAATAACAGTCTGGAGAATATTTTCTGTGTTCTTCTATAACATCATCTTCTGTTTCCCAGAAACGAACAATAATACCACAATGAAAACATTGAGTTCTGTCTCCTGTCCCCAAATAAAAGAATCCAGCTTTTGTCAGTTCATTCGGGGTTTTCACACTTTCACTTTGTAACATGAATTGAAATGTCTTGAGACGATTTTCCTCCAATGCATACTTGATGTGTTTTGGTGGTCTTTGTTCTGGTGTCTTTCTTATTTTTTCTTCTCCACGTAATAACTGCTCCAGTACTGGTGGCGGAACATCACGAAAATACGTTTCGAATGAAACGCTCATTCTCTCTACAAAGTCTCTTGGATTTCTTGTTTCTTGGTTTCTTGATTGATAATCATTCAGTGCCATCCTGATCAAACATGGAATAGTGAACATTCTTCAATCCTTTTTATCTTCATTCTTCTTTGGTTTTCTTTCTCTTTTTGGTTTGGGTTCTCCTATTTCAAGACTTCTCTTCTTTACAATATCCACTGCTTTGGTCACTTGTTCCCAATCTCTGGTGGTAAACTGGAACCCAACGTCGTTCTTGAACAGTTGAATCTGTAAATCGTTGTTAAGTTTGAAGACGGTCACATTGGTAGACATCCTTCTTCCTTGGCTGTCGAAACACAAATGAGCTGAACACCAAGTGCACCAGTTTTTATAGTTTTCCTTCAATGCAGCGACATCTAGTGGCTGGTTTCCTCTATGACGTCATTAACCAACAGATCATTATCCATTAGATCAGTGGTAAACATGTTGGATATGGTTTCCATCGGTACACCGCGACAGCGATGTTTCAAGTAAAACAAACAGTATTGTCCACACACTGGTAATGGTCCTTAAAGGCGTTTTGTATTATACTTCCAATATCTGGAATTCTTCTTCAGGAAATTCTCGAATGGTCTGTGTTGTGGTGGTAATCCATAGGAATCAAAGTATTCTGCGTTGTGGTGACTCACAAAGAGAGCCACCCAATGTTCTCCTTTTCTGTGGTCTGGATCCGTGTTGGCTATCAAAGCCACTGGTCTGTGATCTGATAATCTTCTTGGTAATTTGTTTCTTGAAAATACACCCAAACATATTCTCTTCAAACAACTATCTGATCGAAGTGCATTCTCTAACTGCAACGTGTTCATGTTGAGTAATCGAAGATTACTTGTCTATTCTTATCCACTTCTATGATGTTCTGGAATTCTGCATACACCAGTACGTAGATTGTGGTTGGTAATGGGTTTTCGAAATGGACTTCTAGTCTCAAGTTTCCTGTCTTCACCAGATCGAAGTGTTGTCCATGTGATAGATCTGGAGTCAGGTCGAATACGAATAGGGTGTATCCATTTATGTACTCTTCTCGGCTGATGTGGTTTCCTTCATTCTCATACATTTGTCCAGTTCCTTGGAACAGAGTTGCATAACATCTCGCCACTTCTTGTTGTTCGAATCTAGGTTGTAATGGTTTGGCTGGAATCTGCTGCCCATCCACGTACAATGCCAAGTAATTGATTTTGTAGTTCTTGAAATTATATGGATTCTTTGAAAAGTTTCCATTGAAAGCATCGTTGTCTACACATCCCACTACGATGCGTTTAGGTAGTTGGCCTAAAAATAAGTTTTCTTGTGTGATGCTCAGATTTCCTTTCGGCACTGAAAACACCTTGGTTTCCACACGGTCGATAGGATATTTTGCAGTTGCTTTTGTTAGTGCTTTCTCGTGAGCCATTCTCACGAATGATTGGAGTCTCTCTTTGCGTACAAACATGGATACATCTAGAATTTTGATCTTGTATGTAGCGGTATCGGCCATCAATGCGAAAGCATCTTTGGCTCTATTCATTTTAACATGAACATTAACTCCATTCAGCAAGTAACGAGTTTGGAAAAACATGTCCAAATGTAATCTTCCAGTCATGTCCATGATTTTACTTTTCTCTATAAATTTCTTTCGAAGAAGAAATCCCTTGTTATCATCTGTCAAATCTTCCATGTGTCCGGCCGTATCCTTGTACCATAATGCATTAGTCAGTTGTGACTTCTTGGCAGCTGTCCATAACTCAACAAAGTTTCGATGAAAGCTCTGTAATGATAAGTGTTGTTAGAAGGAGATACCAGTTTTTCATTCAAGCTGATATCGATTTGATTAAATAAGGAATGCATCCATAAATTGACTGGGCCCACTTTGACATCGGGTGCAACTGATGCCCCATTGGAATCTACAACCGTTGCTTTAACATACAAGTATGTCTGTGCCAAATTCAAATAATCATCTCCTAATCCTGCAATGTGGAATTCTATTGGACCACTGTTTCCTATAGTCGCCAAAGGCCCGTGTTCTATCCATTGCCCATGTTCCACACTAGTCTGTGTTGGTGGTATGGAAAACAAATCGAGTTCGCTGTTGACACACTCACAAGATTTTTCATTAATGAGAGACATCATGCACCGAGATGGTCTTGGGTCTGAACAGTTTTCCTTCTTTTTGTTGATTTGCTAGTTTTGCGTGGTGCGGGCCTTCTTATACTTTTCCTACCGGGTGGTTTTGAACCACCAACCACTTCATTCCAAGCTCCTGCACCAGCCTCTTTGACTCTTTTGATTGCTGCCTTTTTTACATTTTTCCCTTCAATGACATCTTCGGCAAAGGCTGCTCCTTTTCTCAATAACTGTTTTCCCACAGTTCTGGCTGTAGTTTTCAATAAAGGTAACACCATATTCTTCAGTCCTCCCAATATACTTCCCAAACCATATCCTCTCTGTATTTGAGCTCCAGAAAAAGCCGGTAGACCATTCCCAGCTTGTTTCGTGTAATATTCTTCGTATAATTTGGACTTACAACAGTAAGTCATGTTTATGTGAAATGAAGAGATCTACGATTTCTGAAATGAAGTGTCACTGTCACTTTCCCGAACTCGAATGGTACTATGGCTCCTGTGTCACCCCTTATATACACCTGGACGGTACTGAATTTTTTTCGTTCTACTGGTACATAATACACATTCTCAAATGTTTTAGAGATGATATCCCCATATTTTCCACGCACGGGTACGATACGAAGAAGTGGTATTCTTGTATCTCCTACGACTTGGTCACGAACCAAGTCACAATATACATAGAGTGAATAAAATCCTTGGTTGACATCGGCAACTCTGGAAGAATTGTAAGTTCCTGATTTAAAAACACACTCATTAAATCCAAAAATATTTTGAAGAGTAGGGCTCAATGTGACCACGACTCCATCACGTACCGTGATACGAACTTTACCAGTCACTCTATCCAGTTCAAAAGCTACCTTATCGTTACGAGGCAAGAGTAATTCTTTAACACCATTGATAGCTCGTATCACATCAATGGAATCCGAATAACGACCTTCCCTGAGAGTAAGTCGGTAATTCTTTTTCGAAGACCAGAACACTGTAACGAAAGCTTCTTCTCCACGAATATTGAACCAAGTATTTGGATACTGAATCTCTGCCAGACCTACTTCCCATTCTCCCGTAAGATTCACTGGTTGTGATAACTGAGTGGTGTACGTAGTCAACGTGTTTTCTGGAAACACGTTCATAGAACTATTACTTGGTAGAGTCAAATAAAACATTACTTTTTCTTAATGGTTGGATTTGGTAACAAATATCCTATGCTACTACTCAAGAGAGCAGTCCACAACTTGCTGTCTGTGTTTTTGAGAGTGAGATTAACGACACTGGTAATGATGATGATATACAAAATGATTATTTGTGAAATTTTTACAAAAATTTGCCAAACAGAGGCCAAGAACCGTTCGATCCTTCTTCCATTTTGAAGAAACTTCAGAGCTTTACTTCCTTTTATAGGTGAGCTGACTTTGTTTGATCCACGAATTGAACGAAGTTGGGTATCCCAACCACATTACGAACAATTCCCCTTTCTTACCTCGACCACGTTTCTTGAGTACGTGTTCGATTTTGTAAATAGTTCTATGTGAAACTCGCTGAAGCTCTTCAGTGTAGAATGACCCTTTCAGTATTTCTCCATTATCATCTTGTAACATGTATGTGACTGGATGTCCTTTCTTGATGGCTACTACTGTGAATAACTCTTCGGTCCAATTGGGCAAATAACCTTTCTCAAAAGTTTTCTTAACTTTATTGATTCTCACTCTGTCTCCTACATTGTACTTTGGTGTCTTGTGTTTTATGGGTTGTCCATACAAACTTTGCCAAACCTCTTCTTGATTTTGAAAGTTCACGGCGATGGGGGCCATACCTATACTGCGATGATGAGAATGATTATATGATTTCACCAAGTTTTGAAGTGGAAAAGTTAGTGTATTGTTCTTGGTAAAATATTTCCACATTTTGGTTTTCAAAGTTCTATTGAATCTTTCTGCTATGGAACATTTTGTTTCCACATTTTGTGTTGTGAAAAAGTCGACTTTGTGATCTTTGAGAAAATTCTGAAATTTTCTGTTTAGAAATTCTTTGCCTTGATCAGTTTGTAATTTTTCTGGTTTACGACCTTGTTTGAAAATTTTACTAAAAGCTTTCACGATGGAATCACCAAGTTTGTTTTGTAATGGCATCACCCAAGCATATTTACTAAACACATCTATACATGTCAACAAAAATATTTTATGTTTTTGTTGAATTTACTTATGTTTGAAACATCTACCAAGTCAGCTTGCCATTGTGCATCTATACCACTAACTATTACTTTTCTTCTACGAAATGTACGACGAACAGGTTTGTGAAGAGTGTATGTGTCTTGAGTCTCTAACCATTTTACAACTTGTTTGGTTTTTTTCTTGGACGCTCTACGAAGAGCGTCTACACCACCAAAACTACCAGGCACTTCAGAATCATAGTACAATGCTTCCATGACTGCCTTGTTCAAGTGTCAACTCTATTTATACCTTTTTTCGATCCACTTTGGCGTTTCTGTTTTCTTTGGTTGTTTTGGTTCCGACTTGATCGGTGCCTGTTTCATAAAATCCCAACGTTCTTTATGACCAATTAATTCTTGGGGTATGTTACTATCTCTCAAAGCTTTGGCCAACATTTCCCATCCCTTTGGTTGGAAAGATTTTCGTCTTCTAAGTAAATCGTTTAGAAGATCTGTTACATTCGCCCCTACCACTGTTTGATCTTTGTAGACTAATTCACCCTTCTCATTCCAAGATATATTTGGGTCACTTCTAATACGATTCAACAACAACTTGCCCTTTCTCTTCATTGTCATAGGTACAGAATCGAGAATGTCTTCGTCTTTATTATCTTTCTCGAATTCGGCTTTAATTGGTCGAGGAGCCATTACCTTTTGTTGAAATGTCAAGTATCTTTGTAAAATTTGATTATATTGAGTCATCTTTTCATCAGCCGAAAGAAAAGGGGCATCGAGAATATCTCTCGTTTCTCTATCCAGTGATGAAACAGCCAGTTCATTCGGTTGCCTTGGAGTCTCTTGTAGACGTTCCAATAACCTTGGTTCTACCAAAGCCATCTTCTTTGCATATTCCATCATCCAAATATACCTTTAACAGCACCCAATAGTACAGGAGGTAGCAATGCCCCCAAGAATCCCCCTTTCTGCAAGATTTGTCTCCTCTTTTTGTCAGATGTACCTTTGTTTGCCACTGCCCTCACTAGTTGTTTCTGACGAACGAGTTTGGTTCTCTGAGCTTTGGTCAGAGGTACTGCTCCCTTCAGTATACTCGAGACACAGTCACACAAACAAGTTATCAATTCTTTGTCTGCATGTTTTAGTATGGATTTGACGAGTGCGGGTTTCGATTTAATAAGAACCCTGAGAAGAGCGATGTTGCGCTTGAGACGTTCAGACATGCTTCTGACTCGAGTCAGACTTGTTGCTCCCCTTTTATACTTTTCGGAGGTACACATATTGGGTTTCCCCAGGAAAAATTTGACTTCTTAATCTCATGTGTTCAGGAGTATCTTGTTTGAGATCTATTAAAAGGTAACCATATGGTGTCGAAGTGGCATCTTCAAAAACTTCTCTCAGAAACTTGGAATGACCAGGATACATCTGTGCTGCCAAGTGTGAGATCTGAGAACGATCCCTAGGATTTTTAAACAAGATCATGTAATGACTATTGAGAGCTACAGTCCTATGGACTTTATTTTTATCGAATAAATTTTGAACAATGTAGATCACACTAATGTTACGGCGATGACTACCTTTAGTAAATAATCTAGACACTCGAACATCTACATCGAGCATCAGATCATCCAATATGACTAAACTATCAGATTTTAATTCTTGAGGGAGACCCTCTACGAATTCTACTTGGGGTAAAGTATTGTATAATGGTTGCCATTCACTATAACACCAAATGATGTGACTTGGGACAGGTGATATAATATTTTGAATGTTTTGAATAACCCGATTTACAAAGGACGATTTACCACTACCCGTGGGACCACACAATAAACAAGTGAATGGATGCTTCCAACGAGGATCCATCTTTGTTGTTCTATGTGGGTACTACTTCCCTTTTATACCTTTTGGGGAGGTGGCCCCCACTGAACGTAGGGACTAATCCCCCTTTTATACCTTTTGGAGAGGTGGTCAATATGAACCATCATCCAAAAAATATTTAAAATTGGTGGCCCTCTGACTTACTGGCTGGGGACAGTTTAAGTTTGTTTGATATTTGTCAAGAAGATAAACATCAAATAACTTAAGCGTCATTACCACCTTTTTTTCTTGTTTCTCCATTTTATACTTTTTTTCTTCTTTTTTCTTTTTTTATAAAAAATCATCTATTTACAAAATCTATTTACATCTTCAATTAGAATCCAATTGTAACAGGTTTATTGATGGTCATAAATTCAATCAGCAAATCCATAATACAACGTCTCTGTTCATTTGTGAGAGGTTTCTCAAACATATCTTCATATTCTTTCTGTACTGGTGGTGGATTCATTCCAGAAGTATTATGGTGCCACAGTAGATGAACATCATTCTTGTTAACTCTTTCAAGTGCGTCACTAAAACATGTTATAATCTTCTCTTCTTCAGACATCATAAGGCATACATTATGCTGAATCTGACTTGGGTGATCGACTGTACATCCATAGCATTTTTCTTTCATTACAGCGTCAATGTTCTCTTCGACATAATGAGCATATGCCAAGCAAAGTTCATGCTGCAAGCAAACTTGCCTGAGTTCACTATCAATTTCATCAACGATCAATGGTCGTGGTTGGGTTATTCTCACTGTGATCTTCTTCTTCTTCAAAGGTGGATCTTGATGTGGTTTCTTGAAGTCTTCATGGTTAGTAGGTTTAGTTTCTTCAGTTAAAGTTGTTTGTTGGGTTTTGATGGCTGCATCTACTTCTTCTATTTGAGATTTCAAGGCATTCCATTCTTCTAAAGATAGAGCAATACCAGTCTTCGTAGGATAAGGTTTCTGGTCTTTTCCCTCAAAGTATCTTCTGAGATGAATCTTCAGTTCACCCTGGTACTGGGTGACGTTAGCATAAGTCTGCTTGGTGCCAATTCGGAACATCTTCTCTGGTCAATGGTTCGATCGTGAATGATGCCAAGTGCATGCTTTGCCTAATCTTATATATCTTTGACGGACGTGATTGAAAACATCACCCCAGTTGAACAAATTTTGATTGAGTTTTTGATTCTTGGTTGGGGTTTGTGTTTGTTTCCTATAGGATTATAGGTTAAAGTTGGAAAATTTAGAAAATTAGTATAGAAAGTAATGGGAAAGAAACACAATGAGAATACACACATTTGATTGGTTCATTAACTTCGATCTGATTGGTCAGTTTGGCGATCAAACTGCAATCTTGATCCTTAAACTGTAGGATATGGCCCTCTGCATTTTATACTGACTTGGGACAGGTCAAGCTACAAACCTCTGTCCAATGGAGATAAGTCAAATAGCTCGAGTGCATTCCCACCCCCTACAGTTCGTATCCTCTTTGAGGGAATATTTTTTTGTTCATCAAAAAAGAAAAAACGAAAACAACATGTCCAACTTAGCAATTTAGTTTTTTTCTATCATAAAAATTTCTCATTTCTTTTAAATATTCACAACAGAGAATTTCTTAGTAATGATGATGATGATGATTTATTCCTTTGGTTATACAATAGGGGTAGCCTAAAAGACACCAGGAATCAACTTTTTTTTTTAAAAAATGAAATGAAACTAAAAAGTAAAGAAGTATCATCTGGTTCCAATAGGTGTAACCTAAAAGATACCATGAATCAACATGTTTTAAAAATAAATGGAACTAAAAAGTTTTGAATGAAACTAAATTTTGAATAAAGAAGTATCATCTGGTTCCAATAGGTGTAACCTAAAAGATACCATGAATCAACATGTTTTTAAAATAAATGGAACTAAAAAGTTTTGAATGAAACTAAATTTTGAATAAAGACGTATCATCTGGTTCCAATAGGTGTAACCTAAAAGATACCATGAATCAACATTTTTTAAAAATAAATGGAACTAAAAAGTTTTGAATGAAACTAAGTTTTGAATGAAACTAAAGAAGTATCCTCCACTTCCAATAGGGTTAGCCTAAAGTATATCAGGAACATGATGATGATGATGATGATAATGATGAAAAAACTCTCTGTATTAGAATAAATGAAAAAAATTGAAAAATCTTTACACTAGAAAAAATGTATTGCCTTGTAAGACTTGCCATTTAGAATTTTTTTTTTGAAGACTGCCATATAGGACTTTTTACTTTGAGAAAAATTTGCCATATAGGACTTTATGAGGACTGCCATGTAGGACTTTATGAGGACTGCCATAAAGGACTTTAGAGAAAAAAACTGCCATATAGGACTTTATGAGGACTGCCATAAAGGACTTTAGAGAATGCCATATAGGACTTTTTACTTTGAGAAAAACTTGCCATGTAGGACTTTATGAGGACTGCCATAAAGGACTTTAGAGAATGCTATATAGGACTTTATGAGGACTGCCATAAAGGACTTTAGAGAATGCCATATAGGACTTTATGAGGACTGCCATAAAGGACTTTAGAGAATGCCATAAAGGACTTTATGAGGACTGCCATAAAGGATTTTAGAGAATGCCATATAGGACTTTTTACTTTGAGAAAAACTTGCCATATAGGACTTCATGAGGACTGCCATAAAGGACTTTAGAGAATGCCATATAGGACTTTTTACTTTGAGAAAAACTTGCCATGTAGGACTTTATGAGGACTGCCATAAAGGACTTTAGAGAATGCCATATAGGACTTTAGAGAATGCCATATAGGACTTTATGAGGACTGCCATAAAGGACTTTAGAGAATGCCATAAAGGACTTTAAAAATTTGATGAGCCTAATATGATTGAGTAGACCACCTAAAAACCATTTCGGTTTTTTTTAGGAATTTTTTTTGATCAACTAAATAGAACTTTTTGTAGGCAAAAGCTAGACTTGGTTCAGGTTGTAGAAAAATATGACACTCACTCAATTGTTTCTTCTTTAAATCTCTAGTGGTATGGTACTAACTCCATCTTCTAAAACTCTTCGTTTTGGGTAGCAATATGATAGTCCATCTCTGCTCTGCTGGTAGGTATACATAGTGTTGTCATTCATCACAAATCCTCGGTTGATGCCAGATCCACTTTGTTGAGTCTTCAAAACTTGCAAATATCTGTCTTTCGTCAAATCATTGTGGCGTTTGCTGATTCCCTTACAACTGAATTTATTGGTGGCTCCGAAACAATAATATGTTTTACTACACAGTCCAACAATGCCGGTTCCTTGCCATTCTACCTTAAACAAGCCTGGAGTTCTCCTGTCAAAACGCTTTCTTTCTTGGCAGCATGAGGGTGACAGCCATTCTTTGCCTTCTAATTTGGTTTTCACATAATCATCTCTGTGGAAATCACAACACTCTGATGGAAACCACTTGTGATTCTCTTTGTAAAATTCTACTCTCTTCTCTGGTTTCACTAATTCATCTATGGATGGTGACGAAGTACATATATATGCAGAATCTGCGTCCATTTCAGCATATTCGAAATCTTGGCGGTTGATAAAAGTATCGATGACATCATAATAGAACTGAAGCATCCGGAGTTTCGCATACTGGTAAACAAAGAATCCGATGTGAAGTGGCAGATCCAACTTGATGGTCTACTTGTTGAGTTCGACTTCATATACTGTATCATCTAATGGATTCAAAGCTCTGAAGGACATGTCATTTACAGCTTTGGTAACTTCTTCGTCGTCGCAATAGCACTCACGTCGATGCTTCTCTTTGTTGGTGACGGTTTTGCCATATCCAGAATTTCCCAACAGCTTCATGGTGTCGGCAACGATCGACTTGTCAGGGTCAACATCTCCTTGTCTTCTTGCTTCAGATACTTCATCTCCAAATTTTTCAAAACATCTTCTTGGTTTATATTGGATAACTTGATAGACGTGATCAACTTCAATACCATGCTGGAGGTACCACTGCAGTAAAGGGGTTGCAAACAACATTTTTTCCGCTCCATAGCTTCCGATCAAACTTCTACGGGGTTTCTTCGTGATTCCATTCTTCTCGGCAAAGGCCTTCATGTGTTCACCAATATCATCTATGGAAATATCTGTATTCTTGAAGATAGGTGTCATCTCTTCAAAGTACTCTTTCAGGTGATCTGGTACATGTATATCACATTCGACTAAACCAAACAGTTCACCGGACTTCACTTTGTTCAGTATTTCTTCCTCTGTCATCGCACCATCTATTTTGTCTGAAAAGTTCTCTTTCAGGAAGGCTTTGAGTGTGGCATCGGTCTTCTTCATCTCTCTCCACTCACACTCCCAGATTTCAATAAGTTTATAGCCCAAATCGGTGATGTACTTTGCATTGGTACGGGTGTCTTGTAGCAGTTCTTTCATCGGTTTATCTCTGACTTCATTATGGATGATAGGAAGGCCATTCTTATCTTTCATGCAGGTATGTCCGTGCCAGAAGCAGCCATGGAACTGGTATACAGTCTGTGTCTCTTTGCACCAACCATCAACAGGCAACTGTCTTCGACCAATCATTTTTTCAGCTCCGTTAAACTGATGTCTGATGTGGATGTCATCTCTCATGGATAAAAACTCTAACCATTGTTCAGCCATTTTACCATACTTCATTGGATGTTCTGGTTTAAACTGGTTTTCTTCACGACGTCTAATACTCCAACCCGTTGGCATCTCTTGCATTAGGCACCAAAGATATAATGCATTCGCATCAAAGCCTATAATACTTCCACATGGTTTTGCTTCTTTGCCATATTTTGTTTCTCTGATTCGGGTAACATCTTTCTCGTGGTATCGGTTGAAGATAATTGAAGGTCCACCAACGATATTATCTTTCACCAAGTGATGCAAGTCTTTATTCTTCTGGTTAAATAATGTGAAGTAAGTGTCATCATTCATGGTCTGGAGCAGGTATTTCAACGTGAGGCCCGGAACACTGATACCATCTTTAAACATGTCGATGTGGCGTTCTTGGTAGAAAGCAAACTGCTTGTCAACTGCTTCAAGGAATGGTTTTACATCTCGGTTATTATACCAGATCAGAAAATCACGGAAAGTTGTCATCTCCAGGTCGTTCCATACATGCTGGCAGTACTGGTATTCTTCATTGGATATATTTTCTTTCTTGAGAGAACTGTAGAAGGCTTCATGGTCTGGTAGGTGGTCTTGATCCAATTTGTTCAAGCTGTCGATCCATTCATATGGTAAAAATCCCTTTGCCACGGAGCAGCCAAATGCTTTCAAAAACTTGTCATAGCTGAATCCTGGAGCGAGGTAATTGCAAATATCAACAAACTTGAAAGATTCTGTCGAGACGCACATGTAGTTATTCGATTTCTTCACTGCAAACGTGAGTGGATTCTGTCTCTTCAGGTATGTCATCAGTTCACGCTTGACTACATTCATATCATATTTTCAAGAGATGAATCCGATGACGGGCATCTCTTGCAGGTAGTCTTGAAATTTCTTCTCCAATTTTTGTAAAGTATGCATCTTGGATGTATCTTCTCCAGTAGCTCTGGCTTCCGCTTCCAGCGTTTCATCAATTTTCTGTCTGAGTTTAAACAGGGTCCAAGCATGATAGGTCTGCATCAGTTGGTGGCAATGAGATGAAATAGCTGTGAGGTATGTCATCATTTCTTCAACAAGTTCTTGAGAATTTCCATTTGTAATAAAACATTTCGGTTCTTGGTATTCTGGAACATTACTACATATGCTAACACTCAATGGTCGGTGTTCTGCTTCCCATATCAGTTTATCACTGTCAGCAGGTAGACTGGATTTGACAAAGTAACTTTCAAAATCAAACGTTGCACGGTATGGAAAAAACTTCTTCTCTTCAGGTACTTCTATACCTTCATCTCCTAACAGATCAAATATGGACTGCGATGGATGGTATACACCGCCAACATACTGGTAATTTACTTCATCTGTACAGGTTTTCTCGTGACGATTTATTGCCCGGGAGGTCTTCCATAATTTGCCGCATTTGCGGCATTCAAAGGATTTGCAGTATTGGTCTATATCGATGATGTAGCTAAAATGGTTCTTGTAAATGTTCACATACATGGTATCTTCATACTTTCTGTGAGATCTCTGTACTAATTTGGCAACAATTTGGTCATCATCATTCTTGACAAGTTCATACACTTGGATATTACTTCAAAACATTTCTCCAAGTTAGGTAATTCGGCTAAAGTTACTCCACGGAATTCATTCTTTGGCTTCTTTGTATACTTGTTGTACATGGCATCTGTTGTATAGTTGAGGTTGTCTGTTATGGAAGCACTCCATAAAGCTAAACAGCGGAAAATACACAGGTTGTCATCATAATAAAACTGGCGAGGTTAATCTTTCACCAAAGCATTTACTGCTTTGTTCTGGAGAATGTAGTCAGGAAGATCTTCTACCATTCCAATTGGGTGGTCTTTCAGCTTGTTCACATAAAATGTGACGTTGGTAACTCTCTCAACAAGCCATTTGGTGTTGGGTCGTTTTAATTTGGCCCATTCCAGGATATCTTCTTCCAAAACATCATCAAGGAATTCTTCAAAGTCTTCTTGGCAGCATACAAGTTGTGGAACATCAAGTACCCGGGCGTTGTTTTGTGATGGATGGTAATACTTCAGTTCATTCGTTTCATTGTGTCGCAGGATAAAACCAAAACTCAGATTAATTTTAAATCTTAGCTGTTGTGGCAGAAATATGGTAGTCATCAATTCATCAGTCATCATCTTCAGGTTCACATCGTTGATCCGGTAGTTATATTGGTCTTGGACTCTTCTGTTCATCATGTGGCGAGTTCTAATAGAACTCCAGTTATCTTCGTACACGGTCAATATCTCATCTGGCTCTTCTTCAGACATCATATTCTTTTCAAACTCCATTGGGTCAACATCATAATGGGTGGTCGTCGTGGTCCGTGGTTGTTTAGGTGGTCCTCTCTTCGGTTCATCAGTCTTCCTTTTAGATGGTACAGGAACTGGTCGGTGGGCAACGCTCTTGTGTCGATTAAAATGGAGTAGTTGGTTGAACTCCTGGCCGCATTCCATACATGTATATATCTCCAAACATTTCTTCAGGTGTTGATCCAGCTTCTGCTTGGAAGCATAACTCTTGTTGCAGTTGGTACAATCGTGGGTCTTCTTCTCTTCGGCGGCGCGCTTGGTACGCACATGGCGGTTTCGGTTGCAGCGGTCCGTAAAGGTCTTTCCACACTCTTCACAGGCGTAGACATCAGTTCTGGTAACGGCAGTAGCAGCTTTAGACATCTTCATAAATTTTTTGCAAAGGCAAAATTCCTATAGAAAACTCTCTAGCGATGTGTTCAGTTCGAGGGATCGAAACGACGCGACGTTATTCTTCTCCGGAATTTATTTCGACGTGACGGACGTTTTTGAAAACGTCACGACGTCACAACGTTTTTTCATCGATATTTTCATTCTCGATGGGTGTTTGTGTTTGTTTCCTATAGGATTATAGGTTAAAGTTGGGAAATTTAGAAAATTAGTATAGAAGTCAATGGGAAAGAAACACAATGGGAATCCAGAAATCTGATTGGTGGATTAACTTCGCTCTGATTGGTCAGTGTAAAAACATCTTGATCCTCATTAATTTTATTATTTAAAATCATGTAGTTAGGGGGGGCATTTAAAGAAATTGCTAAATATAGACCCTAACAATTAGTTAGGGGGTCAGTTAAGGATGTTACTAAAAATAGAGCGTAGGAATTTATAAAAATATAGTTCCAAGTAGAAGCAGAGGATTTCTGGGTACATTTGTCCTATAGCACTACGTGCTACTCTTAATAAGGAAATAAAACGTCATGGGATCCAAAAAAAAGGATTCTTAAAGAATTCTAAATAATACAACTTGACGGGTTTATTTGGGTAATTAAATGAGGATTTTGGGAAAATCCGAACCAAAAAATTACTCCACTTCAGTCGAATGCACCCCCGATACCCCTTGGTACTATAGCACTACGTGCTACTATTATAAGCCAAAAGAATGGCGGTCCTAAATAGAGTTCTGAAAGAACACAACATGGCGCCACTACGTCACGTGACATGACGTCACTTCCGAGGTCATCCACCGAGGTCATCCAACCTCCACCTGTAGGGAACATGACATACTACTCATAGGTTATGACCCCTCGTTGGAACGAGCTCGTTCCAACGAGGGGTCATAACCTATGTTTTTGATACAAAAAATGAAAAAAAAAATAGTTATTCAAGAATTTTGTTTGCAAGTGTCGTCTGCTTTTCATGTTAGGTAAAGGGTTAACCGTTTATCTAAATTTCGGCCGTATCCGCGTAACTTACAAATTGAACAGTTGAAGAAAGTTTTCTAAAACTTTTCACAATACTATATCCCTACTCACTGGAACGATCTTGTTGAGAGCTCGTTTCAGTGTGCAGTGTGTGTGTGTTTGGGGGGGGGGGGGGGGTAGTCATATGATATTGTTTATGGTTTTGTGAAAAAATATAATTAAAATAACAAATTTTGACATCATGTGTGTTGGATAAAGGGTTAATTATTACTTTGTCACATCGCTGACATAGCAGCCATCATATAATCACATGTCTTCTGTAAAATCCCCAAGCACACAAAGAATTCGTCTACAGCACTTGGCATTGAAGAGGTCGTTTTTTCTGCCATTTGACAATTTTCTACATTTTTACGGAACGCGCCAGAAGCAGTAACTGCGCTTCGTCCCCCAAGTACACATAATCTGGGTCAATACTATAAAACAATTGTATTTTCTAGAATTGTGTTTTCTAGTTATGACTTTAAATGGGTTAAAATGAACCATTAACATTTTCAAAGATCTGGCAATTTGCCAGTTGGCAAATTGCCATATCTTTTAAAGTGGAAATGATTCATTTTAGTCAGTTATATTAATAGTTTGAAAATACAATTCTAAGAAAGTACAATTGTACAAGTTTTGTAGGATTGGCCCCTGGTGGTCTAATTATCTAAATGGTTGTGTGTGTTTCTGGAGTTTCATCTCAAAAGAGTAAATATCTGTTGGTGCATCGGGTGGAAAGTTCAGTTTATACCGCTTTAGTGATATTTCACCATCAGGGACTGCAAAACAAATTTTAAAGTGGAAGGGCTGAAACGACCATTCGAATTGATGTGTGTGCGTGGGTATGTTGCGTAACATGTGAGTGAAAGTAAAAAACAGCTGTGCACTGTACCGTTGCTGCCTTATTGAGCGAGCAATTTAGTTTTGCCTTACGTAAGGACCAAAACCAGCCAGCACTATTCACAAAATGCCATTCAGTTTTCATCATTTTTTTATTTTTTGTCTCAAAAACATCGCTTATGACTCCGAATTAGAACAAGCTCGTTGAGTTCGTTTCATTGAGGGGTCATAAGCTATGGTTTTGACGCAAAAATAAAAAAAAATGTTATTCATTAATTTTGTTTGAAAGTGTTGTCTGCTTTTCATGTTAGGTAAAGGGTTGACGACGTTAGTACACAACTATTTTAAACTTTCTACTCACATTCTAATTCAAGTTCACGATTTCACTCAAAAGTTTGAGGTGAGCAAAGCGAAGTGCACACAAGGGCGCATGTAGCTGTAAGTGAGCGGAACAACGAAGTTTACATGTGACTGGAAGTCTCAAGCTGGGCATTTTTGTTGTTATGAAAGCTCAATACAGTTTGATGGCTTTACTTGAAAAAGCATTGACACTTTCCGAAATAAGTACGGATGCTACACCACCCAATCCAGTCTACCCGATCTCACAGACTCCAGACCCTTATTTCCTGTACATTACACTGTACATGTGTGACAAAAGTGCACAATATAGATAGAATGGTGAATTAAGATTCACATCGTCCCGTGAGTTCCAATGTGTTCTATGTGCCAGTAGACACATGGAATACATTGGAACTCAGGGAACGACATGTCAACGTTTTCCCTGAAAAACTCCGTACGCAGTGTTGAATCCGGATGTGGAAAATTACAGCAACTTGTGAGACTGAATCACTGAACATGAGTAATATGACTAAACTACAATACTTAGAAATATAAATAGCCTATTATATACATGTAATTATGTGAATACCATGTGTAGTCATTTTCTTATTTATGTAGGGTTATCAAAATCTCTTTTTTTCACCTGGGAGCTGATCCCTCAAATTCAATAGAGAGAATGTCCCATTTTTACTTTGACTCTTTTTACTCGCCCGTGATGTAAAAGATCTATTTATCTGGCATTGGCAATCCGGTAAAACCAGAAAGGTGGCTAGAGGGTCTAGGTTCGGGGGAGGTGCGCTCTCTGAATTTCCAACTCTACCCCCCCCCCCCCCCCCCCCCGGCTGTCGGGCATCCAACTTTTGGTAGAACTATTATGCACCCTACCCACTGCCACACCTAGTGAGAATTTTCTGACTGCTACATCATAATTTACAACAGGTGAAGAGATCCGAATGCATTCTCTTCCCTTGCGTTCGAAATATATACCTTTGGGTTCAAGGGTCTAGAAATCATCTCTTGAGTTCAACAAGGCGTCATCTGCAAATAGTGACTCCAGTTAGAAAATAAATCTCAGGAATTATGGTTAGAAAAATCACAAAATTCTTTTGCGAACGGTTACAGCTACAGACTAAATGTTACGCAATATACTACCACAGGGCATAAAATTTCCACTATTGGTGACTGAACCTTGACATTTCCACCTATTGTAAATTTTGGCAGGGATTGGGGAGAGGATATGAGACACCCCTAACGTCGCAACGTCCTTAAGGTTTAAACCCCATCGAATACGTCATATTGTGACATATTAATAGAATTCTGAGTTGGATAACATCAATTGTTGTTCTTAATGCCATATCTCCACTTCAAAAGTGAAAATACCTCTGTTAATACCACATTCCCAATCTGGAGTGTTAAAACATCGTCAAAATACGTCATACTTCCACATACTAATGAGATGTTGAGAAGGGAACACCTCTTTTTATTTTTAGAGTCATTCATCCAACGCAAGTAATTTGTAAACAACTTGATATCTGGGTTAGTATTATTCGCGAAATCGTCCAGGACACACGACATTTTTGATCAACGTGGTAAGTATACGAAGAAATTTAAGTTTATGTAAAATGGAATGCAGTGTTAGAGCTTTTAAACAGGGCATGGGTATCCGTCCTTTCATTCATTTGTCATGCTGTTGTTCTTTCTTTTTTTGGGGGGGGGGGGGGGGGGTTGTCGGTTGGTTTGTTCATTCCGTATTTTCTCAACTGGAGGGGTTATGGACTATTCGACGAAAGACAAATTCGACGAATTTTCTAGGACGATACGACGAGATTTTGGACGATTAGACGAAACTTCTGAACAAATTCGACGAAACTTTAGTCGATTCGACGAAACTTTGGACGATTCGACGAAACTTTGGACAGCTCGACGATAAAAAAGTACAAGTTCGACGAAAATGTTTTAATTCCTCCAGCGGATTAAAAGAAGTTATTTTTACAACATACCCCACCCTATATAACGTTGAGTAGAGTATGTTGCAAGAAAGCGTCTTTTATCTCGGAACTTTTTGGGTGGGGGCAAGAGTGTGTGTGCATGAATAGCTGAGAATTTTTCTCGTAAATTACACTTAATTAAGGTGTCATAGCCTATATTTATGAGACGCTCACATTTAAGGCGCCAATTATATAGTATTATCGGGGTGTCGGGGGCGCGGTGGCTCAGTTGGTAGAGGTGCAGGCTGCAAGCCGAGAGGTCCTCGGTTCGAATCCCACCTGCGGCAACCGCGTTGTGTCCTTGGGCAAGACACTTCACCCCGATTGCCTACTTGGGGGCACGATGACGCTGTGTACTGAGGCGTACTGCACGTCGATGGTGCGCATGTCTTCAACCAATCTAACCCTGCCTGTGCTGCGGTGCAGAGTTCAGAGTTACGATGTTGGAGAGCTGACAGCTGCTCGTCGTTGCTCGGTGGTTCTCTCCGGGTACTCCGGCTTCCTCCACCCGTAAAACTGTCACGGTCACGATTAGCCATTGTGCATAAGTATGTGACCTTAAACACCAATAAATAAATAAATAAATATATCGGGGTGTCAAAAATAAAACCAATTAATGGGTGAATGGATCATCCCAAGGAAGTTGACTGAAAAATAACAGACAATGAATTGGTACCATTGAATTGATACATGTATACACACACACACACACACACACACACACACACACACAATTCTGTTGGGAGAACTTTTTAGCACAATTACAATTTACTACAGCTGCAACATAATAATTTTAAATTACAACATTTATTTTTCTTTTGGACCATGTATCAATGACATGGATGCCTTAAATTCCTTCGTTGTTATCTCAGAGTGTTTGAACTTAAATAATGTTTGTATGCTCTTTTCGCGTTTACGCGAACTTAGTTTTTGATGTCTTTGAAGCAACTCTTCAGAAACCAGCTGTGATTTTTTTTATTAGGGTTTAACGACACATTAACAGCCAGGGTCATATCATGTCGGTGACAGTTTTACGGGAGGAGGAAGCCGGAGTACCCGGAGAGAACCACCGAGCAACGACGAGCACCTGTCAGCTCTCCACCATAGTAACTCTGAACTCTGCACCGCGGCTCAGGTAGGGTTAGATTGGTTGAAGACATGCGCACCAACGACGTGCAGTACGCCTTAGTACACAGCGTCATCGTGCCCCCATGTGGGCAATCGGGGTTAAGTGCCTTGCCCAAGGACACAACGCGGGAGCACGAATCAGTTGCTGAAATGGTCACCCATCCAACTACTAACCGCGCTCGACGTTGCTTAACTTCGGTGATCTAACGAGAACCGGTTACCGCGACGCCACCGCGCCCCACCAGCTGTGATTGTGTCGGGATTAACCCACCCTCCTCCCAAAGTAAATTTACCAGAAGATAAAAGTTCATGCCAGGCCTGGAAATCTTTGTATTGAGGAGACGATTCCAGCCTTCTGTGTCATTATTAGATCTCACATGCTGGTCAATTTGTCAAAGACAGACCGAAATGACGCAGGAAACATAGGATTATCGATTCACGTGTTTTGAGTATATTCCAGCAGTTTGGCTAGGGGACTGTTTGATGTGTTATTACAAAGCACTTTCATTGAATTAAAGTAACTAACAACGTGAGTTGATGATAGAAATGCAAGACATAGCAAAGTCGAATAAACTTGTATGTGTTGGTGCGTTTTCTATATGTTTCTGAAAGACCACATTGTTGCACTTTTCGCCAGACTGTCTGCGTCCAATGAAAGACGCAACCCTGAATAATGACATTGGGAAACTGTTCTTCAAAGAGCGGTTTAACAAAAGGTAAGAAACAAATTGCTTGGCCAATTGTGTCTTTAATATCATTTTTAAAAATATATTCGTCGAATTTACCCTTTTAAAAAAAATTCGTCGAAATTGTCTTCCGTCGAATTATCTTCTCGTCGAATAGTCCATTTCGTCGAGTTGGTCTTTCGTCGAATAGTCCAGATCCCAACTGAAGCATGGGTAGTGTCAAGTTTGTTGGATTTAAAGGCCTATATAAGTAATGAAATTTTGTTTATTTTGAAAATTCTCACCTCTGATATTCTTTCAATTCAAATTAAATATACACAAAATGTACATCAAAATGAAGGTTGGGATATATAGAACACGAAACACGTGTAATCAACTCAGAGAGTCGACTATAGGTACCACTGGTTCCTGGAAGTCTGCTGCCGTATTCGCACCAGAACTGATAATTTAATAATATTTCACTACAACAACTTGTGGCCAAATTTGCTTAACATATCCAAGAACAAAGCTAGGGGATCGAAATTCTTCAATACGCGGCGACAAAGCTGCATGGGGGAAAATTCCAAAGCCTTTGCTTTTGTTTCCGTATGAGTATACTTTCGATTTCCGGTCGACGTCATCCGACAGAAAAAGCATGTAAAAACAACACCGTCTAAAATCAAATAATGAAAAAGATCGCCTTCAAACAGTACCGTATACTGTTATTAGATAGAGATTGCACAGTTGCCATATTCAATGCAAGGTATCATGATACCTGTTGAAATTTCTTAGAATTTCGATTTTGTTTTTCGATGGAAATTCGTGATAACGAGTGATTTGCGCATGTCTGTCGAGCATGGAAACCATCTTCAACAAAAAATGCAGACAGTGTTGTCCTTTTCCAAAATGCAGTCCTGTCGCTGTATTCGAAAGTGTTTTGAATGCCTAGCTTTGATCTTGGATATATGAAGCACATTTGGCCACAAGTTGTTCTAATGAAATAATATTTTATTTATCAGTTCTGGTGCGAATACGGTAGCAGACTTCCAGGAACCAGTGGTGCCTACAGTCGACT
The DNA here is from genome assembly GCA_031216915.1 of Pictodentalium vernedei. Lineage (NCBI taxonomy): Eukaryota > Metazoa > Mollusca > Scaphopoda > Dentaliida > Dentaliidae > Pictodentalium > Pictodentalium vernedei. The sequence goes on along the minus strand of CM062290.1, from coordinate 251,961,416 downwards.
CTATGAGTTGATTACATATGTGTTTCGTGTTCTATACCTCCCAACCTTCATTTTGATATATACTTTGTGTATATTTAATCTGAATTTAAGGAATATGAGAGGTGAGAATTTCAAAATAAACAAAATTCCATTACTTATATAGGCCCTTAACCACGGATGCCCAGACATCACAGCGATAACATTTGAGATTTGTGATTAAATACGTAACCAACGCTAAACAAGTTATGTGCACTCTATAACCCTTTACGTAATGTTACGTCATATTTTCGCTTAAGTCACATAGCTTATGATCTCTCACAGGTACGAGCTCATTGAGCTCGTTCCAATGAAGGGGGTGGGGGGGGGGGGGGGGTCATAATATAGGTTTTTGAGGAAAAAAATGATTTCGTTTAGTTTTTAATTGTTCAGGGTTTTTTTTCGATAAGTGTCGTCTCTATTCGTGTTTAGCAATATGTTTTTTGTTCAAATCTTTGTCAGTTTGTTTCAGTTCAGACTTTATGATGGATCTTTTAACATTTCGCAGGACTCTCTTGTTTCCATCAAGGACTTTGTCCCTGAACTTCAGCGGGATCCGTTAACTGGTCGCCAGCGCGGCGTACAAGAACATTGGCATGTTCTTCCACGCACGATTAAATCTGAAATAACATTAACCTACCCCTACACCCCACAAATACATTCCACGGGAAATCCAGTCCATATGTACAGCATGCACCGTTGTGTGAACGAAATGTCCGAGGTAGCCGGTACTGCCCCCAACAACTTCAGTCTGTTGTATATTCTCTGTAACCCTTCCACTTATAGCCTGGATCCGCGCCTTATCTTGGGGGTTGTTATTTGATAACCAGAAAATTCCTGGTTTACGAATGCTTCGCTGACTCGACCCTAGTTTCTTTCCTTGCTGTTGTTATCATGATAACCGCTTTAGTACATTAAACACTGGGCGTGGATTTCCACTCAGAAAATAAACCTAAAATTCTGTGAGAGAGTAGCACAAGCAGTCTTTCAGCAACTAGAACTTCGGGTAGAAACCCGAGATTTATGAGCAGTAATTTGTCTTACGCTTTTGTCAAAGAATGCAAGTCATTGACAAGATGGAATCCTCCTCACTCCGCAAGTGTTTAGTAAGAATTCACCTTGCACGTACAGTAGATACACCTTCTTAAGAACTCCTGGAAGTTCGGCGACGCATGTTGACTGTCATAAACAAGACATGCTTTATTAGGAAAAATAGGACCCGGCGAAAATATACACACGCTTAGATGTACTCAGTTGGGCAACATCTCTTGCCTGGCTGACAAAAATATGCACAGATTACAAAGTGCAATAAATACCCGACTCAGTACATCGATACAATTTCACAACCCGGATGAGAGTAACTAATAACAAATGATTTGTGTGACCAGACCCGTTGAAAGCACCCTGATGGTCGAGCACCTCTCCCGTACTGGTGTGTAATTGTTGAATGTCTAAAATACGATATCACATCAGTGGAAAGTACATTTGTAGCTTATAAGTTTTGATAGAAACAATTAGATTTAGTTCCATATACACCCCCCCCCCCCCCAAAAAAAAAATAAAAAAAATAAAAAAATAAATAAATAAATAAAAATAAATAAATAAATAAATAAATAAATAAATAAATAAATAAATAAATAAATAAATAAATAAATAAATAAATAAATAAATAAATAAAATAAAATAAAATTTAAAAAATGTTAGTTACGGCCCTGGGAAAGAATCCCAACGATTTTGCTGTCTGAAATTTTAAGTTGAAGGTCACAGGACAATATATAGGGCTTGGTCAGAAATTGTTTTTCGGCCATTAACTGTTGTTTCATATTAAATAGGCCCACCAATCTCAGACGGTTATTCTAACGGTGTGAGAAGAACCCCACTGATTTTCAGGTTCGTCAGCCAAAGAAAAAGGTCACTGCTCTTAAAAACATATCGCACCTTTTAGTTTCCGGATGATAAGGTTAATTGAATTTATCACTGCTCAATGGAAGCTCGGTGGCTCTTTATCATTCAACCGAGTGCCGTTTAGTCCTTCGTCATGGCATTCCTCTATTATCGTTTCTTTTATACCCACCTCTGAAAAAGGCGAAAGTGTAAAGAAATCGCTATTTCTGACCATCTGCATGTTTGCCTCTGTGCGCCCGTCTGTCTGTCCTCAACTTTACGTCAAATCTCCTTAGTTATCAATAGCTTTTATCACATTCGGGGTACATTACCGTTATGAAACAACAGGGCATGGTCCGACAACTTTGGCCGGAGTTATGGTTCCTGAAACTGTGTCAAAACTTGCCATTGCAACTCCTCTAACAGCTTTCTTTGAGCACATTTAATATGCATCAGTACGCTCTGAAATCAGCCGGGTTAAAAATCAAACCAAATCAACTGAGTTGAGAGAATATGAACTCAACTGGATTCATATTCACTCACCCATGTCGATGTGGGTTAATTTCTAACCTGACAGATTTTAAAGTGTAGACGTATGTGTAAAAAGTGCATGGAATAACTAAAACATTATCCGTCAGTATTTCCAGAGTTATGGCCCTTGTCACTTTTTAAAGTTTGTAATCATTTCATTCTACGGTTCCCTGTGGAAATTGTCATAACTAAGAAAAATTAATAGAATTATTCATAGATAAACACGTGGTAATTTTTTTGCGACCTGTCATCTATTTTAGGATAACGAGCTCGTTCCAATGAGGGGTCATAACCTATGTTTTTGAGACAAAAAATGAAAAAAAATTGAAAATTAACTGCCGATTTTTGAGAATAGCGCTGGCCGGTTTTTGCCGTTACGTTGGGTAAAGGGTTAACTCATTACACCACGCATACGATATCCAAATTTATTATACCCCATTTTTTTCCAAAAATGGGCGTGAACTGCAGTCTGTCCGTCCCCACGTCTGTCGGTCCGTCCGTCCGTCATCCGTCTGGCGTGAACTTTACATTATCTACTTCTCCTCATAAACCACAGGGCCAAATTTGATGTGCATGTTCCTTATCGTATGTTAAATCAAGTTTTTTTCAAATAAAGCAGCCACGCCCACAGGGGGCACCACAAGGTGCAATACTCTGATAGCGCTCGTAAATTGTATTCCAAAATGAAAAAAATATCGTATTCTCCATAACCTTTTTTTAGAATCTTTTGATATTTGTTATATAACATCTCTAGGGCGGTCAAATTCGAGTTTGTTGAAATCGAGTCACTGGGTTAATAATTGTGCTCGCTGTTGGAGCCCGAATTTTAACTTAGTGAAATACGAGGACATTTCTTTAAAAAATCTTCTTCTTCAGATGCACCAGTCAGAATGCTTTCATATTTGGTATGCACCATCTCTACGGGATGGGGGGAGGGGGGGGGGGGGGGTGCAGATTCAAGTTTGTTCAGCTTGGGTCCCTGATTTAGTATTTGGGCTCTCTAGTGGAACCCAAAGTTTAACTTGGTGCAATTTGAGGAAATTTCTTTAAAAATCTTCTTCTGCGCATCCACCAGTCGGAATCCTTTCACGTTTGGTATACAACATCTATAGGGGCGTCAAATTCAAGTTTGTTCAAATCGAGTCCCAGAGTATATATTTGGGCTCCCTATGGGAGCCTGGATTTTAACTTAGTGCAAAATAAGGGAATTTCTTTAAATCTTCGTCTTCAGATTCACCAGTCAGAATCCTTTCATATTTGGTGTACAACATCTCGAGGTTCATCAGTTTCAGGTTTGCTCAAATCAGTTACCTGGGTAAATATTTTGGCTCCCTTTTTAAAAAAAGTATTCTTCTTCAAACCCTGTGGCCAGAATGCTTTCATATTTGGTACACAACATCTCTAGGAGGGTCAGATTGAAGTTTGTTCAAACCTAGTCCCTGGTTCCCTATGGGAGCCCAAATTTTAACTTAGTGCAATATAAGGAAATTTCTTTTAAAATCTTCTTCTTCAGATCCACCAGTCACAATCCTTTCATATTTGGTATACAACTTCTCTAGAGGGGTTAGAATCAAGTGTGTTCAAATCTGGTCCCTGGGTTGATATTTGGGCTTTTATGGGAGCCCGAATTTTAACTTAGTGCAATATGAGGACATTTCTTTAAAAATCTTCTTCAGATCCCCCAGTCAGAATCCTTTCAAAGTTGGTATACAACATCTCTAGGAGGGTCCGATTCCATTTTTTTTCAAATCGAACCCCTGGATTACCTGGATTATTAATTTCGTCTACCAATGGGAGCCTGATTTTTAACTTGGTTCATTATGAGGAAATTTCTTTTAAAATCTTCTTCAGATCCACCGATCAAAATACTTTCACATTTGGTATACATGTACAACATCTCAGGGGGGGGGGGGGGGGGGGGGATCAGATTCAAGTTCATTCAAATCGGGTACCTGGGTTAATATTTTGGCTCCCTATTTGAGCCCAAAGTTTAAGGTAGTGCAATGAGAGGACATTTTTTTAAAACCCTTCTTGTTCACCAGTCAGAATTCTTTCATATTTGGTATATAACATCTCAATGGGGGTTCAGATTCAAGTGTGTTCAATTTGAGTCCCTGGTTTAATATTTGGGCTTTCTATGGGTGGGAGTGGGGTGTGGGTGGCAGAGAGAGCATGTTAGGTTCAGGTTTGTTCAAATCATTCCTTAGTGTTTTTCCATAAAATTTGCCTTTCATTACTTTATTCCTTTGTAGTGTTGATGAACCATGTCTAACTGAATGTGACCCCAAATACTTCTTTGAACCACATTGGCAGGTGAGCGGTTAAGGTCCCCTGTGGCCTCTTGTTTATTTCCTCATTGGAATGAGCTAAACGAGCTGTGGGGGTGATAAGCTATGTTGTATAGGCAAATGCTGACAAAAACACATCTGAATGGCCATTTTTGTAGATCGCCCTGAGCGATTCTGGACGTTACGGAATTTACTTTAGGCTAAGGGTTAAGTGAAGGCATGGGCGTCCAGGTGTACGTGATGTCCTCCAACTGGGTAAAGTTTTCGATGTTTCCAAGACCGGTTACTAATCACAACACCCATGAAGTGCAATTTCCAGACAGGTCAGAAATCTCAAATTCCGTGAATGTGCTTTAGAGACCCAAGCAATAGTTCAGTCATTGATCTCCCAATTCAGGTGAGGCGCTATACGGCCAAGGGTTTTGGCGGCACTTTACAACTAAAATATCTCTTAGTCTATGGAAAGTGAAACAAAAACGTGTACGACCGAAGATTTTCAGAAACGTACAAGACCAAGTGTTTTGAATGGGAGGGCACCATGCGACCAAGAATAACACTAAGCCTTTAGTTAGTGGGGTTCTGTGGGTACGCACCAGTTATCATCCCTGACTTTCATATCCTGAAAATCGCCCTTCTATTAAGTTGTCTCCTCAATATTATTAGACACGCGACAAAGTTCCAATTAAGAAGCAAGTAATTGTTAAGAAAACACCTATATCATAGGACATAAGTTGAAAATAAAGCCAGGGTTTTTTTTTTACTTTTAATAAACGAAAACAACAGGCACCACCAGGAGCTGTCTGTATTTTTCGTTTATTAAAAGTAAAAAAGGAAACTTGTTTTTTTATAGCAAGCTAATTGACAGCAACAAGTTCACAGAAAGTCCACCATTAATAATATCAGTATCACACCTTCCAAAACTAAATGTCCACTTGGCTGTTTGTTTAGCGAATGTGTTTTTACAGTAATATGCTTTTTAGCTCATCTGGCCTAAAAGGCCATGTGAGCTCCTCTCATAACTTGGCGTCCGTCGTCGTCCATCGTCCGGCGTCCGTAAACTTTTTACATTTTCATATTTTTCTCTGTAACTGCGGAGCCGATCTGAACCAAACTTGGCATGAATGGTCTATGAGAGGTACTCCACAAACGATCCTCGTTTTTTCCGTCGAATGAAAAACATGCCTGTCACAGGCATTCTTTGATTCTGGTTGTTGGATTTTCAAAAAGCTTCTCCTCTGAAACTGCAAGGCCAAATGTTTTAAACTTCACATAAATGATGACTGGGATCCCCTCTACCAGCGCTCCGCATTTAATGTTGATCGGATACAAACATGGCCGCAATTGCGGCTTATAGTTACCATAGAAACCATATGGGAAATCACATTTTCATCTTCTCTGGAACTGCTGAGCCGACGTGAATTAAACCCGGCAGGTCTTCTACAAACGATCCTCAGTTTCTTTCCGTGCATTGAAAAACATGGCCGCCCAAGGCATTCTTTCATTTTGGTTGGGGGATTTTGAAAGATCTTCTCTGAAACCACAAGGTCAAGTGTTTTAAAACTTTGCGTATTCGATGACTGGGACCCCCTCTACCAACTACGCTTATCTATTGTTGATGGGGTTGCAAACATGGTTCCAACAGCGACTTATAGTTACTATAGAAACCCTATGGGAAATCACATTTTCCTCTTCTTCTCTGGAACTACTGAGCAGATGTGAACTAAAACTTGAATGGAATGGTCTGTGTCGTGGCCGCCAGAGGCTATATTATAAGCTTAACCCAATGCCTCTCCTGTCAGCATGAAGATCGGTACTGTCAGCAAAATACTTTTTTGAGAATCTGGTACGGGTTGGTTCCAGTTTTCTCCATTGAGAACTGGGGAAAACCGCAAAACTATTGTGTATACAGTACAAGTCAAAATAAGTTGTAGCATAACTGCAGTAAACGAAGTATACTGCTGCTCCTGCAGTGATGAGATCAGAATCTGACATCATTTTCTGGAAAACCATCAATGAGAGCTTTCCAGAAAATGATGTCAGCCTCTGATCTTATCAGTGTAGGAAGAGATAGATACATAGACTATAGTGGTTATCCTACAACTTATTTTGACTTGTACTGTAAACAAGTTTGCAGCTATACATGTAATTATGTTTATATTACTCTCATGTTTCTTATCAGAAATACTGAATGATGGCAGGTGTTGTTTTTTATACCATCATGAAGAGCTGACCAGTCAATTTTGATATCATTTAAGATATCGTCGCCTATGTGCTAGAATGTTCTATGTCCCCTATGGGACATAGAACATTCTTGCACTCAGACGACGATATGTCAAATTATTTGAATAAAATGTTGTGTTTTCTGTAACACCTTTACCTATTCAAAGCTGTTTGAAAGAGAGTACTGTCTGAAAAAAAATTGTAATTTTCAAAACATTTAACCTTCTTTCACTGATTTTTTTTTTTAAACAGAGTTCATAAATGTGTGAATTTTCAAGAAATCTTCTCCTTTGAAACTACAAAGCCAAATATTTTGAACCTTCACGTCACTGATGACTGGAACACCCTCTACCAACGTTCCTCATTTAGTACTGATCAGGTTGCAAACATGGCTGCAATAGTGGCTTATAGTTACTACAGAAACCCTATGGGAAATAACATTTTCATCTGCTTCTTTGGAACCATTGAGCCGATGTGAACAAAATGCCATAGGAATGGTTTATGGGAGGTACTCTACAAACGATCCTCATTTTGTTCCCGTCGGATGAAAAACATGGTGGACTGAGGAATTCTTTGATTCTGGTTGGTGGATTTTGAAAATCTTCTCCTCTGAAACTCCACGGCAAAATGTTTTGAAACTTCACATAAATGATGACTGGGACACCCTCTACCAATGATCCTCATTTAATCTTGATCGGTTTGCAAATATGGCTGCAATGGCGGCTTATAGTCACTATAGAAACACTGCGGGAAATCATGTTTTCAACTTCTTCTCTGGAACAACTGAGCCAATGTGAATCAAACTTGGCAGGCATGGTCTATGAGAGGTTTTCACAACTGTTACTAATTTTATTCCTGTTGGTTACTCCTAGACTTTTATATTAACCCTTTACCCAACGTAACGGCCAAAACCGGCCAGCGCTACTCTCAAAAATCGCCAATTAATTTTCATTATTTTTTTCATTTTTTGTCTCAAAAACATAGGTTATGACCCCTCGTTGGAACGAGCTCGTCGAGCTCGTTCCAACGAGGGGTCATAACCTATGTTTTTGAGCCAAAAAATGAAAAAAAATAGTTATTCAAGAATTTTTTTGCCAAGTGTCGTCTGCTTTTCATGTTAGGTAAAGGGTTAATAGAACAGACAGTAGGGTCTGTGTTATATGTCACAATGCGCACATTGTTGATATGATGAGCGGACAAAAAGTTACAGAACATCAAAAGAAGGTGAAAACGCCAATTTTTTTTTTATTTTTGAAAAGGGTTTCAACAGAGAATAGCAGCTAATCTTTCAAACTCACTGGGAAAAAATTGGAAAAAAGTAGCTTCTGTAGTTTTATACTACGCTACAGGAAAATGCCTGTAGTTTGTAAAATGATGCGCACTACGATGACATTTTGAAATGTCAATCTTTATATGAAATTCACATACGCTTTGCGTTAAATTTACTGACTGCTTCAAAAAATTAAGGGGAGCTAACCTTCCCGTAAATCTCTTCCAGTGACGAAAATTGTCAGCCATATTCATCAGCCGTATCGTTCTTTGTAATAACAAGTCTCCCCCCCCCCCCCCCCCCCCCCCACGAAACACACGTTGTTTGTTTGTCTGTTTGATCGTTTATTGATATTTAATGTCACTGTCAACTGTCACATTATGTCGGACGTTTTCACAAGTGGAGGAAACCGGAGTACCAAGAGAGAACCACCAGACAAAGGCGAATAATTCTCAGCCTTTCCAAATAACTATTCCTGTTCAAACAGAGTTGGCAGCGGTTGAAAGCAGCATCGGTGTACGGTGCGTTTTAGTACAGGGTTTTAGCGCACAGTGACATCGTGCCATCACGACATTCGGTATTAAATATCTTGACCAAAGACACAAGGATCGGACCTTCGACCTTTCTGTTTGAAGAACAATGATTTAACCATCGAGCAACTGCGCTCACACCCTCGCTTGTTTACTTTCTCCCTTTACCACTTCCAAATAAACAAACGCGTGTGAAACTTAGCTTTACGACCCAAAATGCGTCAACTTCCTCAATTACTTTGCATTGTGGTCACATACCAACCCGATTCATGCTTTGGTTAACCGCCAACGCGATGTCATTTGAAATATGACATAAAACCGTTCCGCCTGTTCGACAGCCTACTGTGCAAAGATATTAACTAACTCGAAGGAGAACAAATAATGGAATGTGGAAGCCATTTCCAGGCCAACGCACTAACCTCTAATTTGGCTTCATTACACTTGATTCAGATTCCATCAATGACGTATTCTGATGCGGGATGAAGGCAAATTAAATTTTAAAAATCAATTTATTTGCATCTTGTCTGCATTAGAGCGGACACACGACAGTAACAGTGAACTATAATGATGTTAACGCCGTGTTGAGCAATGCACCTCCGACATGTTATATCACCTAATTATCTCCCATTTTGTCATTTCAGTTTCCTGTTATAATGGCACCAACTAATATTCCAGACATAGTGATATGTTTGTTTGCCATACTTGTAACTGGTAAGTGTTTTCGAAACTTTTTGTATGTGTAATGTAATAGTTCCCTGTGCCAAGGGTCGTAATTTTAAATTGAGAGTGGTGAGATTTGCAAGCCTAGAAATAAAAGGTTTTTATCGTAACCCGTTTGCAGGTTATGCTGTATATGGTGGTGGTAACCCGTATATGGTGGTAGTAACCCGAAGTACAAAAGGTGTGATGCTTCTCTGTTTTCACTACGCCAGTCATGCTTTTTTACGTCTTAACTGATAGAGTGCTGGAAGCCCATATTTGAGCTTTACTCCGAAATGCAGATATCGTATCGTGAAGGCTTCATATTCAGTGGATGTGCTTCATATTATCTTTGAAGAGAAATTATTTAGTCTGCACGAGTTTACCTTGTTACAATTTATGGGAGAGTGCCTATAGGCACTCTCCCATAAATTGCTACAAGGCAAAAATATTTGAACAAATTTTGGTGACCAAAAATAATTTAGCACTCTACCAGTTAACGGGATTTCCGACTATATTTATTTACTTTTTTATTGGCGTTTAAGGTCACACATTTCTGCACTATGGCAAACCATGAACATGACAGTTTGACGGGTGGAGGAAGCCGGAGTACCCACAGAGAACCACCTAGCAAGTAGCAACGGCGAGCAACTGTCAGCTCCCCAACGTACCAACTCCACACAAGCAGGGTTAGCATTGGTTGAAGACAGGTGCACCATCGACGTCCAGCACGCCTTAGTACACAATGTCACCGTGCCCTCACGTGGGCAATTGGGGTGAAGTGTCTTGCCGAATGGCTCAACGCGGTTGCAGCAAGTGGGATTCGAACAGAGGACCTCTCGGCTTGTAAGCTGCACCTCTACCTACTGAGCCACCACGCCCCCATTTCCGCCTATATAACTATCAACAACTAACGAGCGATCTCGCCGAAGCGAGATCGCACTTTAGTTGTTTCTATTTATTTTTTTTGAAAATTTGTTTAAGATGGAAACAGCATGCCATTCTATTCAAATCTGGATGCAATACTCAACCTTTAACCCTTTACCTAACGTAACGGCCCAAACCAGCCAGCGCTATTCTCAAAAATCGCCAGTTAACTTTCATTATTTTTTCATTTTTTGTCTCTAAAACATAGGTTATGACCCCTCATTGGAACGGGCTCGTTCTGATGAGGGGTCATAACCTAGGTTTTTGAGACAAAAAATGAAAATAATAGTTATTCAAGAATTTTTTTTTTTGCAAGTGTGGTCTGCTTTTCATGTTAGATGAAGTAGCGGGGGAGGAATTCGCTAGAATTGTGCACTTGGTGATACCTTCCTGAAATTTGGCATGATGTAAGGGTAGGCATCAGAGATTTCAAAATCGATCGGCTACAAGTTGGCACCATCCTCTAGCCACCACTAGCAGCGAAATCCAAAATGGCCGCCAAGCGGATCGAAAAAAAGCTATTTTCGCCGATCGCACAACTGAAGCTCCAAACCTAACACCATACATGTGCTGTAATTGATGTGAATGATGGAGTGAAGCCCTTGGAACAAGTTGGGGGGAAGATTAATGGATAATGGGATCAGAATTTCCGTCGATGTGTGCGTCTGTGTGTCTGACTGTCAGTATGATCGTCCGTCCGTAGATAAATTAGTGTTGAATGTTTCTCGGGAATGCAATGGTCAAATGAACATGGTATGAGAGATTCCTGTCAACACATGAACAAGGGTACTCGATAGTATGCAGCAGTGGGGATACTTGGACATTTGATAATCCAATTAAAGTGACAGTCTATTCTCAACTTCCGGCATTTTCGATAGATTTATTTTCTAAGAAAATAAAACTATCAAATTTCTAGAGGAGTTCTGGTTCAATCTCAACACCATAGCGACACGTCTGCCAGCAAGGGCAGTGCTGGAATGAACTCGGGATGCATTAGTTCCCGTTGTTAATTATACAATGTTATCTTGCCAGTATAGAACATTGGCAAAATGGGACTAGAAGGGGTGAGTGTATGTTTGCAGTCATTCGAGGTACAGGAATATTTTTTGACTACAAGTAGTATTCTTCATTTTCGGCCAGTTAAGATGTGGTGTGTTCCAAGTCAGGATTAATGTTGCCGACACTTAATGCCCATCCCTCATGGTATGCTACTTTACCAGGGATATAGAGATATAGCCACCACTGGGAGCCAAAACATGACCTTTGATGTCGATGAGTGGTCGAAATGTTTTAGCGAATAACTTATCGAAATATGATCCGGTATGGCAATTTGATACCTTACGTTAGATTTATTAGATCAACTCAGGTATGGATTCATTGAGACATGAGTGCGCTACAAGATGAAGGATTTCCAAGTTGATTTGCTATGGAGTAGGAACTGACTAGTCACATGTGGCCTATGGCCAGAGAAAGACAAGGATACCATAGATGAACACACGGGTGAACGAAGGTATCAACTGTTGTACAGAGGCAAAATAGTTGGGGATATTGTATCATGCTATGCATGAATTAACACCGTCTTGTGCAGTAAATAACAGACTATTTTCCGAAATCTAAAACTGTATTCCTATACCCCGGACAATGTAGCAAGCCACATGGGATGAACATTTGTTAGCAAAATCAACTCAACTAGAAACATGACATGTGTTAACTGGCCGAAAATGGAAAAAAAAATACCAGAATAGGAGATGACTGGTCCTAACATGACAGTATACTACTCAATATTGTTACAACAGCCACCTTCACACTTACACAAAGGTGTGCACCTTAATCCAGCTTTCAAGCATTTGCAATTGCCCTTGCAGGCCTTGGCACAACTACAGTGGAGCATCAGTGCACATGCAGCACTTGCGTCTCCTAGGTGAGTCCAAAATGGGACCAGAATATTGAGACGTGGATTCCACTCCCATCCGTACTGTGATGGGTCTGGCACACATAAGTGTTTCTGCAGAGCACGATGCCAAATGAAAGATGACACAAGAATTACCCTTTTTACATGTTGATACAGAGCTGCTTTGGTGGGCGGGATGTTTTCCATAGACTTAAGGCCATGTGTGAACATATGCCGTCTCGCATCATTGACACGTGTACTGACACAACTGTTACTGTACATCTGTATGGTGAGTTTTTCGATATGCTGCATATGAGGGGAATCCTCTGAAAAGACTTGCGGATTCTCAGTCAATTCTATCATCATTTCAGTTGATGCGGGAAAATTCATCCATGCATTCCATCCTGTCTTCTTCCCAATGCCGAGCATGCTGGATGTTACATCACAACCTGTGAAGGCGTGGAAGAAAGTCAGGGCCTTACAGTAATCAGGTCCAAGTTGTGAAGCTATCTCATGAATTGGCATATCTTTATATGCCTTTCCAATTCCAAACCCAATCCACAGCTCACTGAGTCCAAGGTCACGGAATGTTGCGAAATGGTGCAAAGACAGAATGACGACATCAGAATCAACCGTGCGAAGAAAAGCTATTTTGTGACCTTGTGAGACTGCATGGTTGAGATGAAGCATCATGCGCGTGTCTGCTTCCTCGTGGTTCGATGGAGATATGTCACATAAGCTAACATCCTTATTGCATAGTACATATTCTCCTGATGTCGTTAACAACTGGTACTCGGATGTTGATGTTAATTTCAGCAGTTCAGCAGACAGGAACTTGAAAAATTCGTCTTTATTCTCACTAACTTTCAAGAATGCCTGCCAATTCTTCCCTTTAGGTAAAGGGACGTTCTCGGACACCCGTATCAACCTAACTGCTGTCTCACCGAGGCGTTTTGCTCGCGTCTGATTCTTCAAACTGCCTTCGGGGTAACAGTCATAGATCGCATCAACCCTTGTGGTGTTCGTGTTAATCAGAGATTCGATGTATGGCAATAATTGCAATCGAGCATATTCTCCAAACAGATCCGCTTTCTGTGGTTTGATTACATGGACTACAGCAGGCATATCCAAGATGACAACTGAAGCTTGTCTAGCTGCTGAATTCTTCCCTTGTGCAGGAATAGCTGGTAAACAATTGAGAATTTGAGATTTTGTCCCACTCCGTAGCTTACCTCTATCGGATAATGCTGGCGGATCACGTGCATTCTCGTGCATGAAAAACTCATCCATGTTTGAATCAGGCCGGGCTTGCAGTGAAACGAACATCTGGGTAACTATTGCGGCAGTTGCTTTACTTGACATGAGTTTGTCTCGGCCTTTGTCCAGGTTGGCTGGGGGTGGGTTAAGGAAGGTATATATATTTGCCTTGGGAATAACATCATTCAGGGGTACGGTGCATTCCACAAGCCTTTCCTTCAAGAAAGTGGAATATAAATGCTTGCCCCTTTCGGGTAATGACCGTAAACTCTTACTAACTTCGGGGTCCATATATTCACCAGTATCTAATGTCACCAGCTGACCACTAGTTTCATCATAAGGGTTGATAATGAGTCCCTGATTCACCAGATCGAGGAGAGATTTCAATTGATTCAGAAATTTTTTCTGCTCTGATACCGAACTTTCCGGGTGTTCCGTGTTATCTGATGATGTTGTGTGGAAACTTGCATATTCATACTCATCTATAACACGCAGAACTTCTGACCTTGAAAGCTCAATAACGACTTTCTCTTCAGCCTGGCCATAGAGACCTTTTGGACCACTGTCTTCTTTGAGTAGTTGGATACTATGTTCTTGGCTCTGATCTAAACCCATCATACTGAACTTCCTCTCACTACGCTGGACCACAAAATGGCCTTCCATGAATTTGTTGTGGATTGAAGGATGCCGCCTGGGTAGCTGAGACATGTCTCTCAGAAATACGGGGACCCACCGACAATAATTTGTATGTCCTAGGGCAAAAAAGTAACTGCACAACTCATCGATAGAACACAGTGTACCAGGCCAGTTACCGATTAGTTGGTTCCGAACGAATTGACAGCTTGTCAAGAGAAAGTTCCGAACGATTTCACCCCAATAGCGCGCAGTTGGAGATTGTGAAAGAATCCTCTGTTCCCACATTTCAAATGACTCATGGGGCCCAGTCTGCTGACAGTAAATCTCATAAGCATTCTTTCTGAGGATCTCAAGCCAAGCTAGAGTGAGAAGATATGCCTGTCGCGTCCTCTTGACATGTTTCCCACCAAGTAGGGATGATGCTACACCGGGTGTGAATATCTTTGCGAGGTGAAACATTCGCTCCCAACCAGAACCACCCATAAGCTTACCACCAGCTTCTTGGGTGCACATTTCAAGATGCAGGAATCCAATCATACACACCATTCGATCCTCACCTATCTCCTCTGGGAACAGCCATTGACATTTTTTCTGCCTGGCATACAACGGACAGTCACCTTCACTGACAGGTATCTGGCCGGGGTTTACGAAAGCAGTAGCTTCCCTGACCACATACATAGCATGCTTCTGCATACTGAGTGAGTCCGCTTTCTGCTCACTGAAAACAGGGAATACCCCAATAACTGCACGAGGTTTGACATTGTCTTGATCTTCATGTTTTGAAAAGAAGCCTGAAAAGGTCACAGGGACTTCATCAAGCTGCCAGCTGCCATCAACCTTCCCTTTATTGCTGATCTGTGACACATGAGACAACCAGTCATTCTCTCCCACGTTCAAATCTGCATATTCATTGGGCCGTACATTACATTCATCTGGAGATTCAAGCCTGATGTCCCCACCAAAGTCTTCAACGAAAGGAACAAATGCATAGTCGTCTGGGAGTTCAATTTGTGTGTCTTCTGGAACATCTAAACTCAGTGGTGGGGGATCAGTACCCACATTGTCCCTGCTCAGTTGACCAATGAGTGTGATGGACGTACCATGCATATCAGATCTACCAGATACATCAATGTTATCAGTGGTTCCTATCGAGAAAACATTACGTTTGCAGTTAGCTGGGACTACAACACCTTCGTTCTTGAACCGCAGTGAAACAGCTCTCGCGAAACTCCTGCGAACATCCATTACGCGATCATAAGAGACAGAGAGTCCCATTTGATGAAAATCTCTGATAAGATTTTTCATACGATCATGGGCATGCAACTTCAAACCCACATAAAGAGGCATTGGAGTTTCTCTGTCACGTCTCTGGTGAACATTTTGTGCATGTTCGGAGCGTTTCGCTGAATTGCTGATCAACATCTGTGAAATAGTACAAGCCACTCGAGTCTTGGCATTAACAGTCTCATCATCGCCTAAGTTCTGTATACTACATGTGCCCTCAAGTAGAACTCTAAGAAGAGTCAGGAGTGAGTTGGGTACAGGCTCGCTCAAGCAATAAGATGAAAATGATCCCGTGAAAGGAGCTTGAGATATGAGTATGTGTTTACGCAGAAGAAGACCCACATCAACTATCTTTTTTGCCTCTTCCTCAGACACTATACGAGTTAAAGATTCGGACAACAAGGAGCCAACTCGAAACCTACTTGAAATAAACACATCTCTACCCTGTGTGAAGGCGTCCCAGCCATCGCCCAATTTCTGCAACAAATGTTCTTTGAATCGAGTGGAATGTATTTCTTCACTAAGCCAATCAGAACCGACTTGCTTCAACCTCCGACTGTACAGATTCTTGAGATCGACAAGCTTCATCGCGGAATCGTTGTGTTCAACAAATGTTATGAGCTCTGCCATAACGAGAGGGTCATAGGGCAGGCCTGACGCGGAATGTTCGGCGTTCTTCGACTTTTTAGATTTAGCCGCTCGTGCTTCATTGGCAAGCTTACAATAACAGGTTTTGTGATAGTAAAGATCACTAGCAGCGGAATCAAATGCTGCATTGACCCGAGAAAAAACAACCCAGTTCTCGGCTTCCTTTGCCATAATTTTGAGTTTATTGTTATCAGACATTGATCTGCAAATAGGCTCACTGCTGTCACCTTCGCGTTTGTGACAATAAACACACTGGGGCAGTTTCCTGTCACAGCCAGATTCAAAACTTGTCCGTGTTCTTTTAGGACTCAGCGTGGAGCAGGATGCCACTGCCTCATTTCGCTCTCGCTTGTGTAGCACGCGCTGTACGATGTGAGTCCGAATACTGTCACGGCATGTCTTATGATATATTGCCTTATTCGTCAACAGTGACATCGACATACACTCATCACTCTCTCTCATCAAACAATCAATGGTCAAATTATATGGAAGCTCAACGCCATTATCTAGGAAGCGCGTTATGTCTTCCTCAATAGCTTTATAGGCGTCATGAAAACGAGATTCTCTATACGGACGCATCAATTTCTTGGAACTGTCTTGCTGGCAAAAGCAACAACGTTCCCAGTCAGTACTAGTCCGTACACGAAGAGGATTCTCACTCATTCTGTGAATGATTTTTGTGAACAATCGCGTTCTCGAATTAATTTCGACAGACAAATCAGAATTGCTTGCGGAATTACGCCAAACAAGAGATTGTATGGCAAAGAGACTGCTTCATAAAGAGCGTTGTTTCTCCGGGATCAGCGTCATTCAGGTTTGCCTGAATGACGCTGATCCCGGAGAAACAACGCTCTTTTCAAGTTCCAAGAAATTGATGCGTCCGTATAGAGAATCTCGTTTTATTCTACATCATCTCCCACGTCTGTTTCCAACACGTGCGTGGATCAGAGTTCACTTTCGCGCCCTTACAATCGGATGTATAGTCGGTAGACCGTCGAAAAGGAGGTTCCCTTCAGCCGCTGGCGGCCATTTTGGATTGTGCCGCTACTGGTCGCCACCGGTCGGTGTCAACTTGTAGCCGATCGTTTTTGAGAACCTCATAGCCTACACTAACAGTGTGCCAAATTTCAAGAAGGTATCACCAAGTGCACAATTCACCTGTATGTGACGAATTCCTCCCCCGCTAAAGGGTTAAGTTGATATAGTTCCGAAAGCTTGTCCAGTCTGGTAAAACATGCAATATTAGTAATTTAATAAAGTTATGTTGCATAACTTTGTCGTAACCTCTAGTTCTTTCTGATTATTTTACAATTTACGTAAGCCGCACATAACCAAAACGGTCGTTCACGGTTTATTTCCAGACCTGGAATTGACATAATTTTGCCCTATTAAATAAGGGGTGTGAATGACAGACAAATTTCTGTTATCACTTATCCAAACGGAATTTTGAAATAGGATCACAGCTATGAACACAAATTGCCATTAAAATTTTTATTATTTTTCCAATTTTCCAATCTGAAACATTGCTTATTACATATGCCTTTGAGGCAAACAATGATTTTTTTTAGGTATTTAAGAACTTGCTTCGTCGGTCCAGGTCGGTCTGCTATTAGTATCAGGTAATGGTTTAAGCGGAGTGGACAAGATTGGTTTCGATTGTCTAGATATTTTCACGTGTACTTATTTTGTTGTCATTTCTTGTGATCGCCGGTAGACACTTTTCAATAAATTTTATAAAGACAAAACCCTATCACCAAAATTAGCCCAGTCCACGTACTGACAAAAATAGCCAACTTTCTATCAATTGCAAAAGAAATTATTAGCTCATCTTGACAAAGTCAAGCTGAGCTAATCTCATCGCTTCCCGTCCGTCGTCCGTCGTCCGTCAACACCATGTTTTGGTCTTCTTCTCCAAAGCCACTGGGCCAATTCAAGTGAAAGTTTGTGTGAGTGATGGTCCCAAAGGGGCATTTCATTTTTGTTCAACTCAGCATGCCCAGCCCCATAGGGAGGGAGTGGGGGAAAATGCACCCAAATATTTTAAAAATCTTCTTCTCAAGAACTAGTGTGTACAATGACTTGATATTTGCTATGGAGCTTCGATATGAGGTGTAGAATCAAGTTTGTTCAAACGAAGTTCGTGAAATAATATTTGGCTTTGTAATAGGAGGGGTAAGATTTTTGGCCCCGCCCAAAATTTCTATTTTCTGAACCGATGGTCCGGTATGAACCAAATTTGGTTTGTGGTATTATTGGGTCATAAGTACATGACCCATGCAAAAAAAAAATTCCCGCATCCCCATGGGAACCCTGGGAGCTAAAAATAGAAATATTTTCAAACGCCCATATTTCCCAAACCCCACGGAACAGAGAGCTTTTATTTGGTATGAAGTATCCTTATGACAAGTAGAATTGAATGGTAAAAACAAATTGCCATCGGTTATGTTAGGGTGTTCTGTAATGGGCATCGAAAAAATGCTGAGTCAGCATATTTGCAAAAATTTTAAAAAATCTTTTCTCCAGAACCAATCATCAGAATCTTTTGATATTTGGTATACAGCATTCATAGGGGGGTCAGATAAAAGTTTGTTGAAATAAAGCTCATTGGTTCATATTTGGGCTCTCTACAGGAGCCCGAAGTTTTAACATAGGGTAATATGGGGAATATTCTTTAAAAATCTTCTTCTTCAGAACCACCAGTCAGAATCTTTTAATATTTGGTATACATCATTGTTATGAGGGTCAGATTCTAGATTGTTCAAACTAAGTCCCTAGGTTAATATTTGGGCTTCCTACGGAAGCCCAAATTTTATCTTTGTTCAATATGGAGGGTAATTTAAAAAAATCTTCTTCTTCAGATCCATCAGTCAGAATGCTTTGATATTTGGTATGCAACATCTCTATGGGGGTCAGATTCAAGTTTGTTCAAATCAGATCCCTAGGTATATATTTGGGCTCACTATGGTAGCCCAAATTTTTACTTAGTGCAATATGAGAAAATTTCTTTAAAAATCTTCTTCTTCAGATCCACCAGTCGGAATACTTTTATATTTGGTATACAACATCTCTAGGGGGGGGGTCAGATTCCAGGTTGTTCAATTCGAGTGCCTAGGTTAATATTTGGGCTCCATATGGGAACATGAAATTTAACTTAGTACAATATGAGGGAATTTCTTCAAAAATCTTCTTCTTCAGATTCACTTGTCAGAATGCTTTCACATTTGGTATACAACATCTCTAGGGGGGTCAGATTCAAGTTTGTTCAAATCGGATCCATAGGTCAATATTTGGGCTCGCTATGGTAGCCCAAATTTGAACTTAGTGCAATTCGGAGAAATTTCTTTACAATTTCTCTTCTTCAGATCCAACAGTCAGAATGCTTTCATATTCGGTACACAACATCTCTAGGGAAGTCAGATTTAACTGTGTTCAAATCAAGAGCCTGGGTTAATATTTGGGCTCTCTATGGGAGCCGGAATTGGCCATTTTGCTGAAGAATTAAAAATTTTGTATTCAGTACCTTCTAGAGGTACTAAGATTAATCCACATAGGTTGTATCAAGGGGCTTCATAGGGAGCTCTACATTTTACTTATGATCAACTGAAGAAAAGGCATGATGCCCAGATTATTTTTGTCACTCCTGAGGGACTCAAGGATTGACAGTGTAGCCTATGGAGATGGCTTGCTTAATGTAGACTCATTCTTGGACTCTGTTTAAATTGTGTTCTGTACAAGATGAGCGCTTCAGGCCCCGTGGGGCCTCTTGTTTTAATTTCACTTCCCACAAAATATATGGGAACTCAAATATAAAAAAGTACACTAAATTCCTACTAGAAGAGTTTTTTAAATCTTTTTCCTAACCCAACATTTTGTTTTCGACTCTCTAATTATTACTTACGACTTTTGTTTTCATCTGTAGTGAAGTAATTGTGAAAAGCTATCTGTTTCCACCATTGCACATTGAATTTCACTAAAAACTTTAATAACACTGTTCATTGTAATAAATCATTACGTGTGCAGCTGCAGGCTGCTTCCTGATACCCCGAAATGTGGCATAAAACTCTTTTATTATGCCCCGAAAAACTTTCGGTAGAGTTATGGCCCCTGTTTGTTTTTCGCCTCAGTCCAATTTATTTTTTACTTCATTATTTTTCCTCGGTCCAGTACCTGCAGGGGAGGTTGCATGACATTTTAACCTCTACATATCAATATATCCATATAAATATGGATGGCACAAGAATTATAGTGATTTTGGTTCCAGACCATTTAAAATTGTATCACCGCACCAATCGATTTCAAATTTTATTTGCTTATTACTAATGTCAAAATACAGGTCAAATTCGATTTAGAGGTTCACTCCGTCCATTCTTGCAAGAGTTATGCCTCTTTTTGAATTAAAAAATCACAAATTTCCCAATTTCAGCTTTATTCTTACTGTCCAGTGCCTATAGGGGAAGTGCTGCCCGATTTTTTTAGTCTACTATTTCTGTACTGCCCAGTGCTTGCAGGGGAGGTTGCATGTCATTTTAAACTACATATCAATATAACCATATAAATATGAATGCCAAATTTCAGCTTTATTCTTACTGGCCAGTGCCTATGGGGGAAGTGCTGCCCAATTTTTTTAGTCCACTATTTCTGTGCTGCCCAGTACTTGGTGAGGAGGTTGCATGTCATTTTAACCTACTACATATCGATATAACCATATAAATATGGATGCCAATTTCAGCTTTATTCTTACTGGCCAGTGCCTTATAGGGGAAGTGCTGCCCAATTTGTTTTTAGCCCACTATCCCAATTTTTACTACTCCACTATTTCTGTACTGCCAAGTGTTTGCAGGACAGGTTTTCATGTCATTTCAACCTACTACATATCGACATATTCATGTAAATATGGATGACACAAGAATCATAGTGTTTTTTTAATTCCGTTCATTCATATTTGTTTGGATGAACCAATTCTCTTCAAACATTCAGAAAAGTTATTTATTTACATGCAAGTCCGACTTTGCTACCTTCGGGGGCATCAGCACACGCGTTACCGTTTCTCTTGTTTATTTATTTACTACTATGACGCCATGCCCAAATGGAGAAAGCCCCTACACTCCCTCATAAAAGCAAAAACAAGGGCTACACAAATCGTGGGCAACAGCATCGACCCATAGGCATGTACGAAGTAGCCTTAAAAGTATTGTGAGACAGAATATTTTTCTAAGTCGAAAAAATGTAAAAGGGCCATAACTCTGAGAAAAAGTATTGTATGGAACCCGTTCCTTATGCATATCCGTTTCCCCATGCTGATCTATCAGCATACCAAAGGAGGTCCAAATCCGACCGATGGCTTTGAAAATACAATCCAAAACGTTTGTACGGACAGACGGACGGACAGTCGGACAGGCGGGCCGAGGTCTCCTCTAGATACACCCGAATCCTCCTTCAAAGGTTATGGGCATAATAAACCAAAGTAAGTTATTACAAAATTGGACAGACAATTTCTGCCGGATCACGCCTAGGTCATGATCCGGTTGAAAATCCCTGTCCGTTCATTTGCCCAGAACACTTATGGAATCTTCGCCAAATGATGAAAATGGTCGCGACAAAATCGCAATCTGATCTAGAAAAAGACCATCTTTTGCGATTACAGAACTGTATTATTTATTTATTTATATTTATTTATTGGGGATTTAACGACACGTTCGACAGTCAGGGTCACCTCGTGTCGGACAGTTTTTCGTGTGGACGAAGCCGTAGCACCCGGAGAGAACCACCGAGTAGCGGCGCGCAATTGTCAAACTCCCCAACGTACTGACTCCACACAAGCAGGGTTAGCATAGGTTGAAGACAAGTACACCATCGACCTATAGTGGGCCTTAGAACACAACGCCACCGTGCCCCCATGTGGGCTATCAGGACGAAGTGCCTTGCCCAAGGCGGAACTGTATTAATGTGGGAAAGTGGTACTAAAAGACAAATAGCAGCGATTTGGAACAAATTAAGTTGAGCATAGGATACTGCGAATCTCTTGAAGCTGAAGATTCTACACCTTCTTACAATCGTAAATATTGTCTGTTTCCACTCAAGTATTGTACTTAACTGCAACTCGTGGGTCTCATGTATTTTTGGCAAATCGTTCAAAAATGGGGAATGGCCCAGGACGGGATGGAAGTAGCTTCAGACGCGGAGCGTCTTTGGACTTTTCTTCTATCATCGGTTCTCCTGTACAGGACAACCCCCCTCCTCCCCCCTCCTCTACAGGAGACCCGACGATAGAAGAACACAAGGGGAGACACTTAGTATGATTTTGAGAACTTCACAATCCAAATTTTCCGAATCAGTGAAACTCGAATGGAATGGGATCGAATCATCGAGACATTTTCGAATCGAATCGCAATTTTGAATCTTCGCATGAAACCTGGTTGAGCCTTTAACAAAACCGCAATTTCCGTCATGTAAAAGTACTGTTGTGGTTCCACTTTTCCAGCACGATATTTTGCCATAGATATTTTATTAACCCTTTACTGTTTCAAAACTGTACAGAAATAAATTTACCCTTCCATTGCCATATATTTCAAGGTGTTTTTTTGCAAGCAAAACATTCAGGTTTCAATGAGTTGTGAATGACGTTTCGGCATTTTGATGACCTTTCAGAAATGAGCCTATCCTAACACTGCCAAATATTTATAAGGTGTCTTTTTCTGTTTGTAATAAATTCCATCCTTGTTTAATGGAATGTTATAAACTGCTGGTTTGAGAGGAGGATGGGGTGGGGGGTGGGGGGGGGGGGGGTTAGCTCACCTGACTGGAAGTCAGTGTGGGCCGTTGCGATCACTTAGCGTCTGGCGTCTGTCCCTTTGAAACAGCTATGACTTGATTTGATGAAACATTCGGTGGAGTCTGCTAACAAAAAATCGTTGTTAAAGGGCCTTTTCCTAAATTAAGAGTAAATTTAGTTACAAAAAGCCTGAATTGTACTCCCAAGTGACAACAGACAGCAGACTATTTTTGTTCTGGCAGGATGAGCCATCTACATCATGGTAAACAGTTAACCCTTTACCTAACACGAAAGGCAGACGACACTTGCAAACAAAATTCTTGAATAACTTTTTTTTTTTAATTTTTATGTCAAAAATCTAGCTTATAACCCATCATTGGAACGAGTTCAACGGGCCCGTTCCAATGAGGGGCCATAAGATATGTTTTGAGATAAAAATGAAAATATTTAGTTATTCAAGAAATGTTTTCTACAATAAATGTCGTCTGCTATTTGTATTTGGTAGAGAGTTAATGAAATAAAAGAGAAGATTAACCCTTTACCTAACATGAAAAGCAGACGACAGTTGCAAACAAAATTATTGAATAATTAATTGTTTTTCATTTTTTGCGTAAAAAACATAGCTTATGACCCCTCATTGGAACGAGCTCAACGATCTCGTTCCAACGGGGGTCATAAGCTATGTTTTTGACGCAGAAATGAAAAAAATAATGAAAATTGAATGGCAATTTTTGTGAATAGCGCTGGCCGGTGTTGGTCGTTACGTTGGTTAAAGGGTTAATGCAATTCTACATTCGAAACCAACGCACACACAACGTTTCCACGTCGACATTGACTTCTGATGTCATTCCCATATTAGACGTGTTGTGAAAGATGTTTTCCGTAATGAACTGTTTGATGGTGATAATGCGATGAATCGAGATTTAGAATTCCAAATACTTGAAAAACGACGCTTTTTCGCATCACTGGAAAGACATTTGACATGAGAAACAGAGTTATAAATAAAATATAATTACAAAAATAATTACAAAACTTCATTCCTCTTTTGTGTTACCTTGTCATGGATGTTGAATTAAATCCTTCTCAGGGAGCGCGGTGGCTCAATGGTTACGGCATTGGTTTTTAAACCGAAAGGTCCACGGTTCGATCTCCAACAATTGCACGTTTTTAGGGGCCCCCCAACAATTCCAACATTTTGGGAAAAATCATTAGTAGGGGTCTCAAAACAGTGTTGTAGTTGAAGAATTGAGGTTGGATGCTTCAATACCAGCTTGCATGGAGAATCATGGCGATATTCTCTGAAAGCAGTTACGGGCTTGTGTACGTGACACGTGACAACATGAGACAGTAGTTCAAATGACGAAACAATTGTAATTTTCATTTATTTACAAATGCGGATGCATTCTAAGTTGTTACATCAAACCGTCAAAGCAGTATCCGAAACCAACCAATGCCAACATGACTCCTTCTCGGTTAAGGTGCTGTCCAACTGACGAAGGAACGAATATAGAAACGAACAAAAGGACGAACGAAAATCACCACCAGGGAAATTGTAATTAATGAAGCACTGCGTTGTACCCGGTGCTTCAGTAATTAAATTTGTGGCTATTACTCCAAAAATTAGTGTTTGGAGTCTAATATTGTTTCGTCTGCAGAAATATTGCCAACCCGTGGAAACTGGCCAGCCCACGTCGCCATACTATAATCACTAACCATCACTAGGGCATCTTTAGCTTGTCAAGGCCGGATGGATATTATACTGAATAGAATGTTTGTACCCAGTCAGTGTGTTAGAATATAACATTATAATGTACTGAATAATTACAGTATGTGGCCTAAGCTCCTCCAATATTACTGTTACGCCACTGGTTGAGTGCTAGAAGCCACTATCGGGGCTTTCAGAAAAATGAGGGTACCAGACCAAAAGTCAGCATTTGCCTTGTTCATTTTTCATATTCCGTCAAACGCAAATAATGAGAGTGGTGACCGAGTGGATTGGTGCGCTGGTCTCTCATGCCAGAGGTCCCAGGATCGGTCCCTGGTCGGGGAAGGTTGTCGAGGTGTCCGAACACTCTCTGTCAGCATCAATTTTGGGGTTGATACTGTCACAGCGTACCGTCCTATTAAGTGGGGACGTAAAATAGCTGTCCTCTGTGCGGAGAGAGACACACTCCGTGCAGGCTAAAGATACCTTCGTAGTATTCGAGAAGAGGGAGGCCACTAAGTTGCCGCTATGAAGGTCACCCCACACCCCTGCGCCATTGGGCCAAGGAGAGGCGTTAATATAAATTGTATAACTTGTTCGCCAATCCTTGTAAAACAAATAAGATTAAATAAAAAAACTCAAATAATATTTTGTTTATATAAATTAAATTTGTTCTATTACAGATCATTGGGGGGTGTATGTGGGCACT
Source organism: Pictodentalium vernedei (assembly GCA_031216915.1). Classification (NCBI taxonomy): domain Eukaryota; kingdom Metazoa; phylum Mollusca; class Scaphopoda; order Dentaliida; family Dentaliidae; genus Pictodentalium; species Pictodentalium vernedei. The sequence continues at coordinate 251,936,150 of CM062290.1, read as the reverse complement.
CTCCAATAATTTGTAATAGAAGAAATTTTGAATAACAAATTCAGTCCAACAAAAGTAACCCACCCTCAACCAGTTAATGACTCTTTCAACAGCCATGGTCACTTGTTGTCTGACGGTTTTGCGGATCACAACTGTAAGACTCCCAAACGTACTAATTCTGCGCAAGGACAGTTAGGAGTGGTTGAAGGCAAGTGCACAATCGACGTGCAATACGTCATTGTACTCGGCGCCAACGTGCCTCCGCGTGGGCAATCGAGATAAAGTGTTAGGACCAAGGACACAACACAGTTACCGCTGGTCAGGATCGCCGACAATTTGGTTTGAAGTCATTACTCTAACAACTGATCCACATCGCTGCCGATTGGGAGATACAGAGTTCGAATCTGTTCACAGTCATATGTGCTGTGACCTGACCAAGACACTTAACCCCACAAAACATTGTGGGAGTGATGGCGAAATGCGGTAAGGGGTGTCTCGAAGATGACCGATGGCTGAGGGGTGGTTTAAACATAATTTGTCACGCCTTCGATGGCTCAGCTCAAAAAATATTCCTACTGCATCATCGAGGCATTCCTTTGTCGAAGGCATACCTTTATGATGTAGTTGGAATATTAGTCAGTCGGAATTATAGTTAAAAAAAACCTGAAAACTTCTTCTAAATTTATTTGTTGATTAATAATATACATATAGTAATCGTGGCGCAACATCTTATTTAACCCTTTGAACCCTGGTGGTATCTCCCATGTCAGCTCACTGACAGAAATTGGAAGAGTCCATTTTTATTATTTGAGGGGCGACCAATTAACATTTACAACGTGCCGCCCTGGAGCTGCATGTTGAAAATATTGATTGGTCTACCCCACAATTCACTTTGCAGCCATCTTACTCAATGAAATTATGACCTATCATGTTCCTGGACCGGAAAAGTGGTCTCTCGGTTCAAAAGGTTAATTAAAACGTATCATTCTCCAGACTAGTCGTGCGTGGCCATCCAACTACTAGAGTCGGGTATAACAGCCTTCTGTTGTAAGACCGACTAGGTATATGACAGAAGTATCGAATCTAGTCTCACGAAAAATGCTTGATTACTAACAACAGTTAATCGATGCCTAAGATTCCGATTCAGACAATCATACCCAGCTTTCCACTTCAAGTGACTTGCTCAAATAGAAGGTTGTCTTCCCTTATGGACTGTCAGAACCCATCAGCAAACTGCTTTACAGATAATCGGCCAAGGTGTGAGAAAAGTAATCAGATGACACAGAATTTTGGACATTAAAGGAACAAAAGTCAAGGATTGGGTCTGATAGATATTTCCACCAGACAGTAGACACAAGATCATATTTTTCGAACTGATGAGCTTCCCAGTCGTCTATCAAACCAAAAACGTACATAGATGACCTAAACTCAATGGAAACACTGTTTTTAAACAATTTTAGCATTACTGGAGAAACCAGTACATTTTGTAAGTGACGGGGGAACAAAACTCAGATGGCAAACTGGCATCATTCAACAATCACTATAAAGAAAATATATTGAACTTTCAGATGCCACGCGCTTCCATAATGTAACTTTGTACATTTTATTTAATCTTAGAAATTGTAAAAGTTTTCCATCTCCGTAATGCAAATTTGCAATCCCCAAAACGACATTTTCAGGGGAGATAACCAGACTGTTTTTCCACTGATCTGAAGGTAAAAGCTGGCCAAGAATATCCCCATTGGTACCAAAATATAAGTGGGGGCGGTAGTCATCCCCATTCACAACGCCACTACTGCGGGTGTTTCCTTTTCATAAAGGCAACCCAACCTGAAGGTATAGCACTCTCATTTGACATTTCTTCACTTTGTATGCCATACGTTACCAGTGTACCATGAATGAATGTCATATAAGTTTACTTCTCTGATAATCTTGCATCAGATTCAGGTATTTTAAATCGCGTAAGGTTTGGACCGCGGCCAGAACGAAATTTGAGAGCCCCATGGAGGCGATCAATCTGTCATCTATGTTGCTTCGTTTCTTTCACGCATGAAATCGAGAAAAAATTGCGACTTTTGCATTCGCAATTCGGAAAATTTCCCGGGATGTCACATCCAAATTTCGACTTCAAAAGTTGCGGATGTTCGTTATGTCTCGTTACCTCATCCCATTCTCCCTCTCGCCGCCACAAGACTCCGACTATATGTTTGACAACATATCAAGCCCCATAACAAAAGTCAAAAAAGTAAAATTAATCTCGCCAAAGTCAAAAAAGTAAAATTAATCTCGCCTACACTGCATAATATCTCTCTGATGCCTGAAAGAAATGTCTGAATTGCACGGACAATTGGCGTCCTCAGCTGTTAAGGACCCACCCATCTCCTCAGCTCCTTTGTGTGTTGTTCTGCAATTCGTGCACCCGCCTCCTCTAAATGGAACATTGACAATGCCCTGCGAAAAAGAAATGCTGTCTAAAACACATGATTATGAGTTTGATAAGAGTTTTTATTGTTTTGTTATGTTTTTTTTTTGTTTGTTTTGCTTTGACTAATTCGTTTTTGTATTGTTTCTTTTCTAAACAATAAAACATCTTCCCATTATAATTTTAGTTTCGGCTGAATGGTCAAAATGGACAGACTGGTCTCAGTGTTCAGTAACCTGCGGCAGTGGTATGAAGACACGTATGAAAACATGGCACCCACAACCTGGTGATGGTTCCGTACAGACAATGACGTATACAGATAATGAACTGTGCTCAATGCTAAACTGTCCCGGTATGTATGATACCTCTTCCAGTTTTACTGAAGGTTGTAAATGAGTGGGAGTGTCATTTCCCCCTCCCTCACCCCACAAAAAATGTTCTGTCTCGTTGGACAGTATATGGACAGAGTATTATTGCTCGATAGTTGACATGTTCAAAGATAGCACTTGGTGTTTTTCCGGGAGAACGCCGCACCTCTACCCTTGTTGACTGAGAGGGGGCGCCATTCCCCTACAATTTCATGACTTGGAATGGCTTAATCGTCACGAATATCCAACCAAGCGAGAACTCAGCCGTTTTGTCAGCCGCACTAAACCCTTTTCTAAATTTTCCCTGAAGTGGACCCCGGACCCCTCACTGCGCGAGAGGGGGGGGGGGGGGGCATGGTCTCTCGGGGTCTATCCCTTCGACGCATCCCGCGTTGGTCATCGCTGCGCACAGACCGTTTTTCCACCCCCAACACTGTCGCATGTGGTACATACTAGCCCAACAATTTACCCACAGTAATTGGCAGTGCTGTACCACACTTCCACGGCGTTCACAGCAACATTATCGATTGTAGTGGCAAATTACAGTGATTGTAGACTCCTTGTCTGAATACTCCTGTGAGATTCATGGTATGTATGCATAACAATCGCCGTGAAAATTCGTGTCAGAATACGCCTCATCCACGACCAAACCAATATTTGAAGATAGTCACGGTATGCATATCAATGGCTTATAACGTAACCCGTTGGCTATTTCGCTATATAACATGCAGATAACCCCGTTGGGAAAGGGTGTTTTGATTCTTCTCAGTCCTCTCTGTTTTTTTCTACGCCAGTCATGCATTTTGACGTCTTAACGGGATTTCCGCCTATATAAATACCAACAGCTAACGCGCGATCTCGCAGAAGCGAGATCGCACGTTAGTTGTTGCTATTTAATTTATGTTTGCGGAAATTATTTTAAGATGGAAATAGCATGCCATTCTTTTCATATTTGGATGCAATACTCAACCTGTGAGTTGAGATAGTTCTGGAAGATAGTCCAGGTTTTCTGGTGCAACATTCAAGATAAGAAATTCAATAAAGCTATGTTGCATAAATTTGTCGTAACCTGTAGTTCCCCCCGTTGGAACTCGGGAAGTGAAACAGTGTTTTTTACTGTGGTAAACAAGTTCTGGTTTACTGGTAAAATAGGACCCAGTCACCAGACCTCTAAAATAGGAAAGATAGGTATAGGCAATTAACTGAACTTGACTTTATCTCCATGCTGTGGTCCCGATTAGCCATTGTGCAAAAGTATGTGACCTCAAACATCAACAAATAAATAAATAAATAAATAAATAAATAAATAAATAAATAAATAACCTGTAGATCGACCTCGTTTTTTTTACAATTTACGTAACACACACTGAACCTAAACGGTCGTTCGCGGGTTCTTTATTTTCTGCAAATGAAAAGAATATTTTCAACTAGTCTTTAAAATCAATTTAGAAAGCGAAAATTGCGAGTTAAAGAAAGCTTGCTTTTTATGGGCATGGACATGGGACAAAAAGGATTAAAGACAAAAAAAGCTACCGGAGAAAGATCTCTACAGACGGAGGACACGGCAAAATATAGCAAAGGTGGTAAGGCCTTAAACTATTTTATGATATTAATAATAACAAATGAAATAGTCAGGTTTTCAATTTTCCGACGCCTAACAATCACCGCAATAATTTTGAAAAAAAGTGTTTGATGCCTGTGAAAAATGAATACGTTGAAGATGTGCACATTTTTACTCGGCAATACAAATTGAATATTTACAATATATTTTCAGATAGTATTGACAAAAAACAATTGAGACAGGAAAGTCAATACCGTGTAATCAGTTTACGTGCCAGGTAAACGCCGTGACGTTTGATGTATTGAAAGTTGTTACGCTGTGATTATAGTCGTATTGGGTGCAGATTGAATTGCGACTTTTTCGCTGGCGTTCCTGAAATCCTGTTGTGTAGAGGTCAGTGGTCTCTCCCCATGGGATGCGGGAAGTGAATGAGCTCTTTTGTTTACTGCGGTAGACATGTTCTGTGTTACTGATACTGATATAATATGCCCGATAGGGCGCGACGGTTTTCGGTTCGGTTCCGCGTGTTTGCGGCAAAACCGAACTGCAAGACTGTGTTTGTGCTTAAACTGATCAAACTATCTTACTTGGATGGAACTGGACTAGAGACCTCCAGGGATTCTCGTCACTTAGTCTTTCCGGCAAAGGGACGAATACTTCCTGTTCTTATTGTCACATTTTCTCCCTTATTGACTCGTCTACCGGACGAGTCATTAAGGGAGATAATGTTACAATGAGAACACAACATAGTTTAGATGAACCTCATTCATTTGTTACCCTAATTTATGTTTTTTGCTGACTGAATAGGTTTAGCAACCGATCCCCTAGAACCCAAAGGGGAAGTTAGGCTGAACCCGATACAGACGCGGCTTTTGTGGTGAGTGGTTTCGCATTGAGGATTCGTTCCAAGTTAACGAGTCTGAAGTGTTATTTACTCTTTGTTCTTAACACGTCGAAAAACCGAAACGAAACCGAATTTTTTTTCTCCTGAAACCGAATCTGAAAAATCAAAACCAACCTGCTTTAAGGCCCGATAGACAAACTATGGGGTGTGAGATCTCAAAGTGAGCAACACAAGCCAGAAAATAAGCAGACTGTCATCTGCAAATGAGGTCCCCATAGGGTGAATTTAGTGATGCTACCCTGCACAGCAGGGTAGCATCACTACATGTACCCTCTGTGAACCTCAATCTTAATCAGGGTCTCAAAAACTAAACAGAAAGAGGTACCCAGAGAATAAATTGACCCAGTGTATGGGATAGCATCATCAAATTCACCTTCCGGGGACCTCATTCTGAAAATGTTAGCCTGCTTATTTTCAGGCCTGGAGCAACACAGTTATGAAAGATTTGTGAAACTTGATTTTATACTTGGGTTGCGACTACGTTATACGCTTGGGTGATTAAACGTTAAAGTAATCTTAAGCAGCATTATTTAATAATAATAATAAGAATAATAATAATAATAATAATAATAATAACTACTTGCCTCGTTTTTGTCAAAATATGTACTCAGAATCTGTAGTATCTGTGTGTTTTTATCGTCCGCCACGTAGTGGTTGTGGGGGAGAGAATAGGAATGGGTTTTATCCGGCCTCTCACCCATCTTGCCTTCTGTCCTTCCTTCTGCAAGGGTCTCATTCCTTTCTTTCCTCTACCCCCCCCCCCCTCCTTTCATTCATCCGCCCTACCCCAATTCTTATCGCCGCATTTGAAAGAAAGTTATTCAAAATCAGTTCCCCCAATGTTAATGTATAGCTTTTTGGTGATGATATCATGAATGGTGTTGCGAATCAACTGTGTCCAAATATTTCTTCAAGAATTATTGTCCTTGCTGAATTTAGAATTTCGTTTCATCGCATTACCATTTCTTGTTTCCACATTTCAAAGAAAACATTTGAAGATTTTTTTTTCTCAATATTTAATGTATATTTTTTTTGGTGACAATATCACGACGGAGATTGCGAACCAACTGTGTTTAAGTATTTCTTTGAGAGTTATTGCCTTTTTGGATTTAGGTGTTGCACGTGTAGATTTCAAAATTGTACTTTTTTTATTTTTCTGAAATGATACATAGATTAGACATTGATTCTTGGGAAGCTCCCAAAGTGGGCTTTCAAGGACCAGTTACAGATGCAGATAATAGTGATTTAGAAGATTTATGTTGAAATTCGTACCTGCTGTGTTTGCAAACACCAGTGATGATTAAAATTATTAGGGACGAAGGTCGCGAAAAGTACTTGAGAATTTCCCAGAAACTGGGCGTCGCGAGGATGACCGATGGGAGGATGGAGGTGGGTGTATAAATCTGATTTGTCCTAAGAGTTGTGGCTAAGCCCTGACTGATAAAATATTCCAACTACATCATTAAGGAATGCCTTCGCCGACGGCATGCCCTAAGGATGCAATTGATACATTAGTCAGTTGGGATTATTTAGTTAAATCACCTAAGAGATTTATTTGCTGATAAATAAATACACTTCTAGTTTTCGTGGCGCTACTTGGATTCACCAAGCCAGAAAATAAGCAGACTGTCATCTGCAAAATGAGGTCCCCGGAGGGTGAATTTTGTGATGCTACCCTGCACAGCAGGGTAGCATCACTAAATTTACCCTCTGGGAACCTCAATCTGAATCAGGGTCTCAAAACTAAACAGAAAGAGGTACCCAGAGGATAAATTGGCACACTGTATGGGATAGCATCATCAATTTCACCCCCTGGGGACATAATTCTGCAAATGTCAGACTGCTTATTTTCAGGCCTGGTTACCACACGCCGTACAGGTACTCCAAAATAGGCATGCTGGGCCCACTACAATGCGAATCGAGTACTGCAGACCTCCATTTGTATAACCAACTGTGTGTGTGACATCACAAGTCCAAGTATCAAGAAAATGCATGATTACTAGCTCGGGCGAATAGGTATCTAATATTCCAATCGAGAAGAAAATGTCCCAACCGGAAAATTTATTGTTGTTGCAGGGCGGGGGGGGGGGGGGGGGGAGGGGTGGGTGGTCACACTAGAGTTCTGCAAATATTCGAATGCAGTCGAATCGAATACCGAATCGAATACTGCTTACTATTCGCGAATCGAACATCGAATCGAATTTATTAGAATTGTTACCGGTAGTGCTACCTGGAAAAAAACATCGCGTTTTAGTCCGGAACATAACCATGTTGGCCCGTACTCCCTAATCCATGTGCCGGCGACGGATTTGTCCGTCGATGGAACATCAAATGGGAAATACGAGAGACGGATAAATCCGTCGCCGGCACTGAATGTGGAATTGCGTGAGATAGAATTCGTTTTTAAACTGATGTGTGCCTATATTTAAAACACGCTTTCCTCCTGCCGATATCCGGTGTATTCCGGCAGCGAAAAAGATTGCAAGGATAATCGGAGATATTCGATAGATATTCGGCACCGATAGCCGAATCGAATTCGAATCGAATACGCCTTCGAATCGAATATCATTTCGAATACTGAATATTCACAGAGCCATAGGTCACACACACCCCTTACCCCACCCAATCCCTTTACCGACGCTCTTGCTCTGAAAAGTCCTTGGAAATTCTTGGAATTTTCTCTCTCATGCAGTCTGGGTGTGGGAACCATGTAGAGATCTGTTCAGTTTTGCACTGTGGTTTCTGTTGAAAGCTGTTTGTCTCGACAAATGTCGATACACAATTAATTAAAAACGGTTTCTTTGTATAATTTCGGAAAGTGAAATAACATTTCAACGCAACAACTACAGAATTTCTTCCAAAATATAATTTTATTCTCATGTTTTGTTATTATTCTATTAATGAACAAAAAGGTTCTTCGATTGATCGTGAAATAATTGCAAGAGCTTCAACAAGAAATTCAATGCGTCTTTCTATCTGTCAGAAGTCCATGTCATTTAGCTTGTTAATAATTTTGACGACTCTCGCAAAAACAAATTGAAGAAATGGAATTGAAAAATATTGGCTTGTGCAGATCGATCATTTTTTCCCACTAAAAGATTTTCATGGAAAGCATTAGGCCAAATAAAAAAACTTTTGGTTCTCGAGCAATTAAATTTTCAAATCAATGACGGAGGGAGGCTTTTATTTTTCATTGCTCGATGACAGGTGAATAGCTAAATTATTTCTGGAGCCAATATAATAACACCTTTACAAGTGTATTTTCTGGAATTGTATTTTCTACCTATTAACCCTTTACCTAACATGAAAAGCAGACGACACTTGTAAAAAAATTCTTGAATAACTAATTATTTTCGTTTTTTGTCTCAAAAACATAGGTTATGACCCCTCATTGGAAGGAGCTCGATGAGCTCGTTCCAATGATGTGTCATAACCTATGTTTTTGAGACAAAAAATAAAAAAATAATGAAAATTAATTAGCGATTTTTTAGAATAGCGCTGGCCGGTTTTGTCCGTTACGTTAGGTAAAGGGTTAATATAACTGACTAAAATGAATCATTAGCATTTTAAAAGATATGGCAATTTGCCACTTGGCAAATTGCCAGATCTTTTAAAATGCTGATGATTCATTTTAACCCATTTAAAGTCATAACTAGAAAGTACAATTCTAGAAAATACAACTGTAAAAGTTTTATAGCACTGGCCCCTGGTCGGAAAAATTGTTGAGATGTTCTCACTTTGTTAAAATTTACGGGAGAGTGTGTTTTGACACTCTTCCATAAATTGTAACTAGGTAAATAATTTCTGGACTTTTTCATATTTTAATTATGCTTTGTTGATAACTCGTGCACAGAAATATACATCAAACAAAAAAGGTAAAATTTTAAAGTATCAAGATTTCATACTACAGGTTTTAATTTGGCAGACACTGTAAAACAATACAAATGTTCAACGATGTGGTTCAATTTCAATGACGGATTGTCTGGGAACCCAAACCTTTTTGGCGTCTTAGAGTTTGGGAACGAAGGCTCTGCTGACAGTCGAGGTGAAGGTTTGTGGATTGTTGAAATGTCTTAGCTTTTAAGCTTACACCAACAGTAAACTGTTTTCCTGAAATAGTTAAAATAAATAAAGGAGGTTGAAGATGGGTTGTTGGGGGAGGGGGGGGGGGGGTGTTAGAGAAATTAGGTCAATATTTTATATACAGTTGCAGTCAATTGAAACTTGTATTATTATTTTTTTTTTTGGGGGGGGGGGGGAGGGGGGTCCGTCATGGCAGTGTTATGAAAAAATAGCAGGAAGTGTGCCACACAAACTCTTTACTCCTAAGATTTGCCGAAGATTCCCTCACATGGTTTGTCTCTTCTGTTGTCTTTAACCCTTTACCCATCGCAGACGATATCAAAATTTATTCTTTAAAATATCATTTTTTTAAATTTTTCAAAACACTTGAACACAACAAATGATGTGACCCATCATTGGAACGAGCTCGACGAGCACGTTCTATGAGGGATCACATGATGTAGCTTTGTTTACATTTTTTGAAAAATAGTATTTTTTCAGCTGCTGAATTTACATATTATTAGGGCGGATTGGGGGCACGGTGGCTCAGTGGTAGACTGTTGGACTTCTATGCTAGAGGTCCCGAGTTCGATTCCCGTCCTGGACGACTCGCGTTGTGTCCTTGGACAAGGCACTTTATCCCGGTTGCCTGCATGGGGGCACGATGACGCCGTGTATGTTGGTGGTGCACATGTCTTCAACCGCTGTAACCCTGCTTGAGCGGAGCTTGAACAGAGTTAGAATGTTGAGGAGCTGACAGTTGCTCGTCGATGCTCGGTGGTTCTCTCCGGGTACTCCGGCTTCCTCCACGGTCACGATTAGCCATCTCGCATAAGTATGTAACCTTAACACACATAAATAAATAATAAATAAAGCAGGCGGATGTGGGTGATTCGTTGGGTAAACGGTTAAAGTCAAGAAAAGTGCACATTTTGGACCGATATATTTATTTCTTTCCCGACTGTAAATTCTCGCTACAAATACAACGAAGGGTCAGATCATTTTAGAGTAAAGAAGATGACGTATTCAGCCCTATACCTAACGTAACGGCTAAAACTGGCCAGCGATGTTCACAAAAATTACCATTCAATATTTATTACTTCTTCATGCTTTTTGTTTCAAAAACATAGAATATGATCCCTCATTGGAACGAGCTCATTAAGCTCGTTACGATGAGGGATCATAAGCTATGTTTTTGACGCAAAAATAAAAAAAAATTAGTTATTCAGGAATTTTGTTGGCAAGTGTTGACTGCTTTTCCTATTAGGTAAAGGATTAAACATCCATCTTTAGGAATCGTTCCACATCAAGAAGGATGATACCAGTCTTAAAGCCACAGACACGGTGACAATTCCGAAAGATATTAGCGACGGAAATATGTTTAAGTCACCCTAGATGAAAACGTATGGTATACGTCACTGCTGCGCTATGCGCACAGTCATGTTCTGCAAGGGCACCGGAAACAAGGGTAGGGGTGTTGCAGACAGAAGTGTGGAACTGTAATTGATAAAATGTCGATTATTTTATTTCTAGGGTATTTTACGTTTGCCAATAGCAATTAGGAGTAGGGGTCAGGTATAGGTTACAATACAGCGTTTTTTTTTCCATTGATGACAATGCTAATCTTTCCTCCTCTCCCCATCTCATCGAGCTGATTTGAGCAAAAACAACCATCTATCCATTTAGTTTATCATCTCATAAAATAAATATACTGAAAAGAATATAGGTCGCTATGTGAATTTTGCCTGTAAATTTGGTGATTCCTATACTCCCGTCCAGTTTCACACTGATTGAAAAAGACATATTTTTCCCTACCCCCACCCAATTTTTATCTTCTCTCTCACATTTCAGAAGACAATTGTCACCAATATTTTATAATTTTTCCAAAACATGCACTTTAAAATTTTATTCACACTTACAAGCTCAGTTCATTTTCCACCAATCGGATAAATCCGGAAACTTTTATCCTCCATTAAAGGTTGTTTGCACGAAAACACTGTATATTGTAACCTATATTGACAGAGACTGGTCTATAATCATTTAACGACGAAGCTACACATTCGGCGGGGGGAAGTTCTATTGGCGTTTTGAGTGGGGAGTTTTGAGTATTGTGCCGGCAATATGGTAAATTATCCTTAGAGGCGACAAAAACGTAGGGAGTGGGAGCTCTTAAACCAAGCACACTTGGCATATGTATATTAAAAGATTGCACAAAATGTGTCAAATGTTGAGAGTAAGCTTACGTGTCAACTTATGGGCATTCCTGTAGTATATTATATGAAAGGGTTAACAAATTTCGTTGCATTTGACCAGTGAGTTCTACAATGCTTCTTTCTATTATCTTCCGCTTTCACCATCTTCCAGCCCGAAGCCTTCAGGTTGAAAGATGCATGAACAACCAAAAATAATATATACTAGCGGGTAATAGTACACTCCAACATCAACTGGGTTTAAAATTAACCCAAATCAACTCGGAGGAGTGAATATGAACCCAATTGGGTTTTCACTCAACCCAGTGGAATTAGGTTGATTTTTAACCCAACTGATAACAGAGTGTACCTTTGTCGATGTATTTGAATTATTACACGGCTTGGGGTTGACTGCCAAAATAGTTGTTCTTGGTGAAGAATAGTCCACGCGCAAGTCGGGGTGGAGGCAGGGGTATCAAAAACGGCATTCGACTCTGGGTATGAGTTAGGACCGAGCAATGACAAGGAATCATAAATTGTAATGTGACATCTAGTAGTGCTGTCATTATATATATATCATCCCTTGATAGGATCAAGGTGCAATATGCAATGCTAAATCATTGCAGATGGCACCTTGTTCCACTCAAGCGACGATATAAAACTATATATAATATATAAAACTGTATAATATGTTTGTGCCTATATAATATATAAACTATATATAATATATAAAACTATATAATATGTGTGGGCCTATATAATATATAAACTATATATAATACGTAAAACTATATAAAATATAAAACTATATAATATGTTTGTGCCTATATAATATATAAACTATATATAATATATAACTATATAATATATAAAACTAAATAATATGTTTGTGCCTATATAATATATAAACTATATATAATATATAAAACTATATAAAATATAAAACTATATAATATGTTTGGGCCTATATAATATATAAACTATATATAACATATAAAACTATATAATATATAAAACTATATAATGTTTGTGTCATCTGCAATGCAGATGGCACCTTGTTCCACTTGAGCGACGATATAAAACTATAAATATATATATCATCCCTTGATAGGAACAAGGTGCAATCTGCAATGCTAAAGCAATGCAGATGGCACCTTGTTCCACGCAAGCAATGATATAAAACTTCAGAAATCAACCCGCCAATTGTATAGCTTTTTGTGGTGATTACCGACCCGCCTCCTTCATTATACCTGCCCCTCCCCAATTGGCATTGACACATGTAAAATATGTTAGAAACGAATACCCTACAGTTTACCAGAGTTCTCGGAAAGTAAATGTTTCCACAAGTGCACTTCTGATAAAAAAGGCACGCTCTGCCCCTTTGTCCCCTTGCCTCGGGGCAAGGGTCCACCTCCCCCATCTGACGCCCTTGATTGACATCCACGCTGACATGCCATTGGTTGCCCTTGATTGGCATCCACAATTATTTGATTTCCTCTCAACCTTTGGCTTTCGTTGATAAGCTCGAGTAGACAACTTTTTGTTACTGTTCGTTGACAATGAAATCACGAGACGACACCAGGCGCGTGTTACAAATAATTTATGGCATTCATTTCCTTTCTCTGTTAAGAAACCAATATTTTTTCATTGCTCTGTGATATTGTATGATATCGAGTTATTAGAGAATATGAATTTTATTCTGTCGAATGTCTATCATGTCAGACGTATTGGCATTTTGATTACAGAGGCAGTTGTTTCCCCGAATCGCGCTTATTTATTGAAACTTAATCGCGAATTAGTAAAAATTATTAAGAGCATTTCATTTCCAATTTCGTTTTTTTTTCAATTTATAATTCGATGCAATTACATTGCCTTTTTATGTTCTTATAACGTTTAAGATGTCTAGAATTAACAGTTGGTTTACACATTTCTGACGCATACACGCTATTACTTGCAGATATTATGTCCGGAAATGAGTATTTTTATGGGTAGCGGAACCAGGGAAAAGGGTGGAGTCAAGGACGTAGGAAGCATTTCGAACTTGGAGTGAGGGAGGGGCGGTCATCCCAGGGCACCCACACAGGGCTTAAAATTCATGCGAGAATCAGAATCGATTCGCGCAAATAATTCACACAAGAAAAACAATGAGAATCAAAGTTGATTCGCGCTAAATGTTCATTTGATTCTTGTCCTAGATTCTAAAAGTGGCTTTAAAAACCAGAAAACCAGAACTATTCTTATTCTTTGCAGCCTCATAACAAAGTAACTAAACTTCAATTAACAGTGGTGTATAGTGAAGTCTTGGCTGCCTATGTAATTTTCCGTCTTCACTCGGCCACCATAACTCTGCGTAAATAATAATAATAATAATAATAATAATAATAATAATAATAATAATAATAATAATAATATACACATTTATATAGCGCCAAAATTATAGTTCAGAAGATATAGAACCATATTCTAAGGTGCTGTACATGTTACTGAGCTCATGCAAATATACAAACGGAATATATACAGTATCTTACAGTCCAGAACATCACTTATAGGCTTTTCGAATCAGGTATGTTCTGAGATCTTTCTTGAAAAGGTTGACATTTGACAGTCTTTTTAGTTGTTCTGGTAAATTATTCCACAAGTGGGGGCCATTAAATGAGAATGACCTATCTCCAAATGTCTTACACCTATGTTTTGGAACATGTTGTAGCATTTTACCATCGGACCTCAGGTTGTATTGACACACATTCTTGGTATTAAGGAGTTGTTCGAAGCAGGGTGGTGACATGTTGTTTTGTGTCTTAAAAACTAATAATAAAGTTTTGAAAATTATTCTGAACTTGACTGGCAACCAGTGCATATCCCTCAGAACAGGAGTGATGAGTTGAGATCTTGGTACGCTACATACCACTCGGGCTGATGCATTTAGTACCATCTGCAGGCGAGAGTACTGATATTGTGGAAGGTTGAACAGCAAGGCATTACAATAATCCAAATGTGAAGTTACAAAGGCATGAACTAGGGTTTTTGTTGAGTCTTTGGTGAGGAACTGTCTTATCTGTTTAACTTTGACAAGAAACTCCCAAAAATTGAAACTGGATCCTTAATGGTTTGAGTTCGTAAGTATATAAATATGACATTTTTTTACTATAACATATGTACACGTTACACTCACAGGGTTATAACACTGCTCTCAAATTCTAAATATTTATGAACTGAAAATTGATTCTCGCAACAGGAATTCGTGAGAATCTCGTGAATTGTGACAATATTCAAGGTTTGCACACACAGATATGCATCTGTTGTGGCCCAAGTGCTTTATTGGCTTGGAAGGAATACAATACACAAAGCTATGTTTGGGACTCACCCCATCGCTATCCTTATACTAATATACAAAAAGTTCATTTATTCGTGCAGAGTGAGAAAATGTCAACCTAGTTTCCATGGTTTTATCGAAGTCCTCCGTAACTTCCGTGAAGTAGAATTGTATTCACTTCACTTATACTCGGAAAAAAAAATCACGAACCATAAAGAAGAGATGGGAATTCCTGAAACCACTATTCTGTCATACAACTTATTAAGCACCACGTCGTGGACATACTCGGGACAACACTGCTCCCAATATTAATAAAAAACCCTCCTGCTACATAGCACTAGGCTGCACAAAATTCATGATAACAAAGGGTCTATTTATTCCTGGTTCGGCATGTTAGTGTTTGACTCTTAAATCTTTATGTTTATAAAAAACTTTTTTTTGACTTGTGATCTTACTCACTCATATATTCATCATTGTACACATGTATTCATTACTTTATCTGAATAAAAATATATATATAAAAAAAATGTTTGGGACTCACGCACTTTTAAATTAAAAAACATGCAGACTTTTGGCTCTATATTGACTAAATATGGTGCCAAAAATGTGCATTTTTCCTCACTCAAAAGGTCGGAGTAGAAAAAAACAAACGCGGGAATCTTCGAACACATCTTAAGAGGAAAGAGTCTGTACCCCCTCTTTCCGCCTGTTTCCAATTCAACCATCTTCCAACCCTAATGCTAGCCTCTGGGTTTGAAGATGTAAAAAGGAGAAGAAATACACTGAACAAGAACAGACGTCGCACGTACACCGGTAAAAGAAATCGACGGGTAGTTGTATATAAGCTCTTTAAGTTTCAGGTTATTTTTTACGATAATCACTACATTCCTTACATGTGCACAGCTGCAGATGACGTAACAGTGTTTCCGCATCATTGTTCGCTGCCTGTACAGGCAGCCAACAACGATGTAAAAACAGAGCCAAGATAACGTAGTCTACCAGTTGAAATCTCAAGTAAGAATACCATTGAGAGGCAACATCTTCAAGGCAATATAATAGTGGCAGTTTATTGTTGTGTGGTGAATAAAGTGTTTATTAGGTTTTTGAGTACTATCTGTGATGTCACGTGACACAAAATGACGTCGTCAGCTAAGGGCACTGTGGTTACAGGAACCAGGACTTTGATTTTTTGGGGGGGTTCTTTTATCCTTTAAAGTAATTGGTTTTATATCCGGAATCCTATGTTTGACGCCAAAGCCCAACTCCGCCTTGAAGACACTGAAGCTGGCTTGTAAGTCCTTTTCAGCACTGTGCCACGTAACAGCTTATTATCAGCTCAGTAAAGGGAACTCCGAGAATGATCAGTGGGTCAGCATAATGAGCTGTCGTGGCTGTAAAATTCTCCCCAGAAACTGCCATTTTCTGACAAAAGTTTTGGATGCCCTACTTTCCCCATCCATGCATCTACGAAGAAAACACGTCAAAACGCGGCTAAGGTAGTTGATGAAAATCCCGAACCTTAACGATTCGAAATCCAAAACCGCTTAATCGCTCATTCACCCCAATAAACGATCGTCCAAGATGAAAATTTGCCACCTACCTAATTACCCTGATCAATAAATCGTCTCACGTTGGGCGCAAACCCAGGACGGACTGCGACAAACGAGCACTGATCTCGATACCAATGGGTTGCTGGAACATTCAATGGCCGCATTCAGAAAATGTGTTTCACGACCGCCATCTTACAGAGAGACATACGTTTCTATAAATGAACAATGATGAGCAACAACAAAAAATACTCGAAAGTTTTACATTTTCAGACGCCTTACAATCGCCGATGGCTTTTACAAGAGTATACTAAATGTTTTTTGAAAAATGAATATGTTGATGACATGCACATTTCTCGCGGCACTTAAATATTATAACGCGAAAACTGCAGTCATCTCGCACCAGCTTTTAAGTTAACAAACGTCCCCGATAGCAGGAGATGCCGCGTTGATTGACTTAGCGACATCTTGATTGGGGGGGGGGGGGGGGGGGGTGGGGGGGGGGGGGGGCTAAATTATTTTTGGTCCTTAAAAGTTCTTTGTGCATCTTTGCCTCGTAACAATTTATGGGAGACCAAATCCTAACAGATAAAATAATTTCACTTCAAAGATAACATGACGCACATCCACAGAATATGAAGCCATTAAATTTCAGTACCGTCGCTTCAGAATAAATCCCAAATATAGGCTTCCAGCACGCTACCAGTTAATGGATGGCAAGCATGTTAATTTGAATTCCCGATTCTGAGTTGTGCTGAACTCTAATGCATGTCAAGGGAAGCCACCCTGCGCTCCGGGACTTTATTTTTTTTAATCGGCTCGCCAGCTGGTGGAATGTTTCGTCGAGCGATAGAAAGGGGAGTTTGGTTTTCGGACAATCCATCGCTGAAATTGAACCCCCGCGTTGAATGTTTTTTTTTTGGTTTGGAGTGCCTTTCAAAATTAATATGAAATCGTGTGACTTTAAATTTTTACCTTTTTTAATTGGTGTATGTGGGCGCGGTGGCTCCGTAGGAAGAGGTGCAGGCTGCAAGCCGGGAGGTCCTCGGTTCGAATCCCTCCTGCGGCAACCGCGTTGTGTACTTGGGCAAGACACTTCACCTCCTTTCCCCACGTGAGGTACTAAGGCGTTCAGCACGTCGATGTTGCACGCGTCTTTAAGCAATGCTAACCCTGCTTGTGAGCTATGAGTATGTTGGGGAGCTGACAGTTGCTCGCCGTTGCTCGGTGGTTCTCTGTGGGTACTCAGGCTTCCTCCGCCCGTAAAACTGTCGTGGTCATGACTAGCCATTGTTCAGAAATATGTGACCTTAAACGCCAATGAATAAATAAATACATAAATAATTGGTGTATATTCCAATAGAGCATGATTAAAATACAGTGCCTGTTTTTAGTCCCCTACCGACATCGCCGGAGGGGACTATAGGTTTGCATTCTGTCCATCCGTCAGTCTGTCAGTCTGTAAGTCTGTCAGTCTGCCAGTCTGTAAGTCTGTCAGTCTGTCAGTCACACTTTAGTTTTCCGGAGTTTTTTTGGAAATGCTTCAACGGAATGATTTCATTTTTGGTAAACTACTACAGAACAATGACTTACAGATCAAGTTTCAGTTTCATGCTGATTGCGTTATTCTTTTGTGAGTTACGGCCCTTGGAAATATGGAAAAGCACCAAAATATCAGTTTTCCGGACTTTTTTTGGAAACGTTTCAACGGAATGATTTCATTTTTGGTAACCTACTATAGAACGATAACTTACAGATCAAGTTTGAGTTTCATGCTGATTGCCTTATTCTTGTGTGAGTTATGGCCCTTGGGAATATGGAAAAGTGTCAAAATATCAGTTTTCCGGACTTTTTCTGGAAACGCTTCAACGGAATGATTTCATTTTTGGTAACCTACTGTAGAATGATGACTTACAGATCAAGTTTCATTTACACTCTGTCCATCCATCCGTCAGTCTGTCAGTCAGTCTGTCGGTCATACTTTAGTTTTCTGGACTTTTTTTGGAAATGCTTCAACCGAATGATTTCATTTCTGGTAACCTACTATAGAACGATGACTTACAGATCAAGTTTGAGTTTCATGCTGATTGCATTATTCTTGTGTGAGTTATGACCCTTGGAAATATGGAAAAGCACCAAAATATCAGTTTTCCGGACTTTTTTGGAAACGCTCCAACGGAATTCATGCTGATCACATCAAGGTTATAACATTTGTATAATTATTAATGCTCATTAGTCCGGTAGGGGACATTGTATTGCTTCAGCGATACGTGCGCTCCTGTTTATTATGCGTTTTGTAAACACACAGTTTACTCTGTTTTGCAAAAAATAACTCAGATATTATGTTTATAAATATAACACGCAAACAAAAAATAAACATAAAAGCCTTCCTTCCTTGTTGATTTAAAAAATAAAATGTGAACCATTTGCACAAGCAGAGTTAGCATTGGTTGAAGACAGGTGCACCATCGAAGTGCAGTACGCCTTAGTACACAGCGCCACCGTGCCTCTACGTGGGTGTCAGAATAGAAATGTAAGAACATTGAATCTGAGGATCTATTTTCGTTTAGGTTTCTTATACGCGGTCTTGATTTCTCAGTATATAGTTTTAGGAAATCTCACTATTTCGCGATCTGATAGAGGAATCAACTTTTCTGACCACACTACTATAATAACAGGGGTCATATGCGGTTCCTTGATTAATTCAATACCGATTTCAGCTTTGTTGAATCGTATGTTAGGCTAAAAAAGTGTTTTGATTCTCAGGCAATCCCTCATTGAATTTGAACCTCCTTATTAAACATTAGTAGTATATAAGGTACCCGATCGTGCCTGATTACCCGGACTTTTGGGGGAGCAGCTAGTGTTTAATTCCCAAAGGAACCGGACTTTCTTTTGGGGGAGCAGACATGAGACGTGTTTTTCGCGTCATCCAGCTATATCCGCCAAATGGTGTACCTACTGCCTATATGGTATGCTATGGTATGTATAGTGATATACGTATGCATGGGGCTATGGATATATATTATGGGTAAGCGGTGGAAATTTGATGGGAAAGTTGGGTTTTCTTGAAAGTTTTTTCCGCTAAACGGTTGACGTTGCTATTGACGTCGTGACGTAATGATGCGCACGCGAAGTCATAGAGATGTTGACCACTGTTGATGTCCACTATACAGTCTGACATAACGTTGTTCGGGTCAGAGGTTAACGTAAGGAGGAGGGGGGGGGTGATATAGTAGTGGTGGTATACATCTATGTTGGTATACTATTAGCCCTTGGGTCTTCATATTATGGTATGTCTGCTATAGCTAGATCAAGCAGTATTGTGGGGGATGGGGGTAATGCATGGTCGGCCAGTGCGGTATTGCGAGATAGTCCTTGGATGTTTAGATTGGTAGTATAGGATGAATGGTCTGTTGGCCTATTACCCCCTTAGTTCTATTAACCTATTAACTGAACTTGAAGGTGGTATTGGTAGTTCGTAATGCCAGGTCAGGCAGTACTGTAATCGTTTGTTGAGAAGTGGGGCATGAGATGCGTTGTATATGAGCAAATGAGCCTTAGAGCAATTGCTCGTTCGAGTGACTCGACATACGACTCTTAGTCTCATTTCAGAAAAAAGGCTGCCGAAGGCCAGCTGTTTTCCGAAAAGGGGTGCTGAAATTGGGGTGCCACGGGATATGGCTGTTAAATCGAGCAAATGAGCTATCGAGTAATTGCTCGATCGAGTGACTCCACATACTGCTCGAACGACTCCAATCCCATCGAGGAAATGAGCCATAGAGCAATTGCTCGTTCGAGTGACTCGACATACTGCTCGACTACTCATTTCAGAAAAAAAGGGATTCCACAGCCACGGGCGTTTTCAAAAGAGGGATTCCACAAATGGGGCTAATAGTATACCAACATGGATATATACCACCACTACTATATCACCCCCTCCTCCCTTACGTTAAGTGCGATACCCCCTGACCCGAGCAACGTTATGTCAGACTGTATAGTGGACATCAACAGTGGTCAACTTCTCTATGACGTCGCGTGCGCATCATGACGTCACGACGTCAATAGCAACGTCAACCGTTTCGCGGAAAAAAACTTTAAAGAAAACCCAACTTTCCCATCAATTTTCCACCACTTACCCTTAATATATATCCATAGCCCCATGGGTACGTATATCACTAGACATACCATAGCATACCATACAGGCAGTAGGTACACCATTTGGCGGATCTAGCTGGATGACGCGAAAAACACGTCTCATGTCTGCTCCCCCAAAAGAAAGTCCGGTTCCTATGGGAATTTAACACTAGCTGCTCCCCCAAAAGTCCAGTAATCAGGCACAATCGGGTACCTTATATACTACTGACATTTGTGTGGCCTTTCAGTGCCTTCCAATAACAGTACACACTCGGGGAGACCAGCATTTTCTTACATTTTTTGGTTGATAAAAGTTTATTTAGTTGTGTCTCCAATATGTTTGCCTTGTTACAATTTATGGGAGAGTGCTTGTAGGCACTCTCTCATAAATTATAACAAGGTAAATCGCCAGAGATTAAATACTTTTACTTCAAAGATAATATGAAGAGCATCGAAAGAATATGAAGCCTTTGAATTGCAGTACCTACAATTTGTTATTAGAGGAATGTTTTATTTTTCAAATTAAAAATGAATTTATTTGTATAAACTTGCACTTTCTACATTTCCTTGTGTAAAAAGACAGCCGAAATCCTCTCCATGTTTGCTCACTTGTTGCAAAAGAAAAAGATTTGAAAAAAAAATGCCTGAGAATCAACTAATTTATTTTGTGTGGCCTTATTGAGTTTATTTATTTACAAGCTTACGAATATACCATGGGTTGCTCGAGTTGAAGGGTCAGCATCATGTTGCACGCGAAATCCCCCTTTTCTATGTTACTCCAGATAAACAAATACCCCTAGGTGCTAAATTTCCACTCGATATCTCTGAAAATGTAGGACTGTATAAGTAACAGACAAAGATACAAAGAGATGAACATTCGCGCTAATTTATTTTATTTACTTATTAATTTATTAATCAATTAATTAATTTATTTATTTGTTTATTTATTTATTTTCTCTTTTTTTTATCACGAAGAGCACAATAAAATACTTGTACAAACATGATAAATATGATTTGATTCATAACGAAAACTAGTTCAAAACACAGTGATCAAGGAACTTGTCACAATAATATTTTGAACCGGGGATTTCTGGTTAAGATTGGAAGACTAAACGTCTTTACACTCAAATACAAAAGTAATAATAATCGTTTCCAAACTCTGCCAATATCAGTCTGTCAATTATGCAATCAATCGATCAATACTTTTATGTCATACACTTCTTCACAATCGATTATCAAGATTTTTACAGACAACTAACAAACTTCTTTAACCCTTTACCTAACATGAAAAGCAGACGACACTTGCAATAAAAATTCTTGAATAACTAGTTTTTTTCATTTTTTGTCTCAAAAACATAGGTTATGACCCCTCGTTGGAACGAGCTCGACGAGCTCGTTCCAACGAGGGGTCATAACCTATGTTTTTGAGACAAAAAATGAAAAAATAATGAAAATTAATTGGCGAATTTTGAGAATAGCGCTGGCCGGTTTTGGCCGTTACGTTGGGTAAAGGGTTAAAACGCTGCCTTAATGACACAAGTGAATAAAATAGCTTAATTAATAGCTCAGTGGTGGGAACTTGTTTTACTAAATTTGTGATTTGTTCGAATAGAAGTTTCTCGAATCAGTATTTACAGTTTGTCAAGCAAGCTAATTGGATGAGGCCGACCCTGTCCCGGCGATAAAATTTTTGCTTGTTATATTCGGAGGAGAATTTCTCATCAAGGTAGATTTATTTTAATTAGTAATGGTCTTCATAGGTTGACAAATACTAAAGAACTTTTAGTTCACAAACGAAGATAATGTGATTCCATTAGCGAAAATAGTAAACATTTACAACTTATTGGAGATTGACAAAGACTCAAAAACCAGGCCTGAAAGGGTTGTAAAGCCCTCCAATGGCTTGAGCAGAGCAATATCTACTATATTTCTCATGCTTACAGGAAAACACACAGTCTCACATGCAGCACGACTTCGGCCTCTTCTTGGGAATCTGGTGTCTTCTGCCCAGTGTCGTATTAACCCGTGGCCGGCCCCTAAGCTTTTAGGTACTTCGGGACAGACTCCCCCCTCCCTACGGCACTTCAATCTTTCACCCCACTACAGCTGACAGCCTGACCCTGGTACGGTAGGCACTATGCCGCAGTACATAGCCCTATATCATTTTGCGGGTATCCTGAAGAATTCTACTCACAACTTGACATATTATTTAAATAATCATTAAAATAATGTACTGTATATAAATATATATATATAGTATACTTATGAGAGTATATATATGGATAAATACATATGTTCATGTATCGCTACGGCGCAGAGTGCAAAGTGCCTTTAACCATTGGAGCCCTAAGGCGCTGGTAACAGTGCCTCAGCAAAAAAGGATTGGCGGGCCCCTGTCCCTGGGGTCCCCAGGCCTCAGCCTAGTCAGCCTTATGAATAATACGGCCCTGCTTCTGCCTGAGTAGAATGACTTCTTCTCACCTCACCGCTTGTCGATTTTGCCTCCAAAGAAAACCAGACTTTGCGCTACACGAAAGATTCACACTCACGTGACACGAGTCGTCAGTGAGCCAAATGATAGTTCCTTATGCGTGGTGTCGGACATACAGTACTGTGATCCGATCATGACCCACCTACACCAGTGAGGGGAGATTTTATAAATAAAATAGTGCAATATTAAGACTGCATCCACACAAATCATCTCAGATTTAATGTCAACGCGTGAGATTATATATTGTTGCTGGGAAGTAAGCAATCAGAGAAGTTCAACCGGGTCGCGACACAGTTGCGATCCGATCGTATTTCTCTGTCCGCTTTTGTGACTTTGATTGTAGGATACCCCCCCCCCCCCCCCCCCCGCCAATAATCTCCCGACGCATAAAAATTACACCATTGGATATAATTCCCTGTCCAAAATGGGGGAGGGGGAGCAGACATAAATACCCAGATGGAAAATCATTGGTGAATATTAGCCCCAACTTTGAAAGCACTGTGGTTATAAGTCCCCATTAGACCTGAAACTAACGCTCAGATATTGTCCCCTCAAATCTTAATAATAAAATAAATGTTTTTGCGCGCATAAGTTCCACAGGGACGGTCTGAAGCAAGCCCCTTTCGACCCACTTTAATTGTATAGTTATATTTTTGTTGTGTCATGTCCGAGCGCGCCAAAGGGAGCTAATCGTTAGGGTACTCAGCGGCGTCTGTGTCTTCTGCGGTTTTTCTTTGGGGGAGGTGGATGCGATGGAGAGATTGATGTTGGTGGTATTGTTGGTGTTGGAGAAGGGTTTGGGGACTGGCTTGGTTCGTATGGCCTCGTCCTTGCGGCTGTGATGGAAATTATCCGTCTTTTGATGCCCACGTCGGTGTAGTGTCTGTGCAAATCACTCCTGCTCTAACCCTGTTATAGTGTATATCCTCGGAGTCTTCCATGTAGTTTTAGCCGTATTGCTCTTCAATCTTCTCTCCCAGGAACTCCTCCACGGATTCCGTGGTGCTCACCTCCTGGTCGGGGCTCTTGGCCGAAAAAGCTGGAGGAGTAAGAGTTGGGGAGGTGGAAGGTTCATCGTCAACTTTCCGCACCACAGACAAATCTCCCCCTCCATCTCCACTTCAGACGAAGAGTCTGGTGGGATGGAGATTAATCTCCTGGTGACCCAGTGTGCACCGGACCCTTCTCCTGCGAGGG
Organism: Pictodentalium vernedei; assembly: GCA_031216915.1. Classification (NCBI taxonomy): domain Eukaryota; kingdom Metazoa; phylum Mollusca; class Scaphopoda; order Dentaliida; family Dentaliidae; genus Pictodentalium; species Pictodentalium vernedei. Next base: position 251,911,980 of record CM062290.1, on the reverse strand, counting down.
GGATGCCAGACTAGACAAAGGTTAATCAGGGGTGACAGGAGCCGATCTTTCGACGTCCTCACTTGTCTCCCTCTTTTCCTTCTCCTTCCTTTTCTTCTCCAAGAACTCCGTCATTAGGCGGGCATCACGTCGTCTGACGGAGCGTCCCTTCTTTCTTTTCTCTTCTTCTTGACCTCTGGATGGATTCGGTGGCCAGCATCACTGTCAGCATCCAGCCTCTCCGGGTCACTTGGCGGTGGACAAGTGAGGGAGGAGATCACCCCATGAAAGGTACTACACCTCTTCAAGGATGCCGGTTCTGTTTTTTTTTATCAAAATTCGCTGCTAAGTGAATTTTGCCCTTGCGCACCTAGATACTCCAAATGGTAGCAAAAACAGCCTTTAGTCTTAGCAGTGTTTCTTATATTTCAAATGGAAGCTCCATCCTCGGTGTCCATTGGTATTGTCTGGTATATTTCCTTTAACCCTTTACCCAACATAACAGCCAAAACCGGCCAGCCTATACTAAAATATCTTCAATTAATTTACATTATTTTTTCATTTTGTTGTCTCAAAAACATAGGTTATGACCCCTCATTGGAACGAGCTCGTCGAGCTCGTTCCAATGAGGGGTCATAACCTATGTTTTTGAGACAAAATAAATGAAAAAAATTAGTTATTCAAGAATTATTTTTGCAAGTGTCGTCTGCTTTTCATGTTAGGTAAAGGGTAAAAGTTTGCCATTCGACAAAACATGTGAGCAATAATGTGCTCTGACTTGGTGTTTGTTTTTACAACTTATGAGATGATCTATAAGACCATGTGCATGTTCCATTCGAAAAGTTTGTCATGCAAGGGGATATTCACAACAGACCTTTTGGTAGGTGAATTGACGTTAAATGCTGTAAAAGAAACTCAGACGCTTCAGCAATGTGAACTGGTCACGAGAGGCTTCATAAAGGCCCACAAAAAGTTCATAAAAGCATTTTGGAGTTCTTGAGAGCTGTTGATCATTCAATCAGACATTTTTACTGAGGTGATTTGTTGTTGCTTTTGTTGGTTTGTTTTAGGTATTATTATTTTGTTTTTACTATGTTAATGATGAACAATAAACTAATCTAACTTTGCTCGATTCCATATTTTAATATTTCGGGGGGAATGTAACCAGATTTGTCAAGTGGGAGCGTATATCAAACACTGATTTTAATATTGGAGGGCTAATACCCACCAATGATTTTCTATCGGCGGGGGGGGGGGGGGGGGGGAGGGGGGGCTTATCTCGGGGTTGAATGGACTTTTATCCATGACCATAGTACTGTATGGACCAACTCTCGAAGTGAATTAGATGGGGAATTAATCGGGGACAACATGACGGACATCCGCAATTTCTGTAGTCCAATTGCGAAAAATGTCCGAGGTTGGACTTCAGCAGTCGCCATTTCTCTCTAATCCGTGTGCGAAATGAAGGAGATTACATACATAAGAGTTTAAGCGTCTCCATGCGTCCTTAAATGTCGTCAGGTAATGACTGGCAGTCTTTATTCCGATTCAGTAGACATCTGGTGCAGCTAGTCCTGCAGCATCCCCTACCCTCTGGCCTGGAAGTTTCTCTCACAACTCTCTCACCGGCCCTGGACATATGTCGCCTGTGAGATTTTAGATTTATCGACTGTCACCACAGTTTCCGAATTAATTTAGGTCAGAATGTGACGTTTCGATTGGCCGATTACGAGAATGGGCGCAGTTTATTTCTTTTGATGGATCCATCATGTCAAGTGGAAAAATAGCCAATCAACGGAAATCCGTATGGAACATGTGTTCAGTGCGGATTTGTAAATATGGAACTGAAGGAAAAGTAATAGGCATGTAATAAATATAAGATTATGCTGGTTCCGGGGTTCGAGCATTACGTCATACATAAATGAAAACAAGACACCATTTTCAAACTCGACACAAAACTGCCACCCATGTTCAATATACTTTTAGCTGTAACCGATCAAATCACCGTGTGAAATATTTCCACTTGTTTCACTGAACGGAATCTGAACGCAGTGGCCTGAAACCACAGCGTTCGGGTAGCTGAAGTAGTTTGTTATCTGCCCTCACGGCTCTTCATTTTATTCTTAGAGATTGCCTCGGTACAAAATCTACAACATTTCAATGTTTGACAACTTCGTGCAAATACGAATTTTTTCCAGCGAATACTTTATTAGAAAATGGACAAACTTTCATCTTTCTTACATATCCTTATATACATTTGTATTATATTATCAATATCCATATAGGTTATTACAACCATGTGGATTTCGGAGATGGGTGTATTGAAGTCGAGATCTCATTTCTGGGTATATATCGGCGAGACCGTTAGGACGTATCGATATATGATCCAAAGACGAGGTCGAGACTTCAAAACACCATATCGGAACCTACTTGGTGGCAATAAGCAATTTATCTTATAATCTTCCTCCATTTCTGGACTTGTTCATATATATTTTGACAGTCATTCAGCGTCTATAAATTGTTTTTTGTTCAATGGACATTATGACGTAATGGTATTACGTTCTTGGACCGTGCATGACGTAATCCCCATTCATTGTTCTACTTGCACTATAACCGCCAAAGTTTATTGTAGTGTTGCAGCTTTCTGTTTCTTTATTTTTCAGGTTTAGAGCATGTTAGGCCTATACAGAAATACCATCATGTCCAAAAATGTTCTAGTCTGATTTATTTCGCGCAATTGGTGATTTGTTTATCATTTAATTACTTTTATCAAAACGGTGGCCTCGACAAATGTAATCAGTTTTCGATAAGTGCAGATAAAAAAATTCTCTTTCTGAATTGAATGATCGTATGTGCGGTTGTAAGATAAATTGCATTGGTATCATTGTATGTTTACAGTTGATGGTGGATGGACGGGGTGGTATCCATGGGATAGGTGTTCCCATGTATGTGGAAGTGGCTCAAGAAAACGCACACGAACGTGCTCAATGCCTGAACCACAATATAACGGCAAGCCATGCGACGGGGAAGATTTTGAAGCCGACACATGTAATACTGCAAAGTGTCCAGGTAGGTTGATATTTTTTACGGTCTGACTAAAAGAATTTATTTTCAAGTCGAGATTATCTTGTTTGATCTAATTGCTGACTAAATCTGGGCCGTATTGAAACTTCGAGTTCGGTATCGGTATTTTTACGGTGATTTATCTTGATATCAGTACGGTATTCGACAACATTCCGATACCAATGCTAATATCGATTGACATTTCTGGTATACGGCCCAGCTGCAGGTCGCCTTTCTACAGTGATCAGACACTTAGAATGCTCACTTTTAACCCTTTACCCAACGCAGACGATTTCAAAATTTATTATTTTAAATATCATTTTTTAATTTTTTTCAAAAATATTTAATAAAACCATATCATGTGACCCCCTCTTTGGAACGAGCTCGATGAGCTCGTTCCAAAGAGGGGGTCACATGATATGGTTTTGTTGAAAATTTTCGAAAAATAATATTTTTTCAGCTGCTGAATTTGCATATTACGCGGGTGGATGCGGGTCATTCGTTGGGTAAAGGGTTAACTTATAGACTAGTGAGAATATGACAGGTTGAGGTAACACATAAGGTCTGTATTGTTTGTCAAAATGGTGGAAATAACACAGATAGTTGCCATCGGTCATTTGATGTAACAAGAAACTGAGAGAAATTTGAGGTATTGGGAAAGACCTCGACCATGGGCTCCTCCTATCATCCACTTTGCAAAATATTATGCTGTCAGATCATTATTTTTTAGTTAATGTCAGGAATATTTTTCAATACCGAAACATCGATATTTTAAGATTTCCCCCGTAGGTAAATCGGTATTGACGTGATACTGATACCGAACGATATTTTCGGTATATCGCCCGTCTCTATTGCAGACATTTGTAAACATTTCTTGAAATACTAAACATTTTCATTTTCTGCCTCAAAAATAAAACTTGTGACTCCTCACTGGAACGAGATATTTTCATATATTTTCTACAAGAATTTATTTCCAAGTCGAGACTACCCTGTTTCTTTTAACCCTTTACCTAACATGAAAAGCAGACGACACTTGCAAAAAAAATTCTTGAATAACTATTTTTTTTCATTTTTTGTCTCAAAAACATAGGTTATGACCCCTCATTGGAACGAGCTCGACGAGCTCGTTCCAATGAGGGGTCATAACCTATGTTTTTGAGACAAAAAAATGAAAAAATAATGAAAATTAATTGGCGATTTTGGAGAATAGCGCTGGCCGGTTTTGGCCGTTACGTTGGGTAAAGGGTTAACGCTTCACCCAACCTGAATCGGCGACATTTGTAAAAATATCTTATATCACTAAAAATGTTCATTTTCTGCCTAAAAAACATAGCTTTTGACCCCTCATTGAAACGACCTCTCCAAGAGCTCGTTCCAATGAGGAGTCAAAGCTATGTTTTTGAGGCAGAAATTTAAAAAATAATCAGTTTTGAAGGGCGTTTTTGTGAATACGGCTGTTCGATTTGGGCCACTAGGGTAGGTAAAGACATAATGCAATGCTTCAGTGGGTCCAAAAAACGAAAAAAGTTTGAAGAATCCCAGCTAAAAGTTTTCCTGACAATATTTATTCAAGGAAAAGTCGGCTTCTTTTCCGTTTTAAAATATAGCTTTTGATCTCTCATTGAAACGAACTTTGGGAGCTTGTTCCATTGATGGGGTGGGCTTACGAAACGAAAACTAATAAATAAACAAATAACTTATTGCTGTAAATATTCTAATGAGTAAGATGTGGCTGTTGTGACAAAATTTCGGACAGACACCGATCCAAGCCTCTAGAACAGTGCATGAAGACTGTTGGCTGTTTGTGAATTGACTTTTATATATTACTATTAATGTCACAGTAACGCTAGGAAACCTCTACGGGTACCAGTATATCGCTTCAAAGGAGATCCAATTTCAAATTGTTCTGGGGTAAAGCTCCGTTTGAGACGTTTGGACGTTCTGCACTTGCCTTGCCGAATACTGCTCAGTCCAAACTTCAGTTTGCTGGACTGTATACCAATGTTTCCAGTGGTAGATCTGTTAACACTACTTTTTCAAATTTGACTCCCACTCCACACACCAACACATTTTTGAGGAATAAAAAATAGCAATAATGTTATCAATACACACGCATCTCTGAGTATGATGCGAAATTAGAAAAAAATGCACCAATAATGTGGAGACGTTAACCCTTTACCTAACATGAAAAGCAGACGACACTTGCAAAAAAAAATTCTTGAATAACTAACTGGTTTCATTTTTTGTCTCAAAAACATAGGTTATGATCCCTCGTTGGAACGAGCTCGACGAGCTCGTTCCAACGAGGGGTCATAACCAATGTTTTTGAGACAAAAAATGAAAAAATAATGAAAATTAGGTTTTTTTTAGATTTTTGAGAATAGCGCTGGCCGGTTTTGGCCGTTACGTTGGGTAAAGAGTTAAAGGAGTTTTCAGTTTCCATGTGACAGAAATGACTTTAACAAAAATGTGCTTTTCCCGGTGCTGTTCGTTATCATATTATAATATATATATTAGTGATTTGTGATATCTGTTGATCAACATTGTTCCCCATCCTGCTCATCTAACCATACATTCAATGCATATATATATTTCCGTTTGTGGCATCTAATCATGATTTCGAATCAAGCCCTGTTTGGGTCACAAGCCTGTTTCTTGGACGAAAAGGTAGTTAGATAAAGATTACACACAAATTTTAAAATTTTAAAATTTACAAAATCCTATGTGTCCCGCCCATTTTTCTTGATCCTCCCTCTTCCTTCATTTAGCGTACGTTGGGGTTACGTCAATACCGAATACGCGAACGAACTACAGGTTGTGACAAAGTAATGCAACGTTTGTTTTTTCCAGAAAGACTTGACAAACTTTCGGAACCATCTGGTCTCAGTGGTTGACGATTGCATCCACATTATCAATATGATGGCATATTGTTTCCACCTTAAAAATTTCTGCCTGAATAAATAGCAATAACAAACGCGTGATCTCGTTTTGGCCAGATCCCGCGTTTGTTGGTGTTATTTATTTTGGAGGAAATCCCGATAAGATGCAAACTAGCACTGTCGTAGTAAAATAGAGAAGGCGGAAAAGCATCACAACAACGTTTTCCAGTGGGTTGCCTCCACGCTATATAGCGTAACCTGCTAACGGGTTACGATATGAGCCCTTCATTTCCAGACGTGAAGGTCCTGGTATCAGATTGCGGCATTTTGTCTTTGCGACATTTCGTTGCTTCTGCAAAGTGACCTGCCGCGTTTTGCATCTCTGCCTTAAAAACGTGTGGCAAAATTTTATCTACAATCCATCGTTATAGACGAAGACATGTAAAAATACTAATTTCCTGAAAGTCTCTGATCAAACTTTTTTCTGTTTGTTTTGCGTTGTATATTGGATGTGCTGATGTCACTTACCCTTTGCTCATTGCTTGACAAATCATGTGTTTTTCTGCTCCACAAAACGTGGATTTTCTTAAGTTCGAGGTTAACAACACTCCCAATCAACCCTTTATGAATCACGGTGACTATTGGACTTAGGTATATCGGTTCGTCGGAGTATCGTACGTTCGGAATATGTGACTTTACGATTATTGTGTCTTCGGAAAATCGGTACCTCGGGAGTATAGGAATATAGGTACGTTGCCATATAGGAATATAGGTACGTTACCAATACATTCGGAAAGCGTTTATTATACCTAAAGTGGGAAAATTTAGAGTCCTGTATACCGATATAAATATATTACATAAATGCATACACCCACATATATATTTATATTTCTACCCTTCAGATCTTCCATTGAATTTCGATATGTCGAAATGCTTAGAAACGTTCTTCATTTGTGCGAACAGGAAACAGTGTGTTCCAGGAGAACAGAGATGTGATAAGGTGGTACATTGTCATGATGGAAGTGACGAAAGCGACTGTATCCGATACGAAACATTAAATGACAAAAATCCAGGAGATGGTAATATATATGCATATGATATCTCACGTGACTTTTCATTTCCCTTATTGTGTGAGAGATACTATATTATTTCCGATAGCCTTACCTACAGAGGGTCTAAAAATAACCGTGCACTTCATCATACACTTTCAAAAAATAGCCGTGAAACATTCCGGGAGGTTTGTCTGATGGAATACAATATGCCCTTTCAAGATAATTTTTTTAATTTTTTAAGAATTCTGTTTCGCTGTTTCCAAGTTCAATAATGGAAATGCTTATCGTGGGCAAGTCCTTGGTGCATTGTAATAGTGAGAGAACTTTGGGGTGGAAGTCTGATAGGTAGCGAGATTTGTCCTAGGTTTGTTCTATATAATATAATAATTATTACATGTCGATGAGTATGTCAAAAGAGCAGTCCTCGAAGAAGAATAGTCCACTCGCATTCGGCGTGTGCACTATTCTTCCCGAAGGGCCACTATTTTATCATACTCATCCCCAAGACGTTCAATATTTATAATATGTATATCTTAGGCCTGCAGAAATTTGGCGAACGATCGATTCGTTCACCTTCTATTCGACTGTAAAGAAATAGGGTGGCCAGTCATTGGATCTTACTCTAATATTTCTTCTGGAATTGCAATTGTGTTCACTTGTTCACTGTCCCAGAACCACGGTGTTTGATGATAACGTTGAACTACTCTGATAATAATAATTCTTTGGCCTTCCACTGATTTGAGGCGGTCCTCTAACAAGGAGACCTATATCAACCGACCCCCCCCCCCCCCTCCCCACCCGGGTCATTCCTCCCTCTCCCTCCTAATCTCTTAGGCAAATATTTGGGGCATTCTAAAATGAAATGTTCCACGGTCTCCTTTACTCCTAAGTTGTACTTTAGGCGCGCTCTTTCCTGGGCTTTCCCGATTCTCCCCCACAACTCCAGTGACTTGAATCTCACTTTGAACAACGATGACCCCCAAAACAAAACGATCAATCTAAGTCCGAATAAGTGTTTTTCGGCCTTGTCTGCGACTTCTGCCAGTTATAATCAATAACCCAAGTCAACCCAACAGTGGTGTAATGCACCACTGCAAAGCTTAAGCTTATTCCTTTCCCTTTCCACTGACACCGGGTACTGCTGGATACTTTGGGTGAATCAAATTTGAGGGGAGTATAATGAAGATGAGTTCTATTGTTTTCGAAAAGCGAGTTGTCTACCTTGTTAATATTTATATACCATTATGGGGGCAAGTCAGCATCGATTCATAATGCTATCAGATATAATTTTTCTTTCGATTTCACAGCTTGTGTCGAGTACCTGTGAGTTCAACGTCCCTTTCCCGGATAGACTATGTGATGAAAGTCCATAGTGGTCATTAGCCCAGAATGAATGAATGAATGAACGAACGAAAGAACAAACGAACGAACGAACGAACGAACGAACGAACGAACGAACGAACGAACGAACGAACTTTATTTTGCCGCATACACAAATACAATATCAATCAACTAATAACAAGGTAGGTGTACACTGCATGGAAATGGCATAGCCGGAGAGGCTGTCTTCTCGCCATTCCCACACACCAGATTTCTTGACATCAAAGCCTTTTCATTTTGTATTTGCCTCGGGGGTTTTGCCTTATCTTTTACAAAAGTCACACCAGTTTAACAGATTAATATTTTGAAAGAAGAACTAATGGGTTTGGAAGATGAGATCCCTTTATTAAAACAAAACAATCAGAACAAGACGCATTGGCACAAGTAGTGGCGCAGTAATATGAATAGAGTTGTTTTAATTACTGCATTTTTAAACAGGGGTCTACTGTGTTGTTGTGTTTCTAGGTTTAAATCGTTCCAATTTTTTCGGAAAAGACGGATTGATCAGTTTATCCGCAAACACAGTAAAATAGTAAGGCCGGTTTTTGGCTGGTTCATGCAGTTCGGTTTTCTGGTTTGCCGCAGAAACCGGAACCAAACCGGAAAATCGAAATACAGCCCAGCACAAAGAATAACCATATTGATTTTGATATCGGAAGCGATAAGGTTGAAGATCATGGCGGACATTCATTTTGGTATCTACAGGATCTGTTTATAGGACCCTTTCCCAATGACATTTGGCGATGATTTTCCCAATTCGTAACTCCAAATTTCCCAATCTCAGTTCCCACGCAAACAAAAGATTAATGCACATCTGGTGCCCTGAACTGGGTAGTCAAAAGGCCTCAGAAAACCATTGGTTTTCTGAGCCCTTATGACCACCCAGTTTAGGGCACCATTTGTTCATTAAATTTAAATTGCTTGCCTAACGAAGTCTCTTAATTCGACGAAAAATGACAAGTTTTTCTTTAATCGTGTAAAAACAGTTTACAGAGACTGCGAGAACATGATTCCATGTGACTGATTATTATAAAACTTACTTGTAGAAAACCTACTTGTAGTATACATGCAGTATATTAGGTATCTGTCCAAATGTTTCGAATGCAAAATTTCTTCGTCTTTGCATGTTTTTCCCCTCCAAAACAAATTCCCAGTTGGAGCCTCCAAGCCACAAATTTTCCCAATGGCGTGGGCCCCCCAGACACTTTACCGAAGAGGGCAGAAGGATCCCGGCACGGGGCTGTTTTTATGAAAAGATCTTTGTTAAAAATGGTTTCCAAGCGCAATCTCAACTTGTGGATCTTGGATCCTCTCATTGGGTTATTTTTTTCATGTATTGCTGGCACATGATACCATTTTCAATTGTGTATTTGTAGCTGCCTCACAGATATCTTGTGACAAGATGTTGCTAATTCTTGGAATGCTGTCTCTCCTGATAATGATGCGATAACCTTTACCTTTCTTGTGAGGCTGTAAAAAGAGAAGTGCAAACCATAAGGATGAGACATGTGTGATGATCGTATGTTGAAAGAAGACGAAAATGGACAATTGTGAAATACGTGTACACGCAGGAACAATGTATGAAATAGTGTGTATGATTTATGTGACACCTATAATTTCAGAAAGCCACATTCATGAATCACACATTGTCAACTGGAATATTTGGACTTGAAAAAGAAACGATATTATATTTTGACAAAAATGAAACAATGTAAAAATTATATACGAGAAATGTGTGAAAAACGGATATCAAGTGATGGTGTGTCTAACATTGTGCTATTATTAATTCTAGATATGTGGCTATATGTAGGCCTAACCTTGAATCCCGATGACATCTAAAATGCCAGGTCAATGGCATCAGTTGGACGAGTCCATATTCATTATTTAGGGCTAAACCAATTCACATATTCAGTGTATAGACTTGCGACTGCACGTTTAAAGTTTTGATTGACCTACCCCTCAAAATCACTGAACAATTACTTCGTTTATATTACTGGAATGGGAGCGCAGTCGCTCGTGGGTTAGCACCTTAGAATTTAGTTCGAATGGTTGTATGTTCGAATATGACCCAAGTCATCTCCGTTGTGTCTTTGAACAAGACACCTAACCCTTTACCTAACCTAAAAAGCAGACGACACTTGCAAAAATAATGCTTGAATAACTAATTTTTTTCATTTTTTGTCTCAAAAACATAGGTTATGACCCCTCGTTGGAACGAGCTCGACGAGCTCGTTCCAACGAGGGGTCATAACCTATGTTTTTGAGACAAAAAATGAAAAAAATAATGAAAATTAATTGGCGATTTTTGAGAATAGCGCTGGCCGGTTTTGGCCGTTACGTTAGGTAAAGGGTTAAGCTCATTTGCCTGCGTGGGAGGACGGCAGCCGTGTGATCTTATCTAAAGCACACTGAATGCCAATGGTACACATTCCTTGAACCGATGCTAAGTGTTCCTGTCACGGTTTAGTAAGTTCGAGAGTCCAATAGTTACTCACCTGTCAGTCAGCGGCTATCCCTAGGAACTCCAACTTTTTCAACCTGTCAAATTATCCGACGAAATTACCCTGGCTGTTGAAAATGTCGTTAAATCCATAATTACCCGTCACTGAATATGTCATGTTAGGTCATTTACAACTGTGTAACGAATGTGCCTTGCCCCGTGTGAACAACTGGAAGTGGAACAGTGCCTCTTTACTGGTAACAATAAAGTTGTTGATTCGATTTGACCCCAGCCGCGACGTTTTCGGAAAATTTCCCAAATCGGCGAGATGTTCTCAAAATCATAGCATCTCATCTTGAACTCTTCTTCTATCATCAGGTCTCCTGCACAGGAGACCTGATTATAGAAGCAGAGTTCAAGAACATTCTCCATCCGACACAACTCTGTTTCCGTTCTGGAATATTCCTAATTTTTACAAAACGTGAGTTGAGACTGACAAAATTTGCAGTTGTAAGAAGGTGCGATACATGCAAAATGGGATTCGATTCGAGATTCGATTCGATTCGATTGGAAATCAACTGCCTGAGTCGATCCAGGATTCAATTCGATCGGAAATCTGAGATCGCATGGCGGTACCAAATTTGAAAGGATGTTGAGTAATAATTAAATCGTACAGTTCCATATTACTGAAACCCCCTTACAGATATAACAAGGACTCGCCCATTCCCCACTTGAGCGTACTGAATAAGACTATACCTTCAGGGCGTCAGGGTTGAAAGATTTAAGATCTGCAGCCCTCCGTTCTGCATACCCACCCCCACCCCCCCCCCCCCACACCTTCCTTCAGGATGACTTTCCGCCTATAACAGCAGATGTTACCATTACTCGTTCTATTGTAAATCATCGAATAATATCGAAACATTGATAAATATAAAGAAATAAATTTATAATTAAATATAAAATATCGCCACACAAAATGTATATTTATTTGTACTACATGTTTATAGAAATTATATTATTTATACATATTTAATGCTTTGCTGAATGTTTGTATATGTAAGCTCCTCTGCTGTAATATGTGTGCTTTGTACACAATTTTGCTTTGTGTTTTTGTTGTTCATCTTGTTTGTGCTTCATTCCAAGGAAGAAAGCGACTCGTCCGGCCAGGGGCAAATATAAACGGGGCGCAGGAGGTCTATGACCAAAACGTTTCGTTGGAACTTATTTGTTTTTGGTCTGTAGTTTTTGTAGACATACCAAGGATTGAAACGTGCAGAGTAAATTCTCATCTGTCATTGTTAGAATCGAAGAGGTGACCTGTATTAGCCGTGTGAAGTGAAGGTGGAGTGAAGGTCATGCCAGAAAAGCTTAGCGATGCGATGCGCCGCCGCGTGCCACTTGTGACATGTGGCAATCCTATGCATTGCTGATTTCTGTCCGAAATTTTATTGTGTTGCCCCACGACCAGAAAAGGATATCTATGCCACTGCGTATATGATGGGATACCTTTAACGTACTTGATGCCCACCAGGTAGTTGTCGTAAAAGCCTGTTTGTCAGGATAGGACAACTGGAGGTCTAAAAGAGGAAAAGGAAAATTGGACGTGGCATATAACACAGGTGATATGAGGTCAACTTACGTTGGTCTACATTCCGTCCTCCCGATGATATATGCCTTTGTCAAGTATGAGGGATGAGAAACATATCATTGGAGACTTGAGTTAAGGACATGCTAAGTATGTAATGGTTTGCGTTTTGAACTTTTTTCCCACCCCTGTTAGTTGTTTCAATGCACATGGGCAACTTCTTTTACCTCCCTCGGTACACATGCGCGAAGATCACAGTTGTGCGAGGCTCAAAATTTACTGTAGCCTCTTTGTCGAAAATAAGTAAAGTTAAGATTTACAAAACGACGACCGTTTTGGAATGACCGGACATCGTGACCACAAAACGTTTTCCAATGATGTATGATTTAAATCGCAAATGTGATGTTTTTTTTTTTGTTCTTCACTTTTTATTTGAAGTTTAGCACTTTTCTTCCTGTAGAACTCTTTGTAAAATGTTTAACACTTACTCTGCCGAAAGCGACTATTGTCACCTACTATGATGATTATCTGTTCATTCCGGTATGCGCAGACCAAACCTATCATCTGATTAATTGTTGGAAAGGGCTCACAAAGCCCTTTCCAACAATTAATTAGATGATAGAGTTTCAAGTGTGTCATAAATCTTATTAAACGTCTTATTAAATGTACAGAGACGTCCTCCATATATGGTTAAAGTAGACGTGGCAGTAAAGGGGTTAAAAGAGGCTTACTAGGCTTTGTTCTATTTTCAATTATTATATTTGCAGTCGGAGAAAAGACCTAGTGGGGCGTCGTTTCATAATAGCAAAGATTGAACTTGTAAATTAAAAGGAAAACAAAAAATAAGTGTCTATCTTCTTGCTTCCATTTCTCTTTGAAAAGGAGTTTTTTTTTTGTTTTGTATTTTATCTCTGCTTGGATTTCAGAGATGCGCGTTAGGATACCACCCTAGCAATATACAGATAATCGCGCCTAGTGACGTCATTTATATTATTAATCTATATCATTGGACACTAACTAGTGGACACAAACGAAAATATATCCTCGACAACCCCGTCCAGGACGACCTGCGCTGTGTCCTTGGGCAAGGCACTTTATCCCGGTTGCCTACATGAGGGTACGATGACGCCGTGTGCTACGGCGCACTGTACGTCGATTGTGCACATGTCTTCAATCGTTGTAACCCTGCTTGAGCGGAGCTTGAACAGAGTTAGAATGTTGAGGAGCTGACAGTTGCTCGTCGATGGTGGTTCTCTCCGGGTACTCCGGCTTCCTCCACCTGTAAATCTGTCACGGCCATGATTAGCCATTGTGCATAAGTATGTGACCTTAATCGCCAATAAATAAATATCCTCGATAAACTGGGTACTTTATATTACTTTTCTTGAAGGTGTCATTCTTAACGTATAATGTTTTTAATTTCTTCAATCTGTAGCCACCCGGGTGATAATAACCTCCTGAACACTGTTCCTCGTGGTGACTCCATACATGAATTTCAGGCAGTAACTTATTTCCTTGCTGCAGCTAGAAATTTAATCAATTGAAGCTTGTTTGACATAGCTCAATCGGCTTTGTCAAACCAGGGGTTGCACCTGGATTTCCACGACGTGGGTGCTATGATCCCCGATATTGGGGTGGGTGGTGAGTCCTCGGACCCACTGACCCGAACTGACCATGGTTCGGACCGGTGAGAGAAGTTTTGTTTTGATTGGTAAAAAGTCGCAATATTCGTGACTCTAGAGGCTCTGAGAGAGTCAAAACGAAATGCAAAAAGGGGACTCGATAGCTCAGTAGCTAGAGGTGCAGACTGCAAGCGAAGAGGTCCTTAGTTCAAATCCCACCTGTGGCATCCGCGTTGTGTCCTTGGGTAAGACACTTGACCCCCATTGCCCACGTGGTGGCATGGTGGCGCTGTGTACTAAGGGGTACTGCACATCGATGGTGTACTTGTCTTCAAACAATGCTAACCCTGCTTGTATGGAGTTAGTATGTTGGGAAGCCTGGCAGTTGCTCGCCGTTGCTCGGTGCTCCTCTCTGTCTGCTCCGGCTTCCTCCACCCATAAAACTGTCCGACACGAGGTGACCTTGGCTGGCGAAAGCGTCGTTAAACCCCAATAAACAAATAAATGAATGAATGCAACAAAGAAAGTGGGCTTGAAGAACTAGGGTATCAAAAAACAGGTGTCATAGCGGATCGACACGACACCTGTTTTTGATACTCCACAAGCCTCAAATTTAATATGTACGATATAACTCACAACAGAGAATAGATGTCGACCAGTGATTGTGCTGAAAGGGTTATTTCTATTTTGTACGTGTCGCGGGTCTTCGGGAGTATTGTCTCTATCTTTAGGATGTTCGTTTAAAACCCTTTACCCAACGCAGACGATATCAAAATTTAATTTTTTAAATATCATTTTTTAAAATTTTCCAAAAAATATCAACAAAACCATATCATGTGACCCCTCGTTGGAACGAGCTCGTCGAGCTCGTTCCAACGAGGAGTCACATGATATGGTTTTGTTGACATTTTTTGAAAAATAATATTTTTTCAACTGCTGAGTTTGCATATTACTCGGGCGGATGCGGGCGATTCGTTGGGTAAAGGGTTAATTCTTTTCGATGAATTTGGCCGGGGGGGGGGGGAGGCGGGGTTCTAATCCGGACTCTTAGGCGTCACCCGTGTTGTAAAGGAAATGGTATTGATTAATTTTTCTATTGCACTATGGGAAGACTCGACAACTTCCAAAATCAATATTAACTGGTTTGGCTTATTCCTATTGACAATTAAATAGCCTTGTATCACAGCAGTAATGTTAAACGAAATGTCAGTCTTCCGGCTGTACTCTACAAGCGAATAAAGATGGTGGTTATTTCCAAAAATAATAGTAGTTCACGTTATAGCTGTTCCAGAACCTTCTTAACGGTCATTTTCCTCGCATCTACAACGGTATTTTTGTAGTGTTTCATTTAACAGCACTTGGCAAATGGTTGCCATGGCAGCGATGAAATTTGTTAACTTGATGGTAAACAAGCACTTTTACTGGTAAAACAGGACCTGGTCACCAATACTTGGGATGCAAGTCTGGATGGCTGGACTTGACTTTATATCCATGTTGTGGTCACGATTAGCCATTGTGCAGACACATGTGACCTTAACACTTTACCCAGCGCACTTGATTTCAAAATTGTTTATTTCAAATATTATTTTTTCAAGTTTTTCCAAACATTACAACAAAACCAAGTCAGATTCCTTATTAAAACGAGCTCGACGAGGTCGTTTCAGTAAGCAAGTCACATGATATGGTTTCGAATTTTTTGGGGGGAATTTTTTTTTTCAACTGCTCAGTTTGTACATAACGCAGCGGGAAACATCCGATTCCTAAGGTAAAGGGTTAAAGACCAATAACTAAATTAATATGTCGACACTATGTGATTGCAAAAATTCCCTAAAAAAAACTCCATAAGGTAGTTGATATTGTCTTCTTAATGAGATTGTCCCGTAACTGGTAGCTCATCTCGCTTGCTATAGCTACGGTAGAACGTGTACCTACGGAGGGGGTATCTTCGCAATTTGGTCCAGAGGTTAAATTACCCTACCCCCAACTCCTCCAGAAAAAATAGCCCCTCTTTTGAGAGATAAGCTTTTGTTTTAACCGAAACGTGATTATCTCCCATCCGATCCAAACCCCGCTTCCCACCTTATTCCTGAAGTCGTGGATTTCTCAGATACCTTGAATAATCGCCACAGTTTCCCCCATGTCCGGTGTCTCGCCACAGCTAAACAGTGTCTCACTCATTTAAATCATTTCCATTAAAACAATGCCATATTTTGATTCATTAGCTTGTGTAACACACTTTACTTCTTTATTTATATAAAAAGGACATTTTGAAATTGTGTTGTTTTAATGGTGATTATAACCAAACCCGAAGGTGGTTGGGGAACAGGGTCTACTTGCTCCCCCGTAAACGAACCTATTGAGAATTTACCAGCTGGATACGTTATAGAACATGGCTGACAATTTTCGTCATTGGCAGAACTTTACGGGGAAGTTATCTGTCCTTAATATTCTAACGCTGTCGGTAATTTTAAAACTAAAGGTATGGGCATTTCATTTTAAAATTGAAATTTCGAAATTTTAAAGAGTTTGTATCGACGATGTGCGCATGATTTCAAAAACTTCAGGCATTTTCCTGTAGAGTAGTATGAAAACACAGAAGATGGCTTTTCACAATTTTCATCCTAATCAGTTTGAACGTTTGGTTATAATTCACCAAACAAAAAGCCAAAGTGGACCCTTAGTGTCGGTAGGTGTGATACTGATAGATATTGTTAATGACGAAATATCTGTGGACCAGCTGCTTCTAATTGTCTTGCCATAAAAGCCAACTTTCCTTTTGTTTACTTTTAATAAACGAAAACAACAGACAGGTCGTCGCCTGAGTGCTAGAATGTTCTATGTCCCCTATGGGACATAGAACATTCTAGCACCCAGGCGACGAGGTAACTTATGTCACAAGTGTTTCCTCAACAATTACTTGCTTCTTAATTGGACGTTTCTCGCTCATCAAATAATTTCAAGGGAGATAACTTTATCGAAAGTCGATGTTCATGACGATCGAAGTCAGGCATGACCATTACAAGAAATGTCCATCCCATTGTGCTGGTCCGCTATGGTCAACATTTTTTAATGAACGAGGTGACCCTCTGTACACTGATGTCGAAATATAAAAATTTCAACCCTAATTTTTTTCCCACAAAGCAATTAGGAATTTAACCAACTCAGTTTTGTTTAATAAAGCTTATCGAGCTCTGGCAAGCAAGATTGAATTGGTTAAATCCCTAGTTTGCATTATCGGAATAATTTACTTCTTGAAATTTTTGATATTTTGGCGTCAGTGTGCTCCCCGTAGAAATCCCAGGAAGAGGTGCAGTACTTGGTCACTGCGTTAACGTTAAACAACTTCTGCTTTACTGGTCAAGTAGGACGCGGAATCAACACCTGGGGTGGAAGTCACCTAAAGTAGGCATCATAGGTGTAAGCGATTGCTTAACCGTTTACCCAACGTAACGGTCAAAAGCGACCAGCCCTATTCTCAAAAATTTTCAATTAATTTTCATTATTTTTTCATTTTGTCTCAAAAACATAGGTTATGACCCCTCTTTAGAACGAGCTCGTTCCAAAGAGGGGTCATAACCTATGTTTTTGAGACAAAAATGAAAAAAATTAGTTATTCAAGAATTTTGTTTGCAAGTGTCCACTGCTTTTCACATTAGGTAAAGGGTTAAACTTGACTTCATCTCTATGTTGTGGGGAAGAGATGGCCAAGATGCTGAAAGTGACCTTAAGCACCAATAAGTAAATAAGTGACACCAGTGTGCAAATAGTTTGCCTGATACGGGAGCACCATGGCTCATTGGTTAGAGCGCTGGACTTTGAACCGAATTGTGTCCTTGGGCAATATACTAGACCCCGATTGCGTACACGATGCACTGTGGCGCTGTGTATTGGGGCGTACTACATGTCAATGATGCATTTTGCCATCAATCGCTGCTAACTCTGTGCCGGGTTAGTAAACTGAAGAGCCTGGCAGTTGCTCGATGCTGCTCTGTGGATTTCTGCGAGTACTCCAGCTTCCCCCACTCGTAAAACTATCCGACAATATATAGCCCTGGCTGTTGGAAGTGTCGTTAAACCCCACTAAAACAAAACAAATATCTGACAATGAAAAACATCAGCTCAAGAACACTGGAAACTCCTGTTGGTTTCGAACGGCGATATACTTCACTTGAGCGGCAAGAGGCTGCCCAGTTCCTCTGCTAGAATTTCTATTTGCTTGCAACGAAACATCACATTTTCCAAAACAGGTATCTTGAAATTCAGTGTACCCACACAATTTAGAGCATCAAGTGAACATTGAAATCAGTTGGGTTAAAAATTAAACGATATCAACTGGGTTGAGCGAATATGAATATATTGGGCTCAGATTCACTCAATCCAGTTGACTTGGGTTGATATTTAATCCAGTTGATATTAGAGTGTGGTGTTTGTCAAGGGTAGTATTTACACCTGTAACTCACATAATAAGAAACAGAGCCGTAAATTCTGTTATGCGTGCGTTACGCACCCTACACTTTAAATTACGCGATGGTTATTTATTTATTGGAGTTTAACGACACTTTCGATAGCCAGGGTCACCCCATGACTGACAATTACGTCGTGGTGTCAACAGATCCAAACTTATACCACATAGTCCTAGATAAGAACGCAGAAATCCAAGCTGCCCAGGCAATTCAAAATTGTTACGGGTAGTTACTGGTTTGATGAGTTTTTTTAGCTCATCTTGACAAAGTCAAGCTGAGCTAATCTCATCGCTCTCCGTCCGTCGTCTGTCGTCCGTCGTCTGTCGTCCGTCGTCCGTTTAACACCATGTTTTGGTCTTCTCCTCCAAAGCCACTGGGCCAATTCAAGTGAAAGTTTGTGTGATTGATGGTCCCAAAGGGGCATTTCATTTTTGTTCAACTCAGCATGCCCAGCCCCATAGGGAGGGAGTGGGGGAAAATGCTCCAAAATATTTTTAAAATCTTCTTCTCAAGAACCTGTGTGGACAATGACTTGATATTTGCTATGGAGCTTCCATATGAGGTGTAGAATCAAGTTTGTTCAAACGATGTTCGTGACGTAATATTTGGCTTTGTAATAGGAGGGGTAAGATTTTCGGCCCCGCCCAAAATTTCTATTTTCTGAACCGATGGTCCGGTGTGAACTAAATTTGGTTTGTGGTAGTATTGGGTCATAAGTACTTGACCCACGCAAAAAAAATTCCCGCATCCCCATGGGAACCCTGGGAGCTAAAAATAGAAATATTTTCAAACGCCCATATTTCCCAAACCCCACGGAACAGAGTGCTTTTATTTGGTATGAAGTATCCTTATGACCAGTAGAATTGAATGGTAAAGAAAAATTGCCATCGGTTATGTTAGGGTGTTCTGTAATGGGCATCGAAAAAATGCTGAGTCAGCATATTTGCAAAAATTTTAAAAAATCTTTTCTCCAGAACCAATCATCAGAATCTTTTGATATTTGGTATACAGCATTCATAGGGGGTCAGATAAAAGTTTGTTGAAATAAAGCTCATTGGTTCATATTTGGGCTCTCTACAGAGCCCGAAGTTTTAACATAGGGTAATATGGGGAATATTCTTTAAAAATCTTCTTCTTCAGAACCACCAGTCAGAATCTTTTAATATTTGGTATACATCATTGTTATGAGGGTCAGATTCTAGATTGTTCAAACCAAGTCCCTAGGTTAATATTTGGGCTTCCTACGGTAGCCCAAGTTTTATCTTTGTTCAATATGGAGGGTAATTTAAAAAAATCTTCTTCTTCAGATCCATCAGTCAGAATGCTTTGATATTTGGTATGCAACATCTCTATGGGGGTCAGATTCAAGTTTGTTCAAATCAGATCCCTAGGTATATATTTGGGCTCACTATGGTAGCCCAAATTTTTACTTAGTGCAATATGAGGAAATTTCTTTAAAAATTTCTTCTTCAGATCCACCAGTCGGAATGCTTTTATATTTGGTATACAACATCTCTAGGGGGGTCAAATTCCAGGTTGTTCAATTCGAGTGCCTAGGTTAATATCTGGGCTCCATATGGGAACATGAAATTTAACTTAGTACAATATGAGAGAATTTCTTCAAAAATCTTCTTCTTCAGATTCACTTGTCAGAATGCTTTCACATTTGGTATACAACATCTCTAGGGGGGTCAGATTCAAGTTTGTTCAAATCGGATCCATAGGTTAATATTTGGGCTCGCTATGGTAGCCCAAATTTGAACTTAGTGCAATTCGAAGAAATTTCTTTTACAATTTCTCTTCTTCAGATCCAACAGTCAGAATGCTTTAATATTCGGTACACAACATCTCTAGGGAAGTCAGATTTACCTGTGTTCAAATCAAGAGCCTGGGTTAATATTTGGGCTCTCTATGGGAGCCGGAATTGGCCATTTTGCTGAAGAATTAAAAATTTTGTATTTAGTTTCCTCTTGAGGTACTAAGATTAATCCACATAGGTTGTATCAAGGAGCTTCATAGGGGAGCTCTACATTTTACTTATGATCAACTGAAGAAAAGGCATGATGCCCAGATTATTTTTGTCACTCCTGAGGGACTCAAGGATTGACAGTGTAGCCTATGGAGATGGCTTGCTTAATGTAGACTCATTCTTGGACTCTGTTTAAATTGTGTTCTGTACAAGATGAGCGCTTCAGGCCCCGTGGGTCCTCTTGTTTTTTTTAAATTTTGTCCCACGAAACGATTGACATTACAAATAACGCAATGACGCAGTATGCGCTGTGACCCCAAACCATGGCTGTCTTTCGTTCTCAAGTACCCAAACATCCCCAAACTAACCACTCTCGTCAGTCACAAATAGTACCTAAATCACCATTGTCTCCAATTCTCGAAGAGCCACCAAACCACCGTCCCCAAATCGGCACTGTCTCTAAGCCCCAAGTCCTGAAACTACCACTGTCTTCGGTCCCCCAATACACTAAAGTTCCACAACAATCCCTAAAAGTCCACTGTCTTCGATCCCTGACAGTCCCCACACCACTACTGCCTTCAGTACTCAAGTCCTGAAGCCAACATTGTCGACTCAATGTTTCAGAAGACCAAAAAGTAGCCCACACTGCAAAAAATAGTTCTTTATAGAACAAAAACTGGTTCTAAACCTTGTCCCTGAGATGGAACCAGTTTCGATTCTATATAGAACCAGTTTTGGTTCCATAAATGAAACCAAAACTCGTTCTATATAAAGTATTAAAACTGGTTTATTTAGAACCGAAACTGGTTCGTTCTCAGGGAGAAGGTTAAGAACCAATTTTCGTTCCATAATAGAACCCGTTTTGGTTCAATATGGGTCCATTCTTCAGATTTTGCTTCCATATGGGGACAGGGTTAAGAACCAGTTTTGGTTCCAAAAGTCGAGCCAATTTGGTTCAGTATCGAATGTGGTTTGATTCTATAAATGGAACCAGTGTTGGTTCCATATTTGGAATCAGTTCTGGTTCCATAAATAGAACCAGTTTTGGTTTCTTGCATTGAACCAGTTTTGATGACTCCCCGATTTCCTCATAGCAAGCTGTACGAATATTATAAACCTTCTGCCGAGGTGTGCAAATTCAACTATTTTACTGGAGGATGGGTAATATATAGTATTCATTAAAAATAATCTGGGGAGTAAATAAAAGGGGAAATATAACATCTTAACATATATAAATATAAACATTAAAGATACTGGAACCAAACTACCATTATCGGTTCTGCAAAGAATACAATATATTTGAATTTATACAATATCAAACCACTTTCATGATTTAGAACCAATAGTACCGAGTTGGTTCAAAATAGAATCATTTTAATATTTTGGTTCTATATAGAACCCAGCATGAACAAATTAATTCTAAATTTAACCAAGTAATACTTATTGTTCTATATAGAACCAAAATATATAAAGTTAAATGAAAATTATCGAAACGAATTTATGTTTTATGAACAGATTGGTTCTGTATGGAACCACAAAAATATATATTTTTGGTTCTATATATTACCCTAAAGAACCAAACTTTTTAGATCTGCCGACTATAACATTGGAGCCATAAACTAAACTCTAAATCAGCTGGGTAAGAATGTACCTAAATCAACCGTGTTGAGTAAATATGAACCCAACAGGGTTCGTATTTACTCAACCACATTGATTTGGGTTTATTTTTAACCCAACTGATTTTAAAGTGTATGGACAATGGACGATAAAGGCCATAATCTAGCAACTACTACAGTATGAAGGCTCTTGTGCTACTTGAGTACACCCCAGAACAAACCAATTGTAGGAAAATGGCATAATACCCCAAGGGTGTACAATAAGGAGTTTTAGACAGCCAGCAGTCGATCCCAAGGCTAAAGAGGTCAAATGCATTTAGAAAATCTATCTATACCACCATACTAGACAATCATACATACCCCATATCACATGACCTGGCATTACGAACTACATTCCGACAGGTGGCCCTGGGTGTTGAAAGTGACGTTATACCCCATTAAACAAACGGACGAAAATTATATCGTATATCCATAATATACACCCCAAGCTATATGTACACTCTGAGATCAGTTGGGTTAACCCTTTACCTAACGTAACGGCCAAAACCGGCCAGCGCTATTCTCAAAAATCGCCAATTAATTTTCATTATTTTTTTCATTTTTTGTCTCAAAAACATAGGTTATGACCCCTCGTTGGAACGAGCTCGTCGAGCTCGTTCCAACGAGGGGTCATAACCTATGTTTTTAAGACAAAAAATGAAAAAAATTAGTTATTCAAGAATTTTTTTTGCAGGTGTCGTCTGCTTTTCATGTTAGGTAAAGGGTTAAAAAACAACCCAAATCAACTGGGCTGTGTGAATATGAACAACATTGGGTTCATATTCACTTAACCCAGTTGATTAGGGTTAATGTTTAACCCAACTGATTTTAGAATGCATATGCGCACTTCACTGTACATAGCATTTTATAGTATACATGTGGAGTGCATGTCTCAAAACATAATATACTACTGATGACTTCCCCTAATATCATAACTTTCATCAGCCCTCTACTTCCGGTATCCCCACCAAGTCCCACATGAGATCCTTTCCTGTGACCGTCAAATGAAGCATTATCTCGACATAACGAATTAGTTAGCTATCATGTTCATAATAACCTACCTGTCTTGTAACAACAACTTCGCTAACCAACAATAACAACTTGGCTATACTGTAATAACCACTTAGCTATCTTGTTATAACAACTTAGCTATCACGTAAGAACAACTTAGCTATCTTGTTAAAACAAGTTTGTCCCGTGGGAACGCCAAGAAGTGAAGCAGTCCTTGTTTACGGTTGCAAGAAAACTCTTTTACTGATAAAATAGGACCCGGTAACCAATGCTTGGTGTGTAAGTACTCGATAATGGGCAACATGACTATAAACGATCGGCTGGACTTGACTTTATATCCGCGTTGTGGTCACGATCTACCAATGTGCAGAACTATGATACCTTAAACTCCAAAAATTAAAAATAAATATTACAAATAAGCTATCTTGTTCTTATCATCATAGTTATCTTGTTATAACACCTTAGCTATCTTGTTATAAGAACTTAGTATAAGTTATTGTGTGGCGCTGATACACTTCCGTTTTCTTGGACCTGCTGTTTGACTTCTACTGAGAACTGACTCTGAGAGTATGTAAAAATTTAGTTGACCTCATTCATTTCCGTTTTAAACGAAAATATCTGACAAATGAGACCTCACACATTGTGCTAATCCCAATAAAGGCATGGTCGCTGGGATGGGGACGGGGGGGGGGGGGGGGGGGCGCAGAATGCGAAACCGTAAGTGTTGGACAGATTTTCAATGGAAACGTGGGTGGGCGAAACAAGAACAGGATATTGTATGAAAAGTTCTGTCCCACTTGTGCGAATTCGAGAAATGGGGCTGTGTCGGAACGGACAATATTTCTAAATTGGAAAAGGAGCATAACATACAAGTGGAAATCGCTAACACCAAACCTTCATTTGGGTCTTAAAAGGCATGTCATGCTGGATATCCATGTTTCATTTTATTACTGTCTGAATATTGTGGGGCTGAGACACTCTCCGGGCGGACATAAAATGTCTATTTCCTAATGGAATAGGGGACGCAACTGACGAATGAAATGTGTGGACAGAATACCACGTGCGCGTAAGGGCATGTCATGCTAAACACCAAGCAAAGATTACATTCAGATCTTACTGCTATCAGCAGACTAACGTTTGGGACGGTCGCGCACTGACGTACATACGTACGGACAAATGTATATCCCTCGATAGAAAAAAGGGTATAACTCACGAGTAGAATGCGCGAACAACATTGCTTGATATTTGTCTAAAAGAGTATGTCACGCTGTTCATCCATGTAAGATTTCATTAAGATTTGACAATGATGAGCGGAGTCTCGGCTCAGACGGACAGAAAATATCTCTCAATAGACAAGTGGCCATAACATATGAACCTAACGTGCCGACAGCATAATTTTATTTGTATCTGTGAGGCCATGCCATACCGAACAGCCATGACAGATTTCATTCAGATCTGACTACTATCAACTGAGATATGTTCGGGGCTGTCTCGTACGGACAAATGCCTATCATGGAAAAGGGGCGCATAACACCCGAGTGGAATGCTGGGCACTATACCTTGATATGTGCCTGAAATGGCATGTTATCCCGAACATTATGTATGATTTTATTGAGATATGGCAACTATGAGCCGAGTAACGCGGTGGGCGGACAAAAAATCTCCGTTTCTTAATGTAAAAAGGGTCTAAACACACAAGGAGAATGTGTGGACAACATAACTTGATATGTGTCTCAAAGGAATGCCATACTGACTGCCCAAGTAAAATTTTATTAGGTTCCAACTGTATGTACTATCAGCTGAGGCATTCTTGAGATGGAGTCGTGCGGCCCTTTGAACGGACAGATACAATCCGGTATTCCCCACTTTTTAAAAAGAGTCAGGGTGTATAAAGTAACCAAAAAAACTCCGCAACACAGCAACTTCTGATGTGAAGAATAATGCAGAAAGTTCTGTGTTGGAGCTCGATGCAGTAAGGGAAACTACTCTATCTGCAGCTGAACGGAGAGTCTTCGTGAGCCTCATTGAGTTGTAATACGTCTCACATTTTGGAATCGTTTTGACGCTCCACTGAACTCCACTGAGCTTTGAGCTTACGTAGGATGTAGCCACCGGCCACCTGGAAAAAGATTAGTCATGTCGTATGAAAAGTATTAAGACTCATGACCTTTGCAGTTTTATGGAATTTCCATTAACCCTTTGAAAACAAGCAGGACGGGGGAAAGGAAAATCGGCCCCCAGGGTTAATTCTGTGACGAGCTCCCTTTCGAAAGTGTCGGGATACTGATGCAGATGCCGAAGTTTTGAAATGAACAATTCTTGAAGTGATAACGCCGGGTCTGGTGCATATGTATATAGATAGCAGTCTGTTAACCCTTTACTCAAGGTAAAGGCCAAAACTGACCAGCACTATTCACAAAACTGCCATTCGATTTTTATTATTGTTTCCTTTTTTTTGCCTACAGCAACATAGCAAAATATGACCACTCATTGGAACGAGCTCGTTGAGCTCGTTCCAATGAGGGGTCATAAGCTATGTTTTTTGACGCAAACATTTAAAAAAAATAGATATTCATTAATTTTGTTTGCAAGTGTCGTCTGCTTTTCGATTTAAGTAAAGGGTTAACACATTGAACAACTCGGTGCACTCCCATTTCTTCTTTACAGGAGTGCCAACTAGTATTTAAAACTTTTCTTGCTGATTGTCGCTCGGAGATCGGGGGGGGGGGGGAGGGGCAGGCTTGACACAGGAGTCAGAACTTTAGGGGGCCCAGGCCTGACCCAACAATCCTGGACTCTTGGCCCAATCCCAGGCCCCCAAGGTTCCGGGTTACTACCCAGGGCTCCCAACCCACTCCTGGCCCTGAACCCGAGAGGTCGCTTTTCCGGCCAAGAAATATGATACGTCATAATTTCATGAAGTAGGATGGCTGCTAAGTGAATGTGTAGAGTAGACCGATTAATATTTTCAAATATTAATTGGTCTACCCCCAAATAATGATTATGGAATCTTCCGATTGCTTCCATTGAATTGACCTGGAATGTTACCACTAAGGTTTTATAAAGGGTTAAATCATGCCCTGAAAAAGAAAACAAAATTACAGAATAGACGAAATGTGGGCAGTACGCTGTTACAGAGGAAAAATAAATGATTTTTCATTTTAGTTTGAATTTTCGACAGAGTGTGTACCTCTAAATCGATCCTTGCTGTCGAACCAAGACATGGAATTAAACCGAGCCCAATGTCCTAACGACTGATTTGAATAGAACTGTTTATTTTAGTGGTTTAACGACACTTTCGACAGCCAGTCATCTTCTGTCTGACAGTTTTACGGGTGGAGAAAGCCGGAGTACCCGGAGAGAACCACCGAGCATCGGTGAGCAACTATCAGACTCCCAAACGTACTAACTCCTTACAAGCAGGCTTAGCATTGATTGAAGATAAGTGCACCATCGTCGTGCAGTACGCCTTTAAGGACACAACGCGGAGATCGAATCGTGCACCTTTCGGTTTGAAGTTCAGTGTCATAACCACTGAGCCACAGTGCTCCATTCAATACAACTGGTTTGTTAGAAAGCTTAACAGCAACCAAATTCTTTAAGGTTTTCCTTGTTCTGACCCCTCGCACAGACCAATCGATTTTTCATTGATCACAGTTTACGTTCTGTGAAAAATGGATATGCTGGTGATGTGCACGTTTTTCGCAGCCATGCAAATTGAATATTCACCCCATATTGGAATTATAATTGACAAAAAATAAGTGTCGAGATTGGAAAGTTGATACCGCGTCACGAGTTTTCGTGCTTGGCTTTCGACTGGTGATGTGAAAGCTGTTACGCTTTAACTACAGTCACGGAGTAACAACTTCCACTTCACCGATGGGAGGAGTTACCGCGCTGATTGACCTGACTCCATATTGAGGGAGAGGCGGATTGAGTTCCGACGCTCTCCGCTGAAGTTCCGTCTCTCCATTTGTATAGAGATCAGGGGTCCAAACGGAAACATACAATCATTGAGTATATTTTGACGCAATGATTCTTCGTGTCAAAATTATAATCACTAATTTTATATTTCAGTTTAGGCATTGATATCAGTGTAGCCAATATTTCTGTCTCTTTGACTGCGCATGACTGACCATTTTCGACAATGGAAGAAATTTGCAGGAAAGTTAAATCCTCTTAATTTTTAAAAGGGAATGGGAATTTCATATAAAAATAGAATTTCGAAGTGTTAGCAAATTTGTGTCATCGATATGCGCATTATTTTACAAACTTCTGGCATTTTCCCGTAGAGTAGTATAAAAATTCAAAAGGTGACTTTTTCACATTATGAAAACGGTCTTTTCACCATCTTTTGAAGTTCTGTAACTTTTCGTCTGTTCATTATTTCAACAGTGTCGGCATCGTGAGATATAATACAAACACTG
Source organism: Pictodentalium vernedei (assembly GCA_031216915.1). Taxonomy (NCBI): domain Eukaryota; kingdom Metazoa; phylum Mollusca; class Scaphopoda; order Dentaliida; family Dentaliidae; genus Pictodentalium; species Pictodentalium vernedei. The sequence continues at coordinate 251,884,455 of CM062290.1, read as the reverse complement.
TCCTTTCCATTAATATAAAAGCCTTTAACCCTTAAGTCCTCAGATTAATTTTAAAGTATTTATGGCCTTTTTCTGCTTACATAGTTATCGATGACTTGGCAGTGGTTCTACATCACTGCTGGCTGCCTATACAGGCAGCCAGCAGTGATGTAGAACCACTGCCAGGGAAAATTCAGTCTACACACAAGAATAATAAAAAAGATTACACAAGGGAGCTCCTGCTTCAATGCAATATAAAAGTGGCGGTTTGGGGCTATATGGGAGCTTAAGGGTTAACGTAAGATTTGCTATTTTTTTCCTGTGAAGAATAAAAAGTTGCAAATTACTGTAAAAACACATTCGCTAAACAAAGAGCCAAAGTGGACACTTATTTAGCTTGGTTGGTGTGATACTGATAGATATTTTTAATGACGGATTATCTGTGAAGTAGTTGCTTCTGATTAACTTGCAATAAAAAGCAAAAATTTCCTTATGTAACTTTTAATAAATGTAAACAACAGACAGCTCCTAGACAGCTGTGTTTTGTTTTCGTTTATCAAAAGTAAGAACAGGAAACTTGGGTTTATTTCCTACTTATGTCATAGGTCTATACTCAACAGTTACTTGCTTCTTAATTGGACATACCTCGCGCGTCTAATAATTTCAAAGTAATCTTTGAAGAAAAGATCATGTAATTCTGACACGATGTCTTGTTGGTCATGCAGGGGGCGCGGTGGCGTTGGGCGTCAGACCACCGAAGTTAAGCAACGTCGAGCCCGATTAGTCCTTGGATGGGTGACCGTCTGAGTGATCGATTTGGACTCCCGCGTTGTGTCCTTGGGCAAGGCACTTAACCCCGATTGTCCGCATGGGTGCACGATGACGCCGTGTACTATGGCGTACTGCACGCCGATGGAGCACATGTCTTCAACCAATCTAACCCTGCCTGTGCCGCAGTGCAGAGTTACGATGTTAGGGAGCTTGCAGCTGCTCGTCGTTGCTCGGTGGTTCTCTCCGGGTACTCCGACTTCCTCCAACCGTAAAACTGTCACCGACACTATATGACCTTGGATGTTAATGTGCCGTTAAACGTTAATAAAATAAATAAATAAATATTGGTCATGCAAGACTTCCACATTACTTTTTGTTAGAGGGTAATATACTGCCAGAGTGTGTTCCTTGCCAGCAGATGTTGGCAGTAGAGCACAATCTTTTAAATTGCACTGACTTTAATCATGTCAGAGGGCAGTATTTCACTGTAGAATCTCTAAGAGATCTATTTTATCATACGAACACGCACCAAAATATATCAGTTCTTAAAGTATTCAAACTTTTTAATAAATTTTAAAATTGTTTTTAATCTTTTCAACTAGACTCTTCAAGTCTCAAGTCATCTGGTTGATTTATAACGTATTCACTATAGTATCATCACTAATTACTGATTGCTGTTAACCCTTTACCTAACGTAACGGCCAAAACCGGCCAGCGCTATTCTCAAAAATCGCCAATTAATTTTCATTATTTTTTTCATTTTTGTCTCAAAAACATAGGTTATGACCCCTCGTTGGAACGAGCTCGTTCCAACGAGGGGTCATAACCTATGTTTTTGAGACAAAAAATGAAAAAAAAATACTTATTCAACAATTATTTTTGCAAGTGTCGTCTGCTTTTCATGTTAGGTAAAGGGTTAAATTACTCCTGTCTTGACATTCTATTATAATTATTTCGTATTTTTAATCAATCAGTTTCCTTTGTAATTGACAACGGCGTGTTTTGATTTCTACCTGCTTTTCGCAACGATATTGCCTTAACTGCTGATGTGGGGTTAAGCACCAATAAATAAATACTAATAATGTCAAGGAAGATATCTTTATTGAAAGTCGATTTTCGTGACGTTATTAGTCAGGGATGAAAAATTAAATACGAGATGTCTGTTTGTCCACAGCTTTGTGTCAGCGCATCTTCCCCTGCTGTTCGGTAAATGACGACCCAGGTTATTCGGTCATGTAATAGTCGATGGCGAATTCGAGTATCGTTGGCCGAGTGTAATATCCGACTCGAAGCCCCCTTTACATTAAATTCTTGTTTAAATGCGAAAAATGAAATCATTTTATCACGTTGTGAAGAAGAAAAATTGAAAATGTGAACTAGTTATTGTTCTTGGTAAGTCGTCGAAGACAACAGCACGCTGTGCTCAGTTGTTTCTGCAAAAAATTGTGATAAAAGCTCGGTTAGGTCAGATTGAATGTTTGCTTTGGCGCATTTATTTGTATAATTTAAAAGAATGACCGGTCATTCTCTTTAGAATACCCGGCCATTCTTAAAAATAATGCATACTATGTGTTCGTGGCGGTTATTCTTTCAGATGCAGCTTCGTACTCATTTATCCGGTTTCAGACAACGGTAATGCGGTAACGACAAGACGACACCAGCAAAGAACCCGTCTAATATATTTGAACTGGCGTGTACACATATCAACGATAACGCCGGCGATATCTGGCAACGACACGATCCGACTATCCAGCTATTTTCAGAATCGGTCTGGGAGCGATGTTTATCGTTACCGGACATACACAATACTGTAAGGTTTCTGACAATGACGTCACTCTCTCGAAAAGTGCATGATGAGACCTCTTGGAACTTCACGTCGCTCTGCTGAAGCGACATACGATCATACTGCACCAATTAGAGTCCAAAATATCATACCTGCATTTTATCCTACATTGGACACAAAAGAAGTCAGAAGCCGATAAAAAGAAGATTTTGCCAATGAATGAGCATTGTAGATATGCTCCGACAGCTGGGCATACCATGTCCGCCGGCCGCTTGTCATCACAGGTAGCCTGGCAGCAATATCCTTGACCTCAAACCAAAGAAGCTTGCCTCTAACAAAAGTCAGGCTATAAAAGCAGCCATACTAGACTACATACATGAATGCAAAACCCAGAGAAAATGAAGCCCAACTGGAAGCTTTTGCGGTGGAAAATGAGACCAACTACGCTGAAAGAGTATCCGTGACGGTTGCACATACCTTACTTAAATTAATATTATTCATGTTACAAGGTACAGTACCGCAACAACAGTTTGCTGCATGCCTGCACCCAACGGTATTTTTCTTTTCTCCCAACTCAGTTCACAACGCCAACCTTGGTGTTGAAATTAGCGTCTGTACCCTTGTTGAACTGAGTTCCAGACACCAACACCAATCAAGCATATGAGATATTTGCAAACCCAGTCCAATTTCATCTTCGAGTGACAAAATACCCATCCCAACGTCACATATACTCCTTAACCCACTGGAAAGCGTTTACACCTTGAAGTACAGGATACCCACGACTGAAATGGACGTGGATTGAAAAAAATTGGAAGTGGTCGGCTGAATGCCATTCAGTTCCTCTTATGCCTTTAGTTCCAGCCATACGTTCAACGTTCATTCTTTGTACAAGGTTGCCCAATTTAACCCGTTTCATAGGCACATTGACAGGGTATCCGCAGTAACTACCATGGACGTCGGAGTGGCGATGCGGGTACTCGTCTCTTGACATTGAGCAAGTGCGAAAAGGAGCGTCCGTGCCGTTTCATGTGGATTTGGTAGTGCCCATGTCACCAGCAAAACGTTTCAGTGAATAATTTTATGATCAATAATCTTACGCGCATTGATTACTGTGTCATTTCCTGCCGATCCAACTGGTCCGTTAGCCTTGACATGCAAGCACCGATAGAGATGCTGTACACTCTAATATCAACTGGGTTCAAAATTAACTTAAATTAACTGGGTTGAGTGAATATGAACCCAAATGGGTTCATATTCACTCAACCAGTTGATTTGGGTTGATTTTTAACCCTTTACCTAACCCGAAAAGCAGACGATACTTGCAAATAAAATTATTGAAGCACTGATTGTTTTTATTTTTGGCGTCAAAAACATAGCTTATGACCCCTCATTGGAACGAGCTCGTTGAGCTCGTTCCAATGAGGGGTCATAAGCTATGTTTTTTTTGACAAAAAAATGAAACAGTAATAAAAATTAAATGGTGTAATTTGTGAATAGCATTGGCCGGTTTTGGTCGTTACGCTGGGTAAAGGGTTAACCCAACTGATTTTAGAGTGTATGAACTCGAGCGACTTTAGTGAGACACTGATGCATTGAACTAAGCCTTGCTAATGTAATCTCTGAGCCTCGGTACTGCATGTATCCAAATGGAACATTATGTCCCTCCATGCAGGTTGCCTTCCTAAAATGACTTGCTATCTTTCCCTTCCAACTTTCCCGTGTCCCTGCTACACCACACTCAATACTTTACCTTCGCTGTCGACCCATGAGCTTTCAGCTGACCGAACCCTTTATCACCACAGTTGCCGTATATTTGCTCCATATTTACTGACCAACCAGACTGTTCACAACATATAGATAGCCCAATTGTACAGTAATCCGGTGTACCATAGACGCTTTCTGTTGCATACCATCCCAGAGAGTAGATTCAGGGCTTAAGGGTGTGTTTAGTAAGGCTTACTTCGTCTACCTCGATGTGAAGTTTGTGTAATTTCGCATCTAGTTTAAATATTTTACCGGGCTGATGTGCACATAACTACTGAAAAATGCATTGCCGTTGCCGTTGCCGTTGCCGTAACCGTTAGCGAACTGATAATCCTTGCCGGGAAACTGGATAAATGTGTTCGAAGTTTGAAGGGACTTCAAAGTGAACATCATGATGTATAGATGTACAAGGCGTTACCAAGGCGCAGTCTAATAAGTCTCCTTAGTAATGGTCTTTGGAAAAAAAACCTTGTCACCACACAACACTCTACAGTTCCCAACAGATTTTGTCCAATTTGATTATGTATCGCACAAAATGGTGAGAAAGCGTTCTTGCAGCTTCCGAATCGCGGTCTCACAATTTGTTTTCGGAGTTATGTCCCTTGGCACAGGTTTTAAAACGTTTTTAGCTTAGATTTTCTCGCTGTCTGAAGTGAGAAAAGATTTTCCCTATTGCTTTTATTCCAGCTTTTTGTGTGCAGGGGGTGTTTGTTTTGCTTCCCTAATTTTAGTTAGGTTGAAGTTAGGGATTTGCTTCATCAACATGTCAGAATAATGACATTTTTAATCGACAATCCCACAAAATGCTCCCTCTACGCCACTGGTCTACTAAAAGGTGCCCATGGCCACCCCTTAAAATCCCTGTATGTCACTTCCACCGCTAAATTAATGAAATCTATAGCCATTCCACAAAAACTCTGAACCAGGCAGAATTGAAAATACGGAGACCGGCATTCCTAGAAAATCTTGATAAACAACATGTATTTCTAAAATCTACGTACACACAGTAAATCTATTTTGGAAACATACGTGTCTCTTTTACTTTTTTTAGGATCTGATTAGCTTTCTAAACTTACCACTACACCATGCCTTTTTAATGGCTTAGCAGTGATTTCTAGCCAAGTCTTGGCTGCCTATAGAGGCAGCCAAGACTTGACAAGGAACCGCTGCCAAGGTAATTTGACTGTTATTCAAGGGACCTCTCCTTGATTGTATGCTAAAGTAGTGTTCTCAAACTATTGTTACAATATTCAGTAAGCCAGTTCCGACCCACAGTGATATTTCACTCCAGTGATCAAATTCGTATTTTTGAGTTGTGACTTGTCTTGTTTGACTTGTGGATGTGTTCATTCCTACTGTTGAATAAATAGCAAGTTTTCGGTAAAACATCAACAATTATTCTTGTGTACTGTGATTTTCATGTTTCTTACATCTTGTTAATGGCACCGAAGCCAAAAACTCCAACATTATGTTTCACTTTGGATAATGGATCCATTTTAATATCGTGTTCTATTTGCTCGACACAAGGGCCAAATTAGATGAATCGCCATGGCTGATAATTTTCGTCATTGGAAGAGATTTAGAGGAAAATTAGCTCACAACAATTTCCTAAAGCTTTCAGTAAATATCAACTTAAGGGTATGGGAATTTCATATAAAAATTGAAATTTCGAAATGTAAGTGAATTTGCATCATCGATGTGCGCATCCTTTCGCAAATTTCAAGCATTTTTCTGCAGAGCTGTATAAAAATACACAAGCTGGATTTACAATTTTTGCCCAATCAATTTGAACATTTGACTATTATTCTCTATTGAAACCCATTTAAGCCTTTACCTAACATAAAAGCAGACGACACTTGCAAACAGAATTCTTGAATAACTAATTTGTTTCACTTTTTGTCTCAAAAACATAGATTATGACCCCTCATTGGAACGAGCGTAACCTTTTTTCTGTTCATTATATCAACAGAGATTTGCTAATTCTTATCTGGGAAGAATAATAGCCTGCAAATTACTGTAGAAAGACATTCGCTTAAGAAAGAGCCCAGATGGACGTGTTGGTGGATGTGACACTAATGGATATTCTTAATGACGGATTATCTGTGAAATAGTTGCTTCTAATTAGCTTGCCACAGACCGCCAAGTTTCCATTTTTAACTTTTAATAAACGAAAACAACAGACAGCTTTCGATAATGTGTTTTGTTTTCGTTTATTAGAAGTAACAAAGGGAAACTTGGGTTTATATTCTATTTGTTCCATAGGTCTTTTCTCTACAATTACTTTCTTCTTAATTGGACCTTCATCGCGCGTCTAATAATTTCAAGAGAGATAACTTTATCGAAAGTCGATTTTCATGAAGATATAAGTCAAGAATGCATACCGAAACGCTGATGTGAAAAATCGTTAATATCTTACGGCATCACATGGGATACTCACATCGATCGGGGCGTATTCAGTTATTCCTCCCGAATGCCATGCACAATTATGTTATAGAATAGATACAAACTGGTCTACTTGGCTTAGTGGCTAAAATCATGTATACTAATATGTACATCTATCTTCGTTATAGAGTGCAGTTAGTTTATTTCTATCGCATATAAAGTTTACAAGTACCAAATGAGAACCACTTCAGACTACCCAAATATTCACGAACGATGCACCTGAATGCCAGGAGGCAAATTTCTTGGGTTCGGCGAGGTATTATCATCAGGCTACAACCTGGAGTTTAGAAATCATGGGTTAGTTCAGATACTTTGATAATAATGGATTGATAAATTAATGAATAGATGTATTGACATATTAGGATATTTTCCACTCATAAAATCCATTACAATGCCCCCTTGACCAATACAAGAGTTTACTCTACAAGTTATTTTCACAGCCACTAATGTTGATTATTTTACTTTAACCCTTTACCTAACCTGAAAAGCAGACGACACTTGCAAAAATAATTCTTGAATAACTATTTTTTTCATTTTTTGTCTCAAAAACATAGGTTATGACCCCTCGTTGGAACGAGCTCGACGAGCTCGTTCCAACGAGGGGTCATAACCTATGTTTTTGAGACAAAAAATGAAAAAAATAATGAAAATTAATTGGCGATTTTTGAGAATAGCGCTGGCCGGTTTTAGCCGTTGCGCTAGGTAAAGGGTTAATAATGTTACTTAGAAATTGTACTTACAAAAACCTGTTAACTTCTGTAACTTTTTAATCCGGATGCAAGAACGTTTGTTGGAGGTGGGGGGTGGGGGCGTGGGGGGGTTGACTTCCGATTCTTGTCAATAATGTCTTTTACTGACACCTAAATTACATCTAAAAAATATTGGTGAAACTCTTGAAAAACGTGAATAAGTCGATGATCCCAAATCTTACGTGGGCAGTCAATCTTTCAAATACGATGCCGAAAGAATCTAAAGATCTGGATCCCGAAAACAAAACTCAGTAGAATTCGTCAGTAAATTATATTGTTATAAACCTGCCACTGGATGGGGTGGGGGTTGTGCCTTTAACGCTGCGTCGTAACAAATAGATCAGCCAATTAACAACGGAAGTATATCAGCCGATGAAATATTATCCGTTAAAGGAACTAAATAAAGCCAAAGGGAAACAACCGGCGAAGATCATGCTTCGAATGATCTATTTGAAGTCATTGTCCCAGTTATTGACGAATTAAGCCTCTCATTTAATCGACTATTTGAATCTGGACAATATACAACTTGTCGAAGCCAGTCCGCCCTGAGTCTTATATACGAGAAAAGGGACAGACACGACTCAAACAATTATAGAGCTATAGCTCTCGGCTCTCCTTTTGGTAAACTGTTTAATAAAATTCTAAACTATTTAATTTAATAAGATTCATTTCTGCCAACCAAATAATCACAACAGACAGTTGGCTTCTGCACAATGCACCCGTTCAAGCACCATTATTGTTTGTAATTTCTTTAATGCAGCGGTGAGGTACTCAAATTGGCTTAGCCTGTTTACCAAACCATTGTGATTTCGAACTGAAATATGTTTAAAAACAACTTCTAAACGTCGTGATCAGTATGTTTCTATGTGAAAATGAACAGATCAGCGAAACCAGTTTGGCATCAGAAAAAAAATCGATTGACAGTCCGTTCGTTCTCAAAATCACGTTAAATAAGTATAAGTCTCTTAAATACACAGAACGGCTGATATGTGAATGCGTTCGTCAATCTGGCACGAGTGCCAGCGCGGAAGGGTAGAACAAGAGGCTGCGCCTCTCGTTCTATCCTTCCGTGATGGCATGAGTGCCGTATTGACCAACGCATTCACACATCGTGGCTCTCTGTGTTTATTACATGCCTCTATGACATAGAATCCATTAATATAAAAACTTGGTCTTATTTGTAGAATTTGACAGTTCTCAAGTCTGCTTGAAATAAAGACAAAAACAAAACTCGGGTGTGATTGGCGTGTGACAGATCGATGCGTAAACAAAAAAATATAAATGAAAATTGTGTCCAAGTAGGTTATTTATTCGTATTTTTAAGAAAAAAGCTCCCGTATTCGTAGAGATATCGCTTCACAGTCAAAACTTGAGTTTTTTAACATCGCCCTCATTTATAGAATAAGCGTAATTTAGTTCATTTGGTGGATTTTGAACAAAAACATTTTCCAATTGACATTCGATTTATCGGCTGTTACCGCAGCTTCTGAATTAAATGAGGCTAAAATGCGACGTTTTGATTGGCCAATTACGAAAATGGGCGGAGTTTAGTTCTTTTGGTGAATCCGTATGAAACACGTATTCCGCACGAATTTGTAAATATGGAACTGAAGGAAAAGTAATAAGCGTGTAATAAAAACCGTTATATATTACCTCTTTCAATTTTCGCAAAATCTTTGACACTGTTAACCGTTCTCTGCTTTTTTGGACAATTAAGTCATATTGGTATTCAAGGAGCATATTTTAATATCATAAAATCTCTCTATGAATCTAGTTGCTACCTTATAAAAACGAACGCAGGAACTGGTCCACCACAACTATCTGCTATCGGTGTGCGTGAGGCATGCATAATATCTCCAAATTTAATTAATAATTTTATTGATGATATTCGTGAAATACTCGAGGGAAGTTGCACTCCCGTGGCACTTCATGATAGGGAGAGAAAAGTATTCTCACTCCCAAATTTTACTTGTATGAAAAGAAGCATAAAATGACAACCTCCTTTAATTATTTAGGCATAATCTTCTCTAACAATGGAAAACTACAAAACGCTCAAAAAGTGTGACAGGACTTAAAGCAACGCATTCTGTACTCGGTGCTTTCTAAACAACATGCTACCTTCTGGTTCCTGTACTTTCTCGACTGTTCGATAAACTGGTTAAGCCAATTTTATTTTATGGTAGTGAATTATGAGTGGAGTAAAAAACCGCAAACGAAGACCACCAGCCGTGTGAACATACACATAAAATTCTGCAAATTACTTTTAAACGTCAGTGAGCATTCGTTTAACCATGCAATGCGAGCTGAGCTAAGGAGATATCCACTATTCGTAAATGTCAAGCTGCAAATGGTGAAATTCGTTTCAAAACTATACTCACTTGATCAATATTCGCCAGTGAACGATGCTCTCGTTAAATGCGGACAAAAGAAAAAAGTGGATTCGGTCGTCAATAGAACAGAAAGCCTAGGCTTTAATGGCATTAACACTATTAATTGCGAGCAATTAAAGCTTCTCAAAGAACGGCTGAAAAGAGATTATTTAGAGCTGTGTTTTGCTGACATAAATAATGGTTACAAATACGTTGGAAGAAACGACCTAAGGGCCTTTCGATTGTTTAACTCTTTGCCCAACGCAGACGATATCAAACTTTATTATTTTAAATATCATTTTTGAATTTTTTTTTTTTAAATTTCAACAAAACCATATCATGTGACCCCTCATTGGAACGAGCTCGACGAGCTCGTTCCAAAGAGGGGTCACATGATATGGTTTTGTTGAAATTTTTAGAAAAATAATATTTTTTCTGCTGCTGAATTTACGTATCACGCGGGCGGATGCGGGCGATTCGTTGGGTAAAGGGTTAAAGACAGGTATTGTGGGTTGTGGGGCACCTGAATTAATAGTTTTTTCCCTTCAATCCGATTATTATCGAACCATTCCTTTGTTACTTAAACTTTTTATGTTGCTTAATCATTTTCAGTAAACCTTCCGGAGGATAATAAATTCTAAGCTACTAATTTATTTTCAGTGAATAAACAGTAAGTAAATAAATATCATGAAATTATTTGAAATTATTTTGTAAACACTACTAATTTATTTATTAGTTTTAGTTTTTTATTTTCTTTATTTTTATCATTTGTGTATGATTTTGCAACTAAAATGCTTAAAAAAGACAGGTAACACTATTTAAATTGAAATATCGTACTTTGAGAGCAACATAACACCATCTGCAATGTTTTAGCATTGCAGATGACACCTTATTGCACTAAAAGGGTGATACATGGTTAATTTGTTCTCATTTATAATCAGATTCTAGTTGGTACTAAACTCTTTCATTAGACATCGACAAATATTCATTATACGATCTGTCTCACAGGGGTTGGGGTTGGGTTAATTGCAATAAAATACTATTACTATCACTATTAAGAACCGTCGGGCAAATTCCTGTCATATGCGAGCAAACGTGGATCCCCTCTTCATGCTCCCACCATATGAAGATAGTTGTGGCCTTACATAGATATATAGACAGAACCACACAAGTGTTTGAATGGGTTAATGTTTATCGCGCGAGTTTGGTTGAGCGCAAGAATACCATAAGAGGCGAAGCCTCTATTGGTATTCCGTTCCAAACCAAACGAGAGCGATAAACATTAACCCCTTTAATCACACTTATGCGGTTCTGTATTCATTACACACCTTTGCAAATTTCTAAAACATGCCTTTTTACGGTAATACTAAGTTAGAATCAACCTATCCTTCTGAGACGTAAAGGAAATAAAATAAGACAAAAATCCAAATAAATCTTCACAAGCAGGAGACCAGTCTTGTTGTTATTTCGTACGCTGATTGAACTTTCATTCATGGTTTCAACTTGCAAATTGTAATGCGTCACCACTTCGATCGATGAAACATTGTTCATCTAAAAATTAATACAGTTTACCGTCCTTTTATGACTCAAGTTTGCAGAACGAATTGTGAATGGTTGATGTGATCTCCACCAAAAAGTTACCACACTCTCACAAAAAACAATAGGTGTAAATTCTAAAAAATACTTCAATGAGAAATTATAAAAAAAACTCATATATTTATCTGACTTCCAAGTTCCATGCTGCTGTTGTTACTCGATTGATTGACAGGTTAAAAAATTTTAGTCAAGATTACAGCAGTCATTGTCAATTCACCTCACATAAATGGAATTTATATCCTTATTGCCCAAGAGAGATGATCGTATTGTTCATAATGCCTGCTCAAAATTTATATATGTTCTTGTTATAGGCTTTAACATAGGTACAGAATCCATACGAATTCCAGTGAATAGCTACAGGCAATTTGTTTTATATTTCGATTTTGGTGACCTAGAAACTTGCTCGCGCAACGCCATTCATTCGAAATGACGTCACTCATAGACGCTTTCATATTCTTTCCACATTGTTCTTTAGTTCGAACTGCATCTCAGTTATTGCCAAGTCAATACTTTAACCCACCAGTTATTTAATCAATAGTCAGTATTGTTCACGTTAAGAAAATAAATTATAAAGTTTCTTTTGATGGTCGGTCAGTATATAGGACATGAGTTTCTACCGAAACAATTGAAACTCAGATACTATAGACCGCTAACATCCACTTTACAACATCAAAATAAATTACCCATTGAATCAAAACGAGTCCATGCTTCCCCAGAAATATGACTGGTTCCATTCTTACATTAAAAAAGTGCAAATATCTGTATCCCACACGTGTGCGATAAAAGTTTATTTTTATCACACATCCTAGAATGTCGTGGACAAACCTTAATTTTAAATGGGTGTGAAATAAAATATTATTCTGGAACTTTATATTGAGAGGCATAAAATAAGAATGAAATATCGCTCGGTGTACCTAACAACTGAAAAAAATGAATGGAAAAGAGTACAAGTTTCGTAATCGGATTTGTCTTGAAATATAATTATTAGACAGACACATGTGAGGATTGAAAAATTTCCAACAAATTATATCTCTTCTTATCTCATCTACTTCCAGCCTGTGAGAATGTCTCCCACTTGAGGTGGGAATAAGTGCATCGTACTACGTGTCGGATGTTCTTTTCATTCAATTCTTTTTGAACGAATTGATTTTATTAATTGACCGATTTTATGAAAAGGCAAATCCGTAATCCTCAGTTTTATTTCCTCGAGTTGGATGTTTCTTTACACATTAAACATGCTGAATCCGTTCAGCTGCTAGTATTCATATTTATCCTACAATCGTGTTCTAAAGTATATGATTAAAAGGTAAAATGAAAAGTTTTTATCGTCCACGGAATGCGTCAAGACGCCATCTGCATTGCTTTAGAATTGTAGATGGCCGTTTTCTGTATCAAAGAGACGTTATGAAATATTTGTTGTATCCATACACTTCAGACGGGCCTGAAATGTTTGACCTATGGCATTGAACATGGCAATGTTCCCTCGATCGAACAAAATCATCAACTTGGAAAGGTCTGAAATGAATGGCATTTGGAGGTTTGCACAATATCTTTGAATGTTACATCAACAATCTGACCAAATAACGAAAATAAATACATTTCAAAATAAACACAGAACTATTACCGAAGGTGATTAAAACTACGCATTTAAGTCCACGGGCGATAACCCTATGATGTTTAATCCGAGCCAAGTACGTCTTCACTTGATGATGATAAAAATCATCCGAAATCAACTGGGCTGAGTGAATATGAACTCAGTTGGTTCATATTCACTTAACCCCGTTGATTTGGATTAATTTTATCCCAACTGATTTTACAGTATATTACAAAAGTAGGATTTATAGGTAACAACTAGGAACAACAAAAATTTAATGAAACGATAATAGTATAGGAGGGTCCAGACGACCCCGGTTACCCAGAGCTTTGGGTGAGCAGCAAGTGCTAAATTCACATAGGAACCGGAGCTTTGGGGGAGCAACCTTTTCCTGGTCAAAACTTCGGCTTCATCCAGCTAGATTCGGCAAGTGGTGTACATACTTCATATATGGTATGCTTTTGTATATATAGTGATATATGTACACACAGGGCTCTGGGAATAGTATGGGTTTTCTTGAAAGTTTTCTCCGCGAAACTGTGGACGTTTCTATTGACATCGTGATGCGCACGCCACGTCATAGAAACGCTGACTGCTGTTGTTGTCCACTGTGCAATCTGATATGGTGTTATTCTGGTCAAGGTGTGTCGGGTTTCTCGTACGAAAGTGATACATTAGTATAGTATGGGCGGCGTACAACCTTGTATGTCCCCTGTTAGCCCGTGGTAGTACTAATACACCAAATGCTTTATATCATCCTATGACTGGTATAGGAAGTACGTAATGCTATTCCAGATGGTAGCGTGGGGTGAGGGTGGGATGAGGGTAATACACGGCCGGCTAGTGCGGTATTGTGAGGTAGTCCTTGGTAGTTTAGAATGGTAATATAGGATGTACGGCCTGTACCCCTGTAGGCCTACTGTTAGCCCTTAGTACCATTCATCCACTGAAGGTGTTATACTGCCTACTGTTGGTATAGGTAGAAAGTAATGCCAGGCCAAGCGGTACTGTGGTAGGGGTGATGCCTGGTAGTTTAAAGAGTAGTGTGGTATGGGCGGTATATGCCCATGTAGGTTCTATCTTAACCCTTGGTGCTAATAACCTACCGAATGCTTTGTATTACCCTGACTGGTATAGGTAGTACGTTATGCTAGGTCTAGCGTTAATGTGACGTGGGTGTGATGGTAATACGGGGGGTTGTCTAATGCGGTAGTATATGATGTGCGATCTGTACCCCTGCTGGTTCAATGCTAGCCCTTGTTACCACTATCCATCTAAGGCGTTGTGCTGGCCCACAGATGGTATAGTAGGTAGTACGTAATGCTAGGTTAAGCAGTATTGCGAGGTGAGGTCTAATGTTAGTATTTGGTACCACTAACCGGTTGAATGAATTTTACCACCGGGGGTTGGTATAGGTATTGCGTATCGCTAGGCTATACTGTATTGCGAGGTAACCCAGGATAGTTTAGAACGGTAGTATGAGATGTACGGTCTGTACACCATAGGTCTACTGTTACTCCTTAGTACAAGAAAATCACCTAATGGCTTGTACTGTCCTATGAGTAGTTCGGAATGCTAGGTCATTTGGTTGTGTGGTTTATGTTTTGTTTCTAGTATCGTAGTAGAGTATGGGTGGTCTTATGGACATTCTAAGACTTGGCCGAGGGTTGGGGGTCGTGATCTGAGATAGCTAGCAAACCTGTAGTAATGCTACCAGTCAGTTGTGATCGTTCACGACTGCAAGGGTGGTAGAGGACTGTAGTAAAACTTGGTCATAGGACAGACGAAGCCGAAATTGGACAAAGCCAGTAGTAGTGTTCTTAGGCCAATGAAGAGCATAGGGTGATCTAGAAAACAGAAGCTGATAAGATGCGAGGAGTTATAACTATTCTCGAATAGACTACACTACCATGTAATAGGTATCCTCCAATACCCAGATGAGCATAAGAATCGTATGTGGAGTCACTCGTTCGAGCAACTGCTCGACTCTATAGCTTATTTGCTCGATAAGATTCGATTAGTTTGAGGAATCTGAGCTAGTTAGCAAGGCTGCAGTAAATCTATAAATCAGTAGTAAGCGTACAAGGCTGTAAGTGGGTAGCAGAATATAGTATTGGGTGAATACAATAGAGGTTGATCATAGGGCAAATAGTTGAAAACATGGTAGAAGAGGATGTATGAATGAATACCAGGAGCTATATATAGGAGCCTGGATCCAACTTATGGAATCCCAGTTATGGAATCCCACATATAGAATCACACCTATGGAATCCCTTTTACGGAATCCCACTAGGAGAATCCATTTTGGAAAACGGCTGAAGTTATAGAATCCCTTTTTCCGAGATGAGCATAAGAGTAGTATCTGGAATCACTTGTTTGAGCAATTGCTCTATAGCTTATTTGCTCGATAAGATTCGAGTAATTAGAGCAATGGGACTTATTCGACTGCTAGTGGTCGTGAAAGCAACGTATGATAGTGATTATTGTATACTTATATAGGTACTGAAAGCCATATTAGTTAGTAGTAAGTGTGCTAGAGTCCGACACACCTTGACCCAAATAACACCTTATCAGATTGTAGAGTGGACAATAACAGCGGTCATTGTTTCTATGACGTCGCGTGCGCATCACGACGTCACAACGTGAACAGGAATGTCAGTCGTTTCACAGGGAAAACATTCAAGAAAATCCATCTTCCCCATAAATTTTCCATCACATACCCACACTATATACCCAGAGCCCTGTGTGTACATATATAACTGTATATACCATACCATATATATGCAGTACGTACACCACTTGCCGGATCTAGCTGGATGGAGCCGAAGTTTTGCTCAGGTTCCTATGGAAATCCAACACTAGCTGCTCCCAAAGCTTCGAATAACCAGGGTCGACTGGACCCTCCTATACTACTAACAATTTATCGATAATAACCCCGTAACATTTGAATCGAGCCTTAGGAATATAATGCAAAGGATCAACTACACAAACTTTTGATCATGCGGACATAGCTTCAATCGATATCTTATGAAATGAAAACTGCTCAAAACGATTGTTCAATACCATTCAACTGTAGAATTCAAGGGCAATAAATCTATTTCAAATGGGAGACAGCAAGTTTATGTCATATCAGATTTGTGTTGATCGTGTATATGAAGCGTCAAAAACTTCTGAATAAATTTAGAAATAGTTCGTTCATAAGATTTGGCCACTCTGATGATTTACAACTTGAAATGAGCCTCAGCAAGTTTATATTACGCAAATCTCCACTTAATGTCATACAACTTTGAAATTAATATTTTGAGAACAGCAGAAGTAGTTGTCTCCACAAGATTTTGCCATGCTATTGAAACTGTAGAATTAAAGGGCAATAACGCTATTATATTTGAATCAAGCCAATTTTTTACGATACTAATTTCCTGTAACTATAGAATTCAAGGGTGATAACTCTGTATAAATCTATAATGCTTAAATCGGGGTACAACAAATTTTTGTTACGCACATCTGGTCAAGATTTTAATCATGTATACCAAGTTTCAATCGAATATCTTAATAAATGGGGAAGTAATTTTTTCCAGAAAATTTCAAGAGATCAAACGACCAACCGATCGCCAGACACAGTGACTCATACATAACGGCTCACACTATGTTTGCATTTATGTTCTTATCAGTGCTCAGCCGACAGCCAGTGACTGTCGTCTGAATCCCAGTTCGAACGTAAACCTTGCCACCTTATCAATGCCCTATCCGCTTGGGACTCTTAGGATTCCTGCAGGTGCCTGTGGCTAACAACGCCAAAGGGTGATCAACGATAATTCACTGAAAAGATTATTTATTTACATGTACGAAGGAATATAATATGAAACAAATTACTCACAAAACTTATCCATAAGAATACACTAATTACGCGGATAAAAGTTTATTCTTTAGGGACCTCGACGTCTCCCACAGCCAACTGTGTCCGCTGGATCAACCTCACATCATCTTCATCGTCTCACGGCTTGTGATGAATACAAAGTGTCTATTCACTTCTCGTTGCTTTCTCTTTGCAGGGTTAACATCACCGTCAGTCGGGATTAACACATATAATGTTCTACTTGTATGACTTTATCAGCGCTCTCACAGTTCAATCACAATTCAATCGGCGTCTATCACAGTTCACGATCAATTTGCGCCTTGCCTGGTGCTCACAGGGTTAAGTTATTCTTCGCCTTCAGATAGATACTTAACAAAGCTTACAAAATAGTATTCTGCAATGTGTTCTCAACATCACTAATTCTCGCACCGCCTAAAATTATTTTAACTCGCGAGCTATTCAAGCGCTTACTCAAGCTCTTAATACGGTCTCTAGACCTCAACGTCACAGCTTTTACTTCTTTGGCTACTGTGCCACTACGGTTCGCAACCGTTAACAAACTACTATCGGTTCATTACAACCTCAGAGGGTTACGACAATACGCGGACTTTCAATTTCGGTGCCTATGACCCTCGACGACCAAGGCTAAATTCGGACCTCACGCCAACTGCCTATGTATGTCTTGCCTTCTAAAACAGGTAATGCCGTTTACCTAAATGCATATATCTCCCTGAGCTCGTACTTCCTGTTCCTGATCCTATTCTCATATATGGCCACCGACTTGGCCCGCGACTGCTCCTATTCTAAATATGAGCTCTGCGGCTCCCTTACACAACAACGTGCCTATACTTTCGCACCGATGCGGCACCTCCTCTAACCTATAGCATGGGACCCCCCCCCCCCCCCCCCCCCATCTATTCACAGCGACCCACAGCCTTACACATCTTCCGACTGGAATTGGTTGGAATGAATTTTTCGAGAAATCTCCCGATTTTTATTTAGATTGCCAGAACATTTATTCTCAGTTAATCGCTTCATTTGAACTTGGCCGCTTAGATCTATCTTAATTTAACACTCGCTTTAAAGTTCCTTTGAAAGACTCGCATTTTGGTACCTTTTGACATTTCGGAGACAGGATAGATGCGTAATATGGGTGTGTCTCCAGAACATATGTGTTGCACTGGTTAACAACACTTACAATTTAACTGGTCTTAATTACCAAGATAACGATACAGAAGAAAATATTGTCTCTCTTACTATTGATCTGTTATCAGATAGCCCATGTGGCGTTCAACAATTGCGCCATAATGGACATTAAATTTCATACTTCATTGAGAAGCTCTTGAATTAACGTTAGTTTGTCAAATCTGTTTTCAGGGTCCGTCACATACCTCTCTTTACGCTTTACATTTAACCCAGGCAGAAATATTATCGAAAATATTTACACTTTTATACACCAAAATCACAACTTTTAGCTATCACCTTGACAACTCCCTACCAAGGAACTACTCTCAGTTGTTCCAAAACACCAAGGGGATAGCGTCCACGTGCATCCACTTTAATACTCTCTCTCTTAGAGCTATCTCACAGTCTTGCTCTACTATTACACCAATATACTCAGAATTTTAACACACACAGTCATACGCATGCGCACACTGATGCGCACCACAAATAACTCCCAGTACTTTGATTCGGTTCCCCAATGGAATGCATGAGTCTATCCTCAGCCCATATAAACTCGCGCGCACACTTCCACTGGCGCGCAATAGGAGGTGGTCCGTTGGTACACATGCAGCCAGCAGGTCCCCCTACACACTCACCCTCCCTCTCAACATCGCAAAATATAATACTATTCTATCATACACACTCCTGTTTCTATACACACTCACGCAACACCTGCGTAAATTAATATTAGCAAGGGGTATCCACCCTGACCCAAGCCAGCCGATGGGCCCTTTGCCCCAAATTCCATTATCTCACTAACTTACCCCATTCTTGGATAGGGTGTCCCGCCCGGCTCATGCCCGCCAGCGGGTTACCTAATAGGCACCAACTTTAAATACCCTCATTTATGGTGGGACCCTTACAAGTCCCTAGAGAGCCCCTCTGTCCCCTTTACCGGGACCTATTCCTTGGGGGCGTCCTCCACCAAGGACCCCACTCATCTTCACGCCCATCACTTTCATGCCCACAGGCGATGCCTGCCGTACCAGAGCTCTCAGATGCTACGCTCTGTAGATTAACTCCTGTCAATCTCTCCTTGGGTGCCCTCCTACCTCTACATCTCTGTTGCCATTTTGTGGCTACTCCGGCCACCTCTTGTGGCCTCTTCTGGCCCAATGTACCTCCCCCCGCTGTTCGCGTGGGTTCAGTGTCCTTTATATTTTGGCATCTCCGCAAAAATCTGCGTGGTAAACGTCTCCACATCCATCTATGTCCACTCGATAATGACCGTTGCCCATTATTTTTGTTACAGCGTATGGCCCCTCCCACTGTAACCGCGGTCTACCTAACCGTGTCGGCAGGAGCACGATCACCTTTTAACCGACCCAAAAGTTCCTAACCTTTGGTCTACTCACGTGCCTACCCCCATTACGCCCCGTCTCGTCCACATACATTGGCTGCTTCCGTTCAGCCACTCCCTTGACTTCCGTCGTCAAAGGATTAACCTTTGGTGCCTCCATTGTGCACCCTACCTGTGCCTCCTTACTCAACTCCACTGGTCCCTCCAGTGATTTTACCGGCCGCTTTGCATCTGCGGCCTGGGCTCGGGTGACCACCCCGATGCCCCTTTGGGTACCTTCCTCTCCGACCATGTCATGTCGGGTTATGAACATACCCCGGGTATGTTCCCAAGCACGAGGTCATAGATGGGCGCCGCAGTACACATTGCCTCTACCTCACCGCTATAGAAAGGGGTATCCACCCTCACCCTCGCAAGGGGGAACGTCCTAATCGTCCCATCTATTAGCATGCACATGTGGTCGCGGCCCAATAGCTGGTCGTCCTTGACTAGTTGCCTACGCACCGCTACGCTACTGCATCCTGTGTCGCGAAGCATCTGCACTTCATGTTTACCCACATACTCCGGGTACACGGGCATTTTCCCTCCACCTTCTGAGGCTGTGACTTCCTCGCACATCCCACTAAATATAGGGAGGACCTCTCCACCCTCTAACACGAGCTCCCCCTTTTCAATTGCATCCCGGAGTGGACTACTTTCTGACCCACCTGTCTGGCAGAACGCGGCCGTCTGCGTTTTGTCCCAGGTCGGACCGCCGCTACCTCCGTTTCTCCAATTCTTTGGTGAAGGGTCCCTCCTTCCATTCCCATTGGGGTCCGCTATTTGGTTTTGTGGGAGGAGTTTTCTTCTAACAGGTCCTCGCTTGGTGCCCCTTCCGCCCACAAACAAAACAAGACAAATCTTTAGGGCTCTGTGGCCCAGTATTACCCCTGTTGCCAGCCGGCTCTGGGGATTAAGCATAACCGGTGCCTTAGCAACCTGGTTCCCCCAAATCTTCCCGGCCGGGACTGGGTTATACTACCCCCGTGGGCTTCCAAGTACTGTTCGGATACCTTAGTCATTTCATCAACACTGTTTGGCCTCCTCTCCTTAACAAAGAGGGCCAACTCCGGGGTGCAAGTTGAAATAAACTGCTCTTGGATGAGCAGATCTTTGAGGGACGGAAAATCTTCGTTGATTTCCGACAACTCAACCCAGCGGTCAAAATACCTAGTGGACCGCGCCACAAATTGGAATACACTTTCCCCTCCTCTCTCGGGCTCACATTCACTGAACTTAGCCCGGAATCCACCTTCGGTGAGCTGGTACCTCTTTAAAATAGCTTTCTTTAGCTCACCATAATCATTTGCCAAATCAGGAGGCATACTTGCATACACTTGCAAGAATTTCCCCGTTAACAACGGGCTTAAATTTACTCCCCATGAATCCTCAGTCTACTGATGACACGATGCAAACCTTTCAAACCTTTGAAGGTATGCATCGATATCATCAGAATCCTCTGAAAAATTAGGGAGTTTTTGGAAAGGGGTCCTACCATGGCCACCCCGTTCGTTTCCCCTTGCCTCCCGTTGGTTTCCCGAACTTGGGCCCTAGCTCTTATCAGTTCGAGCTCTCTCTCTCTCTCGTGTTCTCTTTCGGCCCATTCCCTTTCAATCTCGGCCTGCCTCTCACCCCTTTCACGCTCAATCTCATTGATCTGTTATCAGATAGCCCATGTGGCGTTCAACAACTGCACCATAATGGACATTAAATTTCATACTTCATTAAGAAGCTCTTGAATTAACGTTAGTTTGACAAATCTATTTTCAGGGTCCGTCACATACCTATCTTTACGCTTTACATTTAACCCAGGCAGAAATATTATCGAAAATATTTACACTTTTATACACCAAAATCACAACTTTTAGCTATCACCTTGACAACTCCCTACCAAGGAACTACTCTCAGTTGTTCCAAAACACCAAGGGGATAGCGTCCACGTGCATCCACTTTAATACTCTCTCTCTTAGAGCTATCTCACAGTCTTGCTCTACTATTACACCAATATACTCAGAATTTTAACACACACTGTCATACGCATGCGCACACTGATGCGCACCACAAATAACTCCCAGTACTTTGACTGGGTTCCCCAATGGAATGCATGAGTCTATCCTCAGCCCATATAAACTCGCGCGCACACTTCCACTGGCGCGCAATAGGAGGTGGTCCGTTGGTACACATGCAGCCAACAGGTCCCCCTACACACTCACCCTTCCTCTCAACATCGCAAAATATAATACTATTCTATCATACACACTCCTGTTTCTATACACACTCACGCAACACCTGCGTAAATTAAAATTAGCAAGGGGTATCCACCCTGACCCAAGCCAGCCGATGGGCCCCTTGCCCCAAATTCCATTATCTCACTAACTTACCCCATTCTTGGATAGGGTGTCCCGCCCGGCTCATGCCCGCCAGCGGGTTACCTGCCCTAATAGGCACCAACTTTAAATACCCTCATTTATGGTGGGACCCTTACAAGTCCCTAGAGAGCCCCTCTGTCCCCTTTACCGGGACCTATTCCTTGGGGGCGTCTTCCACCAAGGACCCCACTCATCTTCACGCCCATCACTTTCATGCCCACAGGCGATGCATGCCGTACCAGAGCTCTCAGATGCTACACTCTGTAGATTAACTCCTGTCAATCTCTCCTTGGGTGCCCTCCTACCTCTACATCTCTGTTGCCATTTTGTGGCTACTCCGGCCACCTCTTGTGGCCTCTTCTGGCCCAATGTACCTCCCCCCGCTGTTCGCGTGGGTTCAGTGTCCTTTATATTTTGGCATCTCCGCAAAAATCTGCGTGGTAAACCTCTCCACATCCATCTATGTCCACTCGATAATGACCGTTGCCCATTATTTTTGTTACAGCGTATGGCCCCTCCCACTGTAACCGCGGTCTACCTAACCGTGTCGGCAGGAGCACGGTCACCTTTTAACCGACCCAAAAGTTCCTAACCTTTGGTCAACTCACGTGCCTACCCCCATTACGCCCCGTCTCGTCCTCATACATTGGCTGCTACCGTTCAGCCACTCCCTTGACTTCCGTCGTCAAAGGATTAACCTTTGGTGCCTCCATTGTGCACCCTACCTGTGCCTCCTTACTCAACTCCACTGGTCTCTCCAGTGATTTTACCGGCCGCTTTGCATCTGCGGCCTGGGCTCGGGTGACCACCCCCGATGCCCCTTTGGGTACCTTCCTCTCCGACCATGTCATGTCGGGTTATGAACATACCCCGGGTATGTTCCCAAGCACGAGGTCATAGATGGGCGCCGCAGTACACATTGCCTCTACCTCACCGCTATAGAAAGGGGTATCCACCCTCACCCTCGCAAGGGGGAACGTCCTAATCGTCCCATCTATTAGCATGCACATGTGGTCGCGGCCCAATAGCTGGTCGTCCTTGACTAGTTGCCTACGCACCGCTACGCTACTGCATCCTGTGTCGCGAAGCATCTGCACTTCATGTTTACCCACATACTCCGGGTACACGGGCATTTTCCCTCCACCTTCTGAGGCTGTGACTTCCTCGCACATCCCACTAAATATAGGGAGGACCTCCCCACCCTCTAACACGAGCTCCCCCTTTTCAATTGCATCCCGGAGTGGACTACTTTCTGACCCACCTGTCTGGCAGAACGCGGCCGTCTGCGTTTTGTCCCAGGTCGGACCGCCGCTACCTCCGTTTCTCCAATTCTTTGGTGAAGGGTCCCTCCTTCCATTCCCATTGGGGTCCGCTATTTGGTTTTGTGGGAGGAGTTTTCTTCTAACAGGTCCTCGCTTGGTGCCCCTTCCGCCCACAAACAAAACAAGACAAATCTTTAGGGCTCTGTGGCCCAGTATTACCCCTGTTGCCAGCCGGCTCTGGGGATTAAGCATAACCGGTGCCTTAGCAACCTGGTTCCCCCAAATCTTCCCGGCCGGGACTGGGTTATACTACCCCCGTGGGCTTCCAAGTACTGTTCGGATACCTTAGTCATTTCATCAACACTGTTTGGCCTCCTCTCCTTAACAAAGAGGGCCAACTCCGGGGTGCAAGTTGAAATAAACTGCTCTTGGATGAGCAGATCTTTGAGGGACGGAAAATCTTCGTTGATTTCCGACAACTCAACCCAGCGGTCAAAATACCTAGTGGACCGCGCCACAAATTGGAATACACCTTCCCCTCCTCTCTCGGGCTCACATTCACTGAACTTAGCCCGGAATCCACCTTCGGTGAGCTGGTACCTCTTTAAAATAGCTTTCTTTAGCTCATCATAATCATTTGCCAAATCAGGAGGCATACTTGCATACACTTGCAAGAATTTCCCCGTTAACAACGGGCTTAAATTTACTCCCCATGAATCCTCAGTCTACTGATGACACGGTGCAAACCTTTCAAACCTTTGAAGGTATGCATCGATATCATCAGAATCCTCTGAAAAATTAGGGAGTTTTGGGAAAGGGGTCCTACCATGGCTACCCCGTTCGTTTCCCCTTGCCTCCCGTTGGTTTCCTGAACTTGGGCCCTAGCTCTTATCAATTCGAGCTCTCTCTCTCTCTCGTGTTCTCTTTCGGCCCATTCCCTTTCAATCTCGGCCTGCCTCTCACCCCTTTCACGCTCAATCTCATTGATCTGTTATCAGATAGCCCATGTGGCGTTCAACAACTGCACCATAATGGACATTAAATTTCATACTTCATTAAGAAGCTCTTGAATTAACGTTAGTTTGACAAATCTATTTTCAGGGTCCGTCACATACCTATCTTTACGCTTTACATTTAACCCAGGCAGAAATATTATCGAAAATATTTACACTTTTATACAAAAAATCGCAACCTTTAGCTATCACCTTGACACGTATGTACAACGATCTATTACGTGCAACATTTGAAATACGAAAACTTGGGCTTTTTGAAGCTTCGAGATAACAGTCGATTCCAGATCCTTTCACTTGCTCGGGTTGATTAGATTCGAAGTCTGTTGGTGTATTTAGAAGGAGTACGAATCTCTGCAGACTTCTAAACCCATCACAAATGATGACGCATGTCCCCTATATATCAGAAGGTATTTGGTATAGAATTTCAGAACAGGGCGTCTGCGTACCGTCACGCAACCTTATGAATCCAACTAGTTGTCTTCATATGGACGTGTAACGGTACACAATAGCCCAGTTCGCATATCGTCTACTAAATACCGCCCGATATATACAGGAGGTAATTCTTAATAGCCGTCACCTTAGACGCAATCTTTGGAAATGGATTCCAGTCACGGTTCGATCCGATGTAATATTTGTTATCCGATTCGATTCGAGAATAAAATCGCGATTCGTCCTGATTCGCCGGGGCCCAAAGAAAACACCGATGCGTATTGGAAACGAAAGTCAACGTTAGAACATTAATACAAATGCCGTCTGCTGCACTGCCAACTTTGTCTATAAACAAACATTAACGTCAAGGTCAATTTTGAGAGAAATCATTTCATTAAAAAGAAATGCGTACACAAAATATTAGTTCTGTTCTTGTGTAGAATATTGAGCTTACAAACGGATATCATTGAAGACATGTAATATGTACTGTATCAAAGTGATGTCTCCATGCAACTACTAGGCTTTAGATTGATCTAAGTTGGGGATTTCGCAGAAATGCCAAGTCAATTACTATTCAGCATTGCTGAAGTAACTTTGTGTTGCACCGATCTTCAGAAATGCCATGTTTGGCATTATGAGGCTCTATTCGTGTCTCAGAATATCCAATTCCAGCTTTACTGCAACAAGTGCCCCAACATGCAGTAACTTGGTAAACTCATCCGGCAGTTGTTTGTAGGTAAGTCTTGACTCCCCACGGAGGCAGCCAAGACATGTCTGGAAATACCTGTATAGTCACTGGACGTCGAGTGTCAATGTGTAGTAAAATGTATAAAAGTTTCCAGACATTTAGTAGTTGAATCACTTCTTTTGAAATTAACTGTTACACTCTTTAATTTGGAAACATCTTTGCATTTTAATAAAACAGTTACCGCTTGGGGTTTAGTGGAGTTTATGGATCTGAACTAAGTCCGAAATAACAGATAAATAAATAAGTAGGATGAGCTAGATCCACTTAACCCTTTACCTAACCTGAAAAGCAGACGACACTTGCAAAAATAATTCTTGAATAACTATTTGTTTTCATTTTTTGTCTCAAAAACATAGGTTATGACCCCTCGTTGGAACGAGCTCGATGAGCTCGTTCCAACGAGGGGTCATAACCTATGTTTTTGAGACAAAAAATGAAAAAAATAATGAATATAAATCGGCGATTTTTGAGAATAGCGCTGGCTGGTTTTGGCCGTTACGTTAGGTAAAGGGTTAAAGGTAGCCAAGTGTATTCTCAGTGTACCTAAGAGGGATGGATTAGATAGTGAACGCAGTTCATCCAGTACTGCTCTCAAGTGCTGACATAATAATTATTATATCTACGATGACGTAAGCATCGAACTAGCACTTTGGATTATATTGCCGATTGTTTTGAAACCTCAGAACGAGCCTTACAACTCACAAGCGAAACAACAGTAGATGAATAAAGTACGAAAGGGTAATCGACCTGATAAATCTGACCGAATGAGTGATAATGAAATCGGAAAGATGTATGAACAAAAAGTCTTTGTATCAGTAAAATAATCAACCCAAATGAACTGGATTGGGTGAATATGAACCCAATTGGGTGCATATTCACCCAACGCAGTTGATTTGGGTTGATTTTCAACCTAACTGATTTCAGTGTGTAATTGTATTCATGTCGGTTTAAGAGGCGCAACTGAACGGTATAGCCTTAATTGGGGTGATATATCTGTAACTCAAGATTGTGATGGATAACATTACCTTGAATTAAGGGGAAGACAATCCAAAAACAGAACAGACGAAGATGTCTCAATACCAGATCAACCCCGACTCGAATGCAATGCCGCGGTTATGAAAATGAACGACATCCCGTGTATCTTACTCAATGTTTGCACCAAAAAGACCGCAAAGCTTAAACAAACCTGGCGACCTATTATATAATACAAGAGAACGGTTAACAGCTGTGAATCGGATATGAGGCTTAGAATGCAAAGTGTTGGCATGATTAAATTTGGCAAAATCGTGTTGAATACATCTGAGGCTGCTGATCTGGACCGAAAACGCAACTGACCAACACAAGTGCCAGCAATATTCATATCAAAGGGAACACCCTGAATATCACTAACCTTAACATTTATTTATGCAATGAATTTTCCGTACACGGAAATACAAACGTGAACATATTTCTGACACTCCTCTTCTCAATCACGGCTGACAATTTTCGTCATTGGAAGAGATTCACAGGAAAATTAGCTGCCCTTAATTGTTTAAAGTTGTCAGTAAATTTAACACTAAGGGTATGGGGAATTCATATAAAACTGAAATTTGGAAATGTTACCGAAGTTGTATCATCGATGTGCTCATCATTTCACACAAACTTCAGGCCTTTTCTTGTAGAGTAGTGTAAATATAAAGAAGCTGTTTTTTTACATTTTTCCGACTCAGTTTGAACGTTTGACTATTGTTCTCTGTTTAAACACTTTTAAAAATAAGAAAGTGCCCTTTAGCCAGCTTTTGATATTCTGAAACCCCTTTTTCTGTTCATCATATGAATTGTGTGCGCATCGTGACATATAATTCAGACACCATCTTTTCCATTAATTTAGCAAAAATAGGGGTTAACATTTGTTAATCTTTTTCATGGGAAGAATGAAAACTTGCAAATTACCTTAAAACACATTCGCTAAACGAGAGCCAAAGCAAACAGTTACCCAGTTGCTTCTAATTGATTTGTCATAAAAAGCCAAGTTTCATCCTGTAGCTTTTAATAAACGAAAACAACAGACAGCTCCGGGAGCTGTCTGTTGTTTTCGTTTATTAAAAGTAACAAAGTGAAACTTCGCTTTATTTTCTACTGCTGTCGTAAGTGTTTTCAACAATTACATGTTTCTTAATTGGACCTTCCACACCAGTTTAATAATTTCAGGGGAGGTAGCTTTATCGAAAGTCGAATTTCATGACGAGAAAAGTCAGGGATGACCGGGATTTGTTAATGCTGTGGCGAAAAATGCACATACAGCGCAACTTGTGTGTTTATAGTTTGACCCCAGATCTCGAATTAAATCATTAATCCCACGGGTGAAATACAAAATAAAGTTAAACACTGTATATTGATCCCATACTAGGTTAATAAATTTCATCCGTATTGACCCGCCTAGCACGGTAATTACGATAAACTGTTTAAGGTTTTTTTTTTCACGATAACGGAAGAACTGCGTCGTAACGGTTTTCAGGAAGTGTGATGACGCCTGTAACTTCCAACCTATTTATTTATTTATTTATTTATTTATTTATTTATTTATTTATTTATTTATTTATTTATTTATTTATTTATTGGGGGTTTTAACGACACTTTCGGCAGGCAGGGTCACCTCATGTCGGATAGTTTTAAGAGAAAGCGGAGGAAGGAGGACTACCCGGAGAGAACCACCGAGCAACGGCGAGCAACTGTCAGACTCCCCAACGTTCTAATTCCACATAAGCAGGATTTGCATTTGATGAAGACAAGTGCGCCATCGACGTGCAGTACGCCTTAGTGCACAACGCCACCGTGCCCACACGTGGGCAATTGGGATTAAGTGTCTTGCCCAAGAAAACAACGCGGTTGCCGATGGTGGTATTCGAACCGAGGACCTCTCGACTTGCAGACTGCATCTCTGCCTACTGAGACACGGTGCTCTCCCACCTGTTATAAAAGTTTTCAGAGTAAAAGCCCTTCTTGACTATTTTGACCCACAGGAAATAGAAAAATGCTGTCGGATAAATAATGCAACATACAGTGCGTCAAAATACATCTTATCCCACTCGTGGAAATAAATGTTAACCAACCCGACACCAGGGTTGGGGGTCAAATTGGTTAACAGCCAAGACGCCTATGAAGAGCATGAGAGTGTGGATTGAAGATAGAACAAACATGATTTCGTATTTTCACACGCTATAAGCAAAAACGCTCTTCTCACATCAGGAATATTGCTAGAATAAAAACACGTAACAGCCTGGCGTTTCTGACACATTCCTTGATAAGTCAAAAGTAGACTGTTGAAAGTCTCTATATCTTTTTACGGACACCAGCAACTTTGCTTCATAGTCCCCAATTTATCATCCAATAGATTTCAAATAACTCGTTTTAACAAACCTTTAAACTAACTAATATTCCAACTGCATCCACAAGACATTCATTCGTGGAATGTCGCTGGAATATTGTATCAGTCGGGACTTGCGTCAAGACACCCTCAAATCAGCTGGGTTAAAAATCGGCCCAAATCAATTGGGTTGATTGAATACGAACCAAATTGGGTTCATATTCACTCAAATCGGTTGATTTGGGTTGATTTTGAAAGTCTCTAACCCAACTGGGTTCATATTCACTCAACCCAGTTGATTTGAGTTGATTTTTAACACAGCTGATTTTAGCGTGTTCCGTCGGGATATCTCAGCAATTACTCCTGGGAGAACTAACAATAGGATCAGTGCACAAACTGTCCGCAACAGATTCGCTGAACACGGCATCCGATGTAGGCGTCCATACCACGGACCAATCTTTACCAATCTTTACCCACTGTCATCGTACCGTCAGAATGGAATGGGTACGTCAGCGTGTTAGCTGGACTCAGCAGCGTTGGAGCACAGTTCTTTTTAGCGATGAATCACGATTTTGTCTACAGTGGTAGGGCAAGAGTGTATCGCCGACGAGGAGAACGGTTTTCTGATGCTTGCGTGCTGGAATGCGCCCGTTTCAGCGGGGGTAGTGTAATGGTTTGGACAGGAATTTCCTTGCACAATCGAACGCAGTTGATCTTCATCGATGGTAATCTGAATGGACAGCGATATAGGAACGAAATTCTTAACGCTATTGTTGTCCCGTTGTTCAACGCTAACGTCGGATTACAGTTGTTCCAGCAAGACAATGCCCGATGTCACGTGGCGCGTATCTGTCGTGACTTTCTTGAGAAGCAGAGCATCGAACTTCTTCCCTGGCCCCCACTTTCGTCAGATTTGTCGCCAATCGAGCATCTTTGGGATCAACTGGACCGTTGGGTACGACTTCATAATCTTCAGACATTAGGCGATTTACGTAATGTTCTAAGGCAGGAGTGGAACGCAATACCACAGGGTGACATCCGGAGAATTATCAGGTCCATGCGCCGTCCATGTCTTGCCATTCAAGAGGCAAACGGTGGACATACACGCTATTGACTGCATGTATGAACTTTCATTTCACCCCATGTCTGAATTGCGACGTTCTGACGTGACGCTGGAAACAATAAGAACATGAAATTATACAAATTCATACAGCTAGACTCGAAATATGAATTTACAATAATTTGTTTAGGATTAAAGTCGATAATACTAAAAAAATGCTCCTCGAAGTTTATTATATTTTCTTTTTTGACTCAGTATATTATATATTGTAAGAAGGAGCAATGTCAACATGCTCAAGTTCTTGAAAGCGCTGAGATTCGATTCGATATTCGATTGAAAATCCTCTATTTATTTCGATTCGAGTCTCGATTCGACCCAAAATTTGAGATTCACGGGTTCCCGCATGCCCGATGTTATGATGATGCTCTGTTTCTAGCCTCTGTTTTTTTCCGTCGCGAATCGAAACTCTCAGTCCACTTTTGTGATGTCAGTACAATGGCGGATAACTATCCTTACAGGAATTTTTTTTTACACATTTTGTTGTGAGATAGTAGCTTAATGATAAGTACACAGCCATATCAACATGCATGGGGCGCGAAAGCTCTGTAGATAGAGATGCAGGCTGCAAGCCGAGCGGTCCTCGGTTCGAATGCCACTTGCGGTAACCGCGTTGTGTCTTTATGCAAGACACTTCACCCCCATTGCCCACGCGGGGCACGGTGGCGTTGTGTACGAAGGCGTACTGCACGTCGATGGTGCATCTGCCTTCAACCAATTCTAACCCTGCTTGTGTGGAGTTGGTATGTTGGGGAGCTGACAGTTGCTCGCCGTTGCTCAGTGGTTCTCTCCGGGTACCCCGGCTTCCTCCACCCGTAAAACTGTCATGGTCATGATTAGCCATTGTGCAGAAATAAGTGACCTTAAACACCAATAAATAAATAAATAATAATAATATCAACATGCATGAGTTGCAGATTTTGAATTTGGTTTGTAGAAAGTTTCTAAGAATAGACACCTCTGACTTATATCGTCATGAAATTGCCTTTTGATAAAGTTATCTCCCCTGAAATTACTAGACGCACGGAAAGGTCCAATTGAGAAGCAAGTAATTGCTGAGAAAACAACTATGAGACCAGTAAAAAATAAATCCAAGTTTCCTATGTTACTTTTAATAAACGTACACAACAGACAGATCTCGGAGATGTCTGTTGTTTTCGTTTATTAAAAGTAACAAAAGGAATCTTTGCTTTTTATAACAAGCTAATTAGAAGCAACTGCTTCACAGATAATTCTCCATTGAAGAATGGCTATCGGTATCACACCTACCAACACTAAGACTCCACTTTGGCGCTTTGTTTAGCGAATGTAAAAGTTTTTATTCTTCCCAGCGAAAAACAAAATAGCAAACCTCACCTCCCAGACTTTATATTAATGAAAAGGACAGTATTTGTATTATATGTCACGATGAGCACACTGTTGATATAATGAACGGGAAAACGTGACAGAACATCAAAAGATGGTGAAACGCCGTTTTCTTATTTTTAGATGGATTTCAACGAAGAATAATAGACAAACATTCAAACTGATTGGAAAAATATTGTAAAAAAGCCAGCTTCTGTATTTTTAAATTACTCTACAGGAAAATGCTTGAAGTTTGCAAAATGATGCACACATCGATGATACAAATTTTCTAACATTTCGAAATTTCAATCTTTACATGAAATTCCCATATCCTTAGTGTTAAATTTACTTACATTTTCAAGTTTACGTGAAACTCCCATACCCTCAGTGTTAAAATTACTTACATTTGCAAGAAATTAAGGGGGTGGGGTGTCTAACTTTTCCGTAAATCGCTTCCAATTACGAATCTTCACAGCCATGCAGATGGGCAATTTACATCAGTCGAACTCAACAAGATTGATTTGGGTTATTTTGGCATCTTATTGCAAACCTGTTGCTTCAGTTCCATAAGCATTATTTTTGGAATAGCTTGAATCGTGTGTGTTTATAACTTTTTGACATAAATGTGATTAATGTTTTCCCTTGGTTTAGGTCAATTATATTTACTGGCAGAAAATCAACACCTTTTTTCATCACAAGAAGACGGCTAATAATCCTTAGAAAATTACTTAGTTTTAACAGTTTACTGAAGTCTAATATCAACATGTCGACCAAATATTTTCATCATTATATCAACGTATTTGATCACCTATGAACGTTTGGAACAACTGAAGCTGGCGACATGGAAGGATTTAGGGCTTCTGTAAGGTAGGCCGCAGGACGTCTAATCTAGAAAGTCAACAAACATTTTTAGTTTCAAAAGTTCTTGTACTGAAAAACAGTACTCATCAGGCGATATGGTACCCTGCCACCATCCCTGTGGGAACCCCGGGAAGCGTAGCAGTGCTTGTTTACTGTGGTAAACAAGCCCTCGTTTACTGGTAAAATAGGACTGAGTCACCAACGCTTCGGGGTGGAAGTCCTCTAATATGGGCAACATGTGTATAAACAATTGATTAAACTTTACTTTATCCCCATGTTGTGGTCATGATTAGCCATATTGCAAAAATATGTGACCTTAAGCACCAATAAATAACAACAAATATCCTGCCATCCCGTGGCGGGCGGGCGGGCGGGCGGGCGGGCGGGCGGGCGGGCGGGGCGCATCTATTTCTGTTCATGTCATATTCTGTTAAAACTGAATGCTAATCTTGGTAAATTTATTTGATTTGAAATAAATACTGTTTAAACAGAGCTGGTTCCATCTCAGGGACAAGATTAGAACCAGTTTTGGTTCTAAAGAGAACCTATATTTTTTGCAGTGTACGAGCGCGTGTTTATTTACGGATATACATTGTGCCAGAATTTTGAAACACAGAATAACTCAAGTATCCGTTGGTCTTTTAATAGCTAATTCTCTTGGAATAGAAGCTAGCTTACCCTCGAATTTAGGCGTCAAGGATTGTTTATACATTAGATCTGTATGAAATATCGAACAAGGAGACCAGATCCGTACGGGTATGGTGGACCAGGAGCTGCATCAGTTTGAAAAGTCGTAACATTAGGCTGAGGCTTTTCAATACATTTTCCACCAAATCTAGTCATGGCTGCTGACAAATAAACCCAAGATATCACTGAACAAAAAGTGTATGCGATTTTAAGGGAAACATTTGTGTAAATGTGCCCAAATTATACTTATTTTGGTGGCATAAGGTTTTCTGTTCTGGGCAGAATTATCCGCTAGCAGCATTCAATCATTTGACCCTTTACCCAACGTAACGGCCAAAACCGGCCAGTGCTATTCTCAAAAATCGCCTATTAATTTTAATTATTTTTTCATTTTTTGTCTCCAAAACATAGGTTATGACCCCTCATTGGAACGAGCTCGTGGAGCTCGTTCCAATGAGGGGTCATAACCTATGTTTTTGAGACAAAAAATGAAAAAAAATAGTTATTCAAGAATTTTTTTGCAAGTGTCGTCTGCTTTTCATGTTAGGTAAAGGGTTAAACTATCTAATCCTCAGTCTCGTAATTATTATTCTTCCACTCGCAGTAAAGGTGGAATAAGTTCTAGGATTGTTACTTGGAAACTTTTCTCTTATTTTTCTAGGCAAATGGTATTGCTTCAAACATTGATCATTGGTAGAGCTTCAGTGAAAGCTTTCAGGAAAGCATTATCAGAAGTTGATTTTATCAAAGAAGAGAAACTACTGCGAAATTATCGTGCAGATACTCCATAAATTATTTCCTTTAAGACAGTAAAATGTTGGATTTTTGTCTTGCAAAGGCCTTACCGCCAGACTTCCATATCAGGATACAATTATTTCTTTAAAAACAAGTCAGTTCGAGTGGCGTCCCTTAGATCATGATCTTAAATATTAAAAAATAAACAATTGGGTTCATATTCATTCAACCCAGCTGATTTGCTTTGATTTTTAATCCGACTGATCTTAGAGTTACCACCGAGCAATGGCGAGTAACTGCCGGAGTCTCCAATTTAATAACCCGGTACAAGTTAGAGGTTCAAAGCCTGCCTACCGTCGTCGTGCATCACACGTTGGTACACCGCGCCTCACGTACTCCC
The DNA here is from genome assembly GCA_031216915.1 of Pictodentalium vernedei. Lineage (NCBI taxonomy): Eukaryota > Metazoa > Mollusca > Scaphopoda > Dentaliida > Dentaliidae > Pictodentalium > Pictodentalium vernedei. The sequence continues at coordinate 251,850,678 of CM062290.1, read as the reverse complement.
AGATAGGCAATCGCGATGCAGTCTTGCTCATTGACACAAAGTCCTATGCTCTAACCAATGAGCCACCGCGTACACTTTTCATTCTTGTCTCAAAAAGT